>OX638130.1:36481393-37036393 GCA_951804985.1 Dryomyza anilis | reverse complement strand
GGACCCGTGCACGACTCGTGCCAAGATTTTGTGAATGCAAGGATATGTTGTGATTTTATTAATATAAAGAACATTTTTATTATTTATATCTTAGATTTTATATCGTAGATTTTTCCCCAGTAGAAGTTTTAGTGTGGTGGGTTTTAGTATGGTGAGTTTTAGTGTGGTGAATTTTGGTGTGGTGAGTTTTAATGTGGTGAGTTTTAGTGTGGTGAATTTTAGTATGGTGAGTTTCGTTGTGGTGAATTTGCGAAAATATCTTGTGCGAAATATCTTGATATCATTATAATTACTGTTGACATACACCATCTGGAAAATATACCTTCTATTGGGGGTGCCACGCTCAGTGGTCCAATCTCGCCCACATTCCGCGAGACCGTTTAGAATAATTATATATAACGTTGACCAAAATTTAATTAAATTTGCTATCCTAATTGCTGATATAATGTGTTTTTAATTTTTCGGATATATGGGCGGTGTCACGCCCAGTCCACCAATCCCACCGATATATAGCCTATACTCAAGAATAATATAATAATAAGATTACGCATTACGCATGTACACCCTATAATGCTGACGTCAAAAAGTTCCGAATGTCAGGGAACGGAAATTCAAATTTGAAATTTAGACATTTCAAAAATTACAAACAAATTATTTTACTGTTGTTTTGATTGTTGTTTTTGTGTTGAAAATTTTAATAAATTGTTTAATAATGAGATGCGCTGTCTTTAACTGCACTAACACCAACTACAACTCGACTAGTTGGCTAACGTCTCGCAAAACATTGATGGGCAGCCCAAAAACATGGATGGGCAGCAGGCCTGCGTTAGTTTCCTAAGCGGTTGCATCAACTATCGTTCATCAAAACATTTCGGCACGAAAATACATTTTCGTTATCCTGAGGGACCGGAACGACTCAAAAACTGTTATTTTATTATGTTTTTAGCGTATTTCGAAGTAGATTTCTTATTTTTTTCTTTGTGGTGGCCGATTACCTCTAGTTTTTCCACATTTAACCCAATTATTTATAAAATAATAACACATTTGTTGTTTTCTTTGCAACAACATTCTGACACAATAAAAAAATAACAATTGTCAAAAAACTTCTACGTACATGCGCAGAAGATTCAAGTTTTGAGCAACGTTCTGCGCAATCTTTGTTTCTATTATTCTTGGCCTATACTCTGCCCAGACCCAACATACATATTGTGTCAAAATTTTATTCAATTCGGTTCTGCCGTTTAGACGTCTATTCCAAACATACAGACAGACATACTTCCATTCACAAATATATAGTAGATTCTTTTCCAGAGACAATTCTCAAAGATTTTACACGAATTCTTTAATTATTTTTTTGGGCAATTCTTTTAGGCAATTTTTACTTTTTTATATGAACAGCACATCGAAGGTCTTTCACATTTCCATTTCAATCTCCATTTTCCATTTCCATTTTATCAAAATCCCTAACATCATAACATCATTATAGCGTTTTAAAGATGTAGGTTGTATTGGAGGTGCCACGCTCGGTCGACCAATCTCACCAACAAACAATAGAAAAAAACACGTGATTCAGCGTGATTCACGTGAATCTTTCGTGATCACGCGTGATTCACGTGAATCTTTCGTGATCACGCGTGATTGTGATTGAATCTTAATTTTACTCACGTGATTGTGAGTGAGTGTGATTAGAGCAAAAAAGGCCGTTAGTGAGTGTGCGTGATTAGAAATATTCTTTCGTGAGCGTGAGTGAGTCAAAACTCACTCACGTGCCCATCTCTAGTGGCAACACAATTAGAAACAAATTTTAAAAAAATTTTAAAATGGCCTATGCTCAGGATAAACATAAATAATTTTCTTTATCGTTAGATTATAAATGCTAAATAAATAATAACAAAAATTGTGTAAAAACCTAAAAATTTTCAGAGTTTATCAGCCTTATGCTGTATGTCGCCGATCGACGAAAATCCAGATCCAGTCCAGAATTTGTCTGACCTAAAGGTTTCATGGTTTCCTCCAAAAAAAGCAAAACTGTTTACGTGTTAACCCCTAAAAAAAAAGAACTGTATTTTTAGGCGTTAACACGAAACCCTGTATTTTTAGGCGTTAACACGAAACCCCGAAAATGTTCTTTATTTGATCATTTGCTGTCCATTTAAAGTACCGCTACAATTATTATTTTATCTAGAAAATTTCAAAAAATCTTGCAAACGATTTTTTTTAAATTTGTTTTATTTTGATTGTCAAAGATATGTTTTTTGAGTTGTAGCGATAACTCAAAAAGTACTGGATCGATTTGAATGAAATTTTGTAGAAATGTGTTTTAGACCATATGTAAGGCAGAACTATTTAATGGGTTATACACTGTAATCTCCTTTGCAATAAATATTGGTTTGATTATTTACGAACAGATATCTCATAAAATTTCAAGATAAATCCATAAAATTTATAAACTTTATGCATTATCATATGTTTGAAAATGGGAATGACCATCCAATGTTTTTTTTATTCTCTCACCCGCCGTTCGTATTCAACATTAAACTATAGGTCCCACCACTTTGGGTACATATCGACGCCTCTTACGAAAACCCACACGTTTCAACTACGATAAGAAGCTCAAGTTCAGTTTCCCCACGAAAACAACCACATCTCTATTATAACCAAGAAATTAAGCATACATGTTTTATAGCCACGAAATGAAGTATAACTCTATTTTCGCCACGAAAAGAAACACTTTTACATTTAGTTATGAAAAAAAGCTCATCTATCATTTCCCCAAGAATAAAAGTATATATATTTATTCAAGAAAGTTATCCCAGTAGACTGTTTGTGCACAAGAGCAAACTTAATTTTAAAAATGTGTTACTTTGGGATTTGGCCAGAACCCACTTGCGTCATTGTACAATTTTTTAAAAAAATTTGTTCCCCTGAGATTTGCCCTGAACCGACTTGTGTCATTGGATAATTTTTTGAAAAAATTTGGCCAGAACTCACTTTCGTCATTGGATAATTTTTTGTTTCTTTGGGATTTGGCCAGAATCCACTCACGTCATTGGAAAATTTTTTGGAAAATTTCTTCCTTTAGTATTTGGCTAGAACCCGCTTGCGTCATTAGACATTTTTTTGGAAAATTTCGCCTTTAGGATTTGGCCAGAAGCCACTTGCGTTATTGGACATTTTTTTTTTTTAAATTTGTTTCTTTGGACATAGGAACAAAAATGTCCAATGACGCCAGTGGCATTGAATCTGGCCAAATACGAATAGAACATATTTTTCAAAAATCCAATGACGCAAATGGGTTCTAGCCAATGTTTACATATGCATAATGGAATAGTTTCATTGGAACAGTTTCAGTAAATAATGTCCAGTCACACACTTGGAAACCATGTCATCAATGAAAAATCAATTAATTTAGTTATAATACAGTATCACCTCCATCATCAACATTGTGTGACTTCTTACCCACAAATTTGTCTATTGGGATATCTGTATCAAAAATACATATATGCTTTTATTCGTGGTGACATTAAACATTAGCTTTTGTTTGTAGATACAATATAAATGTGTTTCTGTTCGTGGGAAATATAAAGTTATACTTCTGTTTGGAAGGATATCGATTGCCATTATGTTAGTAACATAATTCAAATTAAATTAGAGCGCATATTAAAATTTCGCACAGAACTAAAATCAGTAGAGGGTGTCGTAATTAAATTTCCATATATATATATATATATATATATATATATATATATATATATATATATATATATATATATATATATATATATATATATATATATATATATATATATATATATATAATTATGTGTATTATGGTGTCACTTATTTGACACTTTATTCGATTTTTAGTTTTCTCACCCCCTAGGATTGTTTATTAGGACTCAAAAATAAGGAGCGCAAAATTTTTTTGATTTTTAACAACGGTAACACGTGCCGCAAGTACATTGAAAATTGTACTAGGAGGTGCATTGTAGTTGGAGTCGAAATTTAGAATATATCAAAACAATATGCAATCATGTAGAACTGTATGCGAAAAAAAATTATGTGTAATCGGATTTTCGCTATTTCGATAATATTCCGAGTTATCGATTGTTTTATACAGCAATAAACACATAAAAACAAAAAAAAATATTTTTATTATGCCATCCTTTAAAAAGCTTAATTAGTTTCTATTCAATTGGCATACAAATTTTGTGCCAATATTTTGTTTTTATATTTAAAAAAAAAATCCATTGATTTATATGTACTAGTACAAATGCACCTCCTAGTAAAATTTTCAATGTACGTGCCGCAAGGGTTCCCGTTTTTCAAAATCTAAAAAATTTTGCACACCTTATTTTTGAATTCTAATAAACAATCCTAGGGGGTGGGACATGGGTGTTAAAAAATAAGTGACATCCTAATGTATATGTTCAACATACAGTGGTGGCCACTAGAGATGGGCATGTGAGCGTGATTCTGCGTGATTCACGTGAATCACGCGTGATCACGCGTGATTGTGATTGAATCCAAATTTTGCTCACGTGATTGTGAGTGAGTGTGAGTAGACCAAATAGTCAATTTTTTGGGGTCATGTCAATAGCTTGGTTTTATACGAGCGTTCATGGAACGCATTTTTTTTCGATATACACATTTTTGTAAAAAGTTGAATTTTCAATTTCAACTATACATGATAACTCTGTTTTGATTTCCTTTTGTTTATTAACTTTAGTTTGTTAACTTTAGTTTGTTAACTTTAGTTTGTTACAGAGGTTCGTGTCGGGTCCCGATTTTATTCGTGTTATAAATGTAGTAACCAGAAAAATCGCTTCAAAAATAGTTTTTCCCAAAGTCAATTTATTCCTGGTTAATTCTACCCCGAACTATTTTTTTATTGATAACTAGCTGGACCCGTGCACGACTCGTGCCAAGATTTTGTGAATGCAAGGATATGTAGTGATTTTATTAATATAAAGAACATTTTTATTATTTATATCTTTCCCGTAGATTTTTTCCCAGTAGAAGTTTTAGTGTGGTGGGTTTTAGTATGGTGAATTTTGGTGTGGTGAGTTTTAGTGTGGTGAGTTTTAGTGTGGTGAATTTTAGTATGTTGAGTTTCGTTGTGGTGAATTTTGGTGTGGTGAATTTCGGTGTGGTGAGTTTAAAAAATTTGTGGTGGTTGATACCCTGGTGCGAAATATCTTGATATCATTATAATTACTGTTGACATCCACCATCTGGAAAATATACCTTCTATTGGGGGTGCCACGCTCAGTGGTCCAATTTTGCCCACATTCCGCGAGACCGTTTAGAATAATTATACATAACGTCGACCAAAATTTAATTAAATTTGCTATCCTAATTGCTGATATAATGTGTTTTTAATTTTTCGGATAGATGGGAGGTGTCACGCCCATTCCACCAATCCCACCGATATATAGCCTATACTCAAGAATAATAGAATAATAAGATTACGCATGTACACCCTATAATGCTGACGTCAAAAAGTTCCGAATGTCAGGGAACGGAAATTCAAATTTGAAATTTAGACATTTCAAAAATTACAAAAAAATTATTTTACTGTTGTTTTGATTGTTGTTTTTGTGTTGAAAATTTTAATAAATTGTTTAATAATGAGATGCACTGAGATTTTTTTCTTTGTGGTGGCCGATTACCTCCAGTTTTTCCACATTTAACACAATTATTTATAAAATAATAACACATTTGTTGTTTTCTTTGCAACAACATTCTGACACAATAAAAAAATAACAATTGTCAAAAAACTTCTACGTACATGCGCAGAAGATTCAAGTTTTGAGCAACGTTCTGCGCAATCTTTGTTTCTATTATTCTTGGCCTATACTCTGCCCAGACCCAACATACATATTGTGTCAAAATTTTATTCAATTCGGTTCTGCCGTTTAGACGTCTATTCCAAACATACAGACAGACATACTTACATTCACAAATATATAGTAGATTCTTTTCCAGAGACAATTCTCAAAGATTTTACACGAATTCTTTAATTATTTTTTTGGGCAATTCTTTTAGGCAATTTTTACTTTTTTATATGAACAGCACATCGAAGGTCTTTCACATTTCCATTTCAATCTCCATTTTCCATTTCCATTTTATCAAAATCCCTAACATCATAACATCATTATAGCGTTTTAAAGATGTAGGTTGTATTGGAGGTGCCACGCTCGGTCGACCAATCTCACCAACAAACAATAGAAAAAAACACGTGATTCAGCGTGATTCACGTGAATCTTTCGTGATCACGCGTGATTGTGATTGAATCTTAATTTTACTCACGTGATTGTGAGTGAGTGTGATTAGAGCAAAAAAGGCCGTTAGTGAGTGTGCGTGATTAGAAATATTCTTTCGTGAGCGTGAGTGAGTCAAAACTCACTCACGTGCCCATCTCTAGTGGCAACACAATTAGAAACAAATTTAAAAAAAAATTTAAAATATTCATGTATAGTACATTTAGTTTGGCCTATGCTCAGGATAAACATAAATAATTTTCTTCTTTATCGTTAGATTATAAATGCTAAATAAATAATAACAAAAATTGTGTAAAAACCTAAAAATTTTCAGAGTTTATCAGCCTTATGCTGTATGTCGCCGATCGACGAAAATCCAGATCCAGTCCAGAATTTGTCTGACCTAAAGGTTTCATGGTTTCCTCCAAAAAAAGCAAAACTGTTTACGTGTTAACCCCTAAAAAAAAAGAACTGTATTTTTAGGCGTTAACACGAAACCCCTCTGCAAAAAATGTTCTTTATTTGATCATTTGCTGTCCATTTAAAGTACCGCTACAATTATTATTTTATCTAGAAAATTTCAAAAAATCTTGCAAACGATTTTTTTTAAATTTGTTTTATTTTGATTGTCAAAGATATGTTTTTTGAGTTGTAGCGATAACTCAAAAAGTACTCGATTTGAATGAAATTTTGTAGAAATGTGTTTTAGACCATATTTAAGGCAGAACTATTTAATGGGTTATACACTGTCATCTCCTTTGCAATAAATATTGGTTTGATTATTTACGAACAGATATCTCATAAAATTTCAAGATAAATCCATAAAATTTATAAACTTTATGCATTATCATATGTTTGAAAATGGGAATGACCATCCAATGTTTTTTTTATTCTCTCACCCGCCGTTCGAAAACCCACACGTTTCAACTACGATAAGAAGCTCAAGTTCAGTTTCCCCACGAAAACAACCACATCTCTATTATACCCAAGAAATGAAGCATATATGTTTTATAGCCACGAAATAAAGTATAACTCTTTTTTCGCCACGAAAAGAAACACTTTTACATTTAGTTATGAAAAAAAGCTCATCTATCATTTCCCCAATAATAAAAGTATATATATTTATTCAAGAAAGTTATCCCAGTAGACTGTTTGTGCACAAGAGCAAACTTAAATTTAAAAATGTGTTACTTTGGGATTTGGCCAGAACCCACTTGCGTCATTGTACAATTTTTTAAAAAAATTTGTTCCCTTGAGATTTGCCCAGAACCGACTTGTGTCATTGGATAATTTTTTGAAAAAATTCTTCCTTTAAAATTTGGCCAGAACTCACTTTCGTCATTGGATAATTTTTTGTTTCTTTGGGATTTGGCCAGAATCCACTCACGTCATTGGAAAATTTTTTGGAAAATTCTTTCCTTTAGTATTTGGCTAGAACCCGCTTGCGTCATTAGACATTTTTTTGGAAAATTTATTCCTTTAGGATTTGGCCAGAAGCCACTTGCGTTATTGGACATTTTTTTGGAAAAATTTGTTTCTTTGGACATTGGAACAAAAATGTCCAATGACGCCAGTGGCATTGAATCTGGCCAAATACGAATAGAACATATTTTTCAAAAATCCAATGACGCAAATGGGTTCTAGCCAATGTTTACATATGCATAATGGAATAGTTTCATTGGAACAGTTTCAGCAAATAATGTCCAGTCACACACCTGGAATCATCATCAATGAAAAATCAATTAATTTAGTTATAATACAGTATCACCTCCATCATCAACATTGTGTGACTTCTTACCCACAAATTTGTCTATTGGGATATCTGTATCAAAAATACATATATGCTTTTATTCGTGGTGACATTAAACATTTGCTTTTGTTCGTAGATACAATATAAATGTGTTTCTGTTCGTGGGAAATATAAAGTAATACTTCTGTTTGTGGAGAAAATTTGAATAAAGTTCTTTTCGTGGCTAATACAATTTAATGCTTCTTTTCGTGGATAAAATAAATGTATGCTTGTTTTAATAAATTTTATTTTTAAAGTGCCGTTTTTCGTAAGCAAATTGAAACGTGTGGGTTTTCGTAAGAGGCGTCGCACGGTGAACAAAAAAGCACTTTTTTTGAACAAAATTATATAACTTCAAAATAAATAGGTAGATTTCTTTGATTTTTTTGTACTTAATAAAAATATATCAGGATATAGTTATGCTTAACAAAATGTCTTCTATTGATTCACAAAAGTTATGTAAAACTAATTTAACTTCGAAAATTTGCTGGAAATTTTTGACATGTGATTTTTTAAAATCTGGAGCCGATATCGGTATGATTTATTTTTTATTTTTGACCACATTGATAGTGATCTGAAAAAAATTTCTGTTAATGAAGGGTATCGTTTGCAGTCCTTAAAATAAATTTACAAAAAAGGTACATGTGTATGAAATTAGGAAATAAAATGGTAATTTTTGCCATGTAATTTCTCCTAATCCGGGAACGATATCAGGGTTATGTTTTTTACAACATTGAAAAGTTAGTGCGAACGAAGAATATCGTTTGCAGACCTTGAAATAAATTTACATAATAATTCGATTAAAACTGTTTTTTTTTTTGACATGTAATTTCTTCTAATCCGGGAAAGATATCGGGATCATATTTTTTTGATTTTTTATCACATTGATTATAATAAAAAAAAGTTAGTGCGAACGAAGGATATCGCTTGCAGTCCTTGGAATAAATTTACAAAAAGGACCAAATGTATGAAAAATGGTAATATTTGCAAAGTGAATTTCTCCTAATCCGGGAACGATATCGGGATGATATAATTTTTCATTTTTTACCACATTGGGTATGATTAGAAAAAAATTAGTGAGAATGAAGGATATCGCTTGCAGTCCTTGGTATAAATTTACAAAAAGAGGAATAAATGTATAAAAAATGGTAATTTTTGCCATGTAAATTCTCCTAATCCGGGAACGATATCGGAATGATATATTTTTTATTTTTTACCACATTGATTATGATTAGAAAAAAGTTAGTGCGAACGAAGGATATCGCTTGCAGTCCTTGGAATAAATTTACAAAAAGGAACAAATGTATGAAAAATGGTAATTTTTGCCATGTAATTCTCCTAATCCGGGAACGATATCGGAATGATATATTTTTTATTTTTTACCACATTGATTGTGATTAGAGAAAAGATAATGCGAACAGAGGATATCGTTTACAGTCCGTGGAATAAATTTACAAAAAAGGCACAAATGTATGAAATTAGAATAAAAAAAAGGTAATTTTTGACACGTACTTTCTCCTAATCCGGGAAAGATATCGCTATGATTTTTTTTATATTTTTCACCACATTAATTGTGATTAGAAAAATGTTAGCGCCTGTGAAGGATATCTGTAGGTTTAATTGATATAAAATTATTACACTAAACGCTTTAAATCAAATAAGTAAATTTCTAACGAAAATGGTAGTATTTCACAACAATTTTCTTGTAAACCGGAAGCTACTTTTTTTTCAGAATGTGTATTTTGTAAAAGCCTAAATACAATTTTTGTAGCTGTCATAGACTACAAAGCTTTACAAATAGAAAAATTTTATATTTTTTCAATTTCAAAAGTTTTCTAGTGCTAGACTGCACTGTATGAACGCATGTAGTTCTATTCGTCTGTCAAAGTCAAGCAAGCAAAGTAAGTCGCTTTAAACCATTGGTAATATTCTGGTAATTATTAACTTCGATGTTACTAATTCGGTATGAAAAAAAAATCAAATGTTGACGTGAAATAATTATTTCATATGTTCGCAGAAATATGTATTCGTATGTTAAAAGTTTTGTTGACTAATACAATAACCTGCACATAATTTAATTTATGTGCAGGTTATTTTGAAATTTTTAAATTAAATATATTGGTAAATAATAAGTCTTAAGTCGGAAATGAAGAGATAAATAACTTAAAAATAAAAATCCTATGTATTCCACTAATCGTTACCAAATGAAATTACTTATGCCTGGTTTCCTTATGTAATTTTGTATCATATTTATTTTCTTTAGATTGTGATTGCGAAGCAAAAACTGTCCAAAATTAAAATGTACTCATGTTAGCATTTTTTTTTAAATCTTAGCCGTGTTGAAAAACAAAAATTAAGTAATATTCGAACATGAAAATGACAAAAAATGACAGTGAAATAAACATATATATGTCGAAACTTGATTATTCATTTTCTTGCTGCTATGAATCCCGCAGTAGATTATAAACGACTTTCAAAAGCTTTTTGCCCAATGTACTACGATTTCCATCCAAACTAAACAAATAGCTTGACAGCAACTTCACAGTGAAAATATTATACTTGCCACTATAATCATAACATACTACGACACGGCCATCCTGACCAATCACACGTCCTCGTGTGACAACTCACAACATTTTACACGATCACCTGCCATGGTGTTAAATATTCTCCAGCACTTTTATGGTGATCATAAACTTCCATAGTATTTGATATTCACCTGCACTATTCCAGTGCTCACCACCTGCCATGATACCAGGCATTCACCAGACTACGGCATAAATTTCCACCCAAAAGGTATTAAATTTAACATATGTTAAGTCGTTATAATATTTTATTATTTTTTATAAATAAATCAATTTGTTTCATTAACATTAAGAGATTAAAATAAAATGAAAAATATATATATATATATATATATATATATATATATATATATATATATATATATATATATATATATATATATCCCAGTGGTTTAAAAATTTAAATTTAATCCAATTGTATTAAAATTTAAACTCAAATAGTTACACGGTTGGAAAAGATTTTTTTGAATATGTTTGAATGTTATTAATAAATAATATGAAATCACCATACATGTATTACGAATGAAGTGTAATTAAATTATTGTTCAGATGGTAAAAACATATTACTATGTGTAAACATTTTTTATATTCCCCAGCAAAATCTGTCAAACTTATCATAAATATGTTACAATACAAACAAACAATTTTAATTGCATTTGAATATACTATTTCTTGGCAGTTTACTTGATTATAACTATGTTTCCAAACAAACAGAAAATGCTATTCAAATCTAATTATAACGTATGTTCGCAACGCTCGTCTTCATTCGATAAGTTATCGACAGACGAAGTTGGCAACGTTGCGTAACATTTTCTACCTACGCCAGCTTTTGCCATCGTTTGAACATATTGATGTTTAAAAACAAACTAAAAAAAGAAATTTGATTTAAATAAATGTATTCTTCCAACATTCTTCTTGTATACGAAGTTGGCACTTGTTGAGCAGAATTTTCTATCTACGTCTCTTTTGTCGTCGTTTGAAGTATGTATTGGTCATTTTAACATACTGATGTTTGAAAACAGACAAAAAAAAATTAATTAGATGTAAATAAAAGTATTCGTGCAATATTTTTCTTGTATACGAAGTTTACACTCGGTGACCGCCATTTTCTGCATACGTGTCTTTTGATGTTTGTTGAGAAAACGTCTTCGTATCGGTAATACGATGTCATTTGTAAATTTAAATAATATACAAATTGTGGTACAAAAAGTACAAATATTAACAAGTAATATCATTTAATAGGGCAGTATATAATTTAATTGTTCCTGAATATTTTTCTAAAAATATTGTGAAAAGCCGATACGGATATTTCATCAAACAGAATTCGGCATGGTTTTTTTCAATAGGTTCCACGAATTCCTTGCCAACGCTATTTGCTGCACTCAGACTTGTACTTGCAGTTTTAATTCAATTATTTATGCATTTAAAAATGTGTATATGAATTCAAATATTATTAATTCCCACTGTGTCTTTAATGATTTTTAATAAAAATTAATAAAAAAAGCAATATTTTATTTTATTTTCAGAATTCGTTTTCAAACATATTTAGATATGTTTTTATGCAAACATACTACTTTTTGAACTGAAACAACTGGAAACATATTTATATTCAGATCGTTCCAAATCATGTTATATTTTAATCATATTTATGTTTCGGTTCAAATATTTATTTTCTTTGGATGTAGTAATTATTATGTTTCTATTAGAACATATACCATTTTAAGGGGCAACATCAAAATGAAATCAGAGCTCATTACAACACTGTTCAAGTCTCAATCCCCGTTTACAAATGATTTATCAGGCAATTATATATTATGTTTACATAAAATTCCAAACATACATGTTAATGCCTGCAAAATTATGTTTGGGAGAGCCATTTTTTGCAGCGTGTAGATAAATAATAATACGACCAACTTTTGTCACATTAAAAATACGTCTAGCTATTGAAATTAAAAACAAAAAAAGTAAAAAAAAAATGGTCCACGGCCGGGATTCGATCATGCGATACTGAAATAAATTTGTTGTCGACATGTTAGTATCATTCACGCGAGTGCTTGCTTTATAATTCAAAACACGTTTTTTGACGGAAATCTGTTTAAACAGCGCTAATAAGTAAATGGCAGTATTGTTGGTGGCCGGTATGTTAGAGGATCTAAATGTAGCGAGCAAGGTATGCGCTGATGAAGATAAAGAAAATAACTTCGAAAGAGACGAAAAAAAATAAAGAGGGTACAAAAATTAACTATAAAAATAAAATAATAATGAAAATATTAAAAATATATTTTTTAAACTTTTTTACAAAAACAAATCCGTATTTTCAATATTTTTCAGCATTCATTTTAATCCAGTAGAATTACATGCTAAGCAAATCAATATGTATTACAATGTAATGCAAAGAGATATTACAAACTTTTTTAATCTCTTAGGATTATTACAATTTATTTTTTTTTTGGTCGAGACATACAATCCAAAATCGTTTAAAAAATAATCCAATATTTTTTACCGTGTATAAAACTTTACCTTTAAAAGTATTTAGTCCCTGACGTAAATTCAGGTTTACCTTGGGGGACAAACATTTTTAAAAATTAAAATCCAAAATTGTGATAACAATTGATATTTTATTATATGTATAGTACATATGCACACATAGAACTGATTTGTCGCGGCAACCAACTAAATTGCCGGTAGAGCTCCGGACTTGTACGCAGGAAATTTGGGTTCGATTCTTAAGCGGATTTTTTTTTAATTAATGTATGATTTGGACGCTTGGTGTTGGCTAAATATCCATTCACGAAGACATATTTAATGAGTCCTGGGTGACTCTTGAAAAAATATCAGTTATCCAATACTTGGTAATCCAATCTTGGCTGCAAAAACGCTCGCATCGCCTGTTTTAAGCGCTAGTTTCTACATTTTTTGGACTAGATACTTAAAATTTTGATATTATCTTCAGAATTCTTTACAGAATGTATATTTTTTTTATTTTTCGCTACCAGGGGTGATACCCTACAGACGGAAGTTAAGACTTTCGAAGAATTCCGCTGTGTAAAATCAAATTAAATATCAATTTTATGACAATGGTCATTCTAAAATAAAAATACACACACAAATTGGGGCGTAAAAACTTTTTTATAGTTAGTTAAAGTGGGTTATATATTGAATGAAAAAAACTAGTGTAACTCAATATACTATTTAAATTTTTGTTATCGAAAACTTGTATTAAAATAATATACACTTTTTATAGATAACCTCCATTAAACCTTTTTTGACGTTTTCTTTTACAAATATTAGACAAATCGTATTAAGGGTGTGTGCGAGATCGACTAAATTACTGACTAAACTAAATTGTACAAGTTTTTATTTGACCGCCATTCGGTAACCGGTAATTGTTAAAGTCTCTAAAAATCAATTCTCATATGTTTGCTGTCTTCCAATTTAGATCATTATTGGCATTACCGCCAAAATTTAGTTTAGTCAGCAATTTACACACCCTAAATAACGTTTTAAAATGTTCAAATTTCATACGAAAAAATTGCTGTCCAATTTTTCTTGGTTTCTCCAAAAACAAGTAGCATATAAGGGTTCATCGAGATAAATAATAAACATTTTTTTAAATATAAGGGTTCATCGAGATAAATAATAAACATTTTTTTAAATGTATATTTTTTTTTTATATATATACTACTTGTGGAGATATCTTAAAATCGAAATATCTTAATTAGTTGCAAATAGTTGCAGATAAATTTAGTACTGGCATGTAGGTAAAGGATCCTACTAAGCAGTACGGACTTTATATGGTTGATCCGAGATGATCTAAACAAGTTCTATTCCATTGAAAATACACAATTAAAAAAAAAAACATAAAAATTAAAAGATACACACAACACACTTTTTAATTTCATTTTTTTTTATTTCCATTGCTACGGCAACTAAATTCTAATTATATTGACTAAACGAAATAACATTATGTTGTACCAAACAATATTTATTTGATTCAACTGCGGAATCAGCTGTTTTGCGAAGCCAAAGCAGGACAACATCAGACGCACAAGCTTCATATTTTTCACTCGTTGTTTTTGTGCTGCGGACAGCGCGTGCCACGTGTAAAACAAAATTTGGATTTGTTTTAAAGCTTGTTCGTTGTTACTGTTCGGTTTTTTCATGCCCAAATATACTTTCTTGAACAACGGACATACGTTGGAGCGCTAGGGCTGCATATAGAAACGCAACACAATTCATTAGTTGTGTGAACTGATACGCGGTGTTGCAACAACTGAATCAGTGGAATGTTGACAGAACTAAATAAATCGGTTGGCAAAAAAAGACGATTGCCCCAACTGATTCGTTCTTTGGGTGCATATGTCTGTCAGTTCTAGCTGAGTCTTGGGCGAGAACTACTTAACCAGACCTGCAAGGTGTTTTAACCAAGCATTGATTTGTCAATTCTGGTTGAGTCTTTGCCGAGAACTACCTTACCAGGTCTTGGTCTCCCAGTTCTGGCAGAGTCTTGGGCGAAGGTTCATTAGCCAAGCATTGGTCTGCCACGGCTGGTTGAGTCTTCAGCCCGGGATATTGATCTAAAGGTTGTACCTAATTTATTAAATATGTTAATATAACATATAAATGTATCTACAATAACTAACATATAACTAATATATGCATATATATATATATATATATATATATATATATATATATATATATATATATATATATATATATATGTACCTTTAATAAATTGTTTTTGTTTTTTCATACCACTGATTCCTAAGGGAGCGTTGGAATCAAAGCACCTCTTTGGCATGGAGGCTAAATTTTACGATTGTGGGACAATGGATGGCTTCTTTGCCCACCTTGGCGTTAAGATCGCCTAGCACGATTTTGATATCGTGACGGGGGCAGCGCTCGTATGCGTAGTCTAGGCGCTCGTACATCGCATTTCCTGGATAGCGGTGATGTCAACCTTATATTTTTCGAGGACATCAGCCAGCTGGATAGAGGCACCTTCCCTATAAAGGGTCCGGACATTCCAGGTGCATATCCGTAAATCATGGTCATTAAAACGTTTGCGTAGGTCGTCATCGTTTTAATTGGTCGTTATCCGAGGCTTCTTTTTTGTTTTCATTGGGCGCATAGGTTTTTTCCGTGGTGGGTCCCAAACCCAACCCACGAACCCTCACTCAGAGGAAGATGCTCAACACTCACATTAGCCGACTTCTACACCGGGTGGTGTAGAGCGCCGTATCCAGGGACTTCCACGAGGAGGACTTCCACCGAAGTGGAGGTGTCACCATTTGACAATTTGCCAATTCTGGTGACCAGTGAGTTGACTTGAGACGACACCGACAAGGATTGCGCTGGCTTCGCCATGTTGAAGCACTCAGACACGTTGCCTTGTGAAAATCGCCCCATAGTCGTTTGAACATATTGATGTTTAAAAACAAACAAAAAAAGAAATTGGATTTAAATAAGTGTATTCTGACAACATTATTCTTGTATACGAAATTGGCACTCGTTGAGCAGAATTTTCTACCTACGTCGTTTGAAGTATGTATAGAGTCATTTTAAACATACTGATGTTTGAAAAGAAACAAAAAAATGAATTCAAATATATATAAAGGCATTCTTGCGGCTCTCTTCTTGTAAACAAAGTTGACACTCTCTGATCGGCATTTTCTGCGTACGTGTCTTTTGTTGTTCGTTGAAAAAACGTGTTCACGTCGGTAATAATTTTGTTATTTGTAAATTAAATAAATATATAAATTGTTTTTTTTTTGGCAATGGTTTTACTCTCGTAGGTTTGCCATTTACTGACGAGAGGTAGCTAGATGTTGTTAGCCCCAGTCCAGTCTTGAACCGGGGACCTTTCGGCTCGCAGTCCAACGCACTAACCACTGAGCTACCGCGGCTACGAAACTAATGTGAAAAACTACAAATAAAAATCTGTGTTTCGATTTTCAAACAAAAATTGGCATGTTTTTTTTTACAAAAGCCTCCGTGAATTCCTTGTACTGAGATCAACTGTAACTGTACCAAATATAAAGCGAGCCTGGATCGTCTGGTTTAGCGTATGCTGCTGCAATTGTGCATTTATTGATGCTGTCACTTGTACTTGCAGTTTTAAACGAATTATTTATTTATGTATTTCAAAATTTGTATATGAATTCAATTATTATAAATTCCCCACTGTGCATGTTTAAAGATTTTTAATAAAAATGAATAAAAATACATTTTATTTTTATTTTCAGGATTTCTTTCCAAAAATATTTAAATATGTTTCTATGCAAACATACTACTTTTTGAACTGAAACAACTGATATATTTCACTGGAGACATATTTATATTCAGGTCGTTCAAAATAATGTTTTATTTTGAACATATTTATGTTTCGGTTCAAATATTCATTTTATTTGGATGTAGTAATTATTATGTTTTCATTTGAACATACTCCATTTTAATGGGCAACATTAAAATGCTTCCGTGATATTATAATGTAAGTCAGAGCTCATTACAACACTGTTCAAGTCTCAATACAACCCTGTTCACAAATGATTTATCAGTCAATTATATATTATGTTTACATAAAATTCCAAACATACATTTTAATGCCTGTAAAATTATGTTTGGGAGAGCACTTTTTTTTTGCAGCGTGTAATGATTCCAATCTATAGGGCTTTAAAAATAAACAATAAATACCTTTACAGCACTATTTTATCTTGCACCAAAAAAAAAATGTTGCAAAAAAAAACGAAGAAATTGGAAAAATTGAAAAATCTCGTCATGCCAAAAGGGCGAATCTTTTCGTTATTTTGCTATAACTCTTTAATGGTACTAGATACTAGGTAGTAGTTTGTTTTCAAAGCAACTATCGATCTGCATTATTAATTACAAATATTTTGCCCAAAAAAATTTACTGCAAATAACATATGGCAAATTAATGTTTGGCAAAATATTTTAAAGATGCAGCTCGATAGGTGCTTTGAAAACAAACAATAAATGCCTTCACAACACTATTTTATCTTATACCAATAAAAAGTTATGGCGAAAAACGAAAAGATTCGCCCTTTTGGCATGACAAAATTTTCAATTGTTCAAATTTGTCCTTTTGGTTTTGTCTATTGTGGTTAGAAATATCCAAAAAAATTACACGCGATTTTGACACAGCATACTTGAGAATAAACTACATTAAAAAATGTAAAAAAAACCGCAAATGTCAAAAATTGCACATTCACCTCTTTGGCATGATAGTGATAAAATGTCATGATACATAAAAAAGGAGGTTGATACAACCTCCTAATCAGGGTTGCCACTGAAAAATTATTTTGCTTACCAAATTAAAAAAAAAAATAAGTAACCAATTCCAAAAAAAAAATTACCAATTTTTTATTTTACTTTTTATTGTATGAAAAAACAAAAACAATTTATTAAAGGTACATATATATATATATGCATATATTAGTTATATGTTACTTATTGTAGATACATTTATAATATAACATATTTAATAAATTAAGTACAACCTTGAGATCAATATCCCGGGCTGAAGACTCAACCAGCCGTGGCAGACCAATGCTTGGCTAATAAACCTTCGCCCAAGACTCTGCCAGAACTGGGAGACCAAGACCTGGTAAGGTAGTTCTCGCCCAAGACTCAACCAGAATTGACAAATCAATGCTTGGTTAAAACACCTTGCAGGTCTGGTTAAGTAGTTCTCGCCCAAGACTCAGCTAGAACTGACAGACATATGCACCCAAAGAACGAATCAGTTGGGGCAATCGTCTTTTTTTGCCAACCGATTTATTTAGTTCTGTCAACATTCCACTGATTCAGTTGTTGCAACACCGCGTATCAGTTCACACAACTAATGAATACAATTGACACAACCAATTTGTTTAGTTGTGGTAGCCAATTTAATTATAAGGAATCGGCAAATTTGTTGCGTTTCTATATGCAGCCCTAGCGCTCCAACGTATGTCCGTTGTACAAGAAAGTATATTTGGGCATGAAAAAACCGAACAGTAACAACGAACAAGCTTTAAAACAAATCCAAATTTTGTTTTACACGTGGCACGCGCTGTCCGCAGCACAAAAACAACGAGTGAAAAATATGAAGCTTGTGCGACTGATGTTGTCCTGCTTTGGCTTCGCAAAACAGCTGATTCCGCAGTTGAATCAAATAAATATTGTTTGGTACAACATAATGTTATTTCGTTTAGTCAATATAATTAGAATTTAGTTGCCGTAGCAATGGAAATGGTATCTTTTAATTTTTATGTTTTTTTTTTTTAATTGTGTATTTTCAATGGAATAGAACTTGTTTAGATCATCTTCGATCAACCACATAAAGTCCGTATTGCTTAGTAGGATCCTTTACCTACATGCCAGTACTAAATTTATCTGCAACTATTTGCAACTAATTAAGATATTTCGATTTTAAGATATCTCCACAAGTAGTATATATATAAAAAAAAATATACATTTAAAAAAATGTTTATTATTTATCTCGATGAACCCTTATATGCTAATTGTTTTTGGAGAAACCAAGAAAAATTGGTCAGCAATTTTTTCGTATGAAATTTGAACATTTTATAACGTTATTTAGGGTGTGTAAATTGCTGACTAAACTAAATTTTGTCGGTAATGCCAATAATGATCTAAATTGGAAGACAGCAAACATATGAGAATTGATTTTTTAGAGACTTTAACAATTACCGGTTACCGAATGGCGGTCAAATAAAAACTTGTACAATTTAGTTTAGTCAGTAATTTAGTCGATCTCACACACACCCTTAATACGATTTGTCTAATATTTGTAAAAGAAAACGTCATAAAAAGGTTTAATGGAGGTTATCTATAAAAAGTGTATATTATTTTAATACAAGTTTTCGATAACAAAAATTTAAATAGTATATTGAGTTACACTAGTTTTTTTCATTCAATATATAACCCACTTTAACTAACTATAAAAAAGTTTTTACGCCCCAATTTGTGTGTGTATTTTTATTTTAGAATGACCATTGTCATAAAATTGATATTTAATTTGATTTTACACAGCGGAATTCTTCGAAAGTCTTAACTTCCGTCTGTAGGGTATCACCCCTGGTAGCGAAAAATAAAAAAAATATACATTCTGTAAAGAATTCTGAAGATAATATCAAAATTTTAAGTATCTAGTCCAAAAAATGTAGAAACTAGCGCTTAAAACAGGCGATGCGAGCGTTTTTGCAGCCAAGATTGGATTACCAAGTATTGGATAACTGATATTTTTTCAAGAGTCACCCAGGACTCATTAAATATGTCTTCGTGAATGGATATTTAGCCAACACCAAGCGTCCAAATCATACATTAATTAAAAAAAAAATCCGCTTAAGAATCGAACCCAAATTTCCTGCGTACAAGTCCGGAGCTCTACCGGTTACGCTATTAAGCTCACTTCTTTCATACAATTTTTTCAAAATCTTGAACTTTATAATTTCAAAATGTTTGTCACATCAGATATACCAGAAATGACAGTCTTAGCCGAATACTTAGAGCCAGTGCCTTTCTTATTATTCCAAGGCTTAACCAGTATTCAGCCAGTTTTGAGTACCAGAACTGGCCAAGAGCAATGCATTCTTGACGCAAGACTGAGCGAACCTTGGGCCCATCGTTTTTTCCTACATGGGATATAGTAAATAATTTCAAATAATACAATGTGAAATAGCTCTGCGATAATTTAAATTAAGACTAAAAGCTATGTTATAGAAATATCATAGATATATACATATCTTCTCCTAGTGCCGTTATGGACAATCGTAACAACTTCCACTGAGTTATTATTTCCTCTGTGTCACTTTCTTCATATATCATGAAAATGTGTCTAATAAAGGTAATAATGATAATTCAGAAGAACTCAAAAGATTTTTTGATTTAATGACATTTTTAATATCTCCTCTTGAAAAATCATTTTTTTTATTTGATTCAAGAGTTCTATATAAAAAGTACCAACCATCAAATACTACCAAACCAAATACCAAAATATTACCAAACCAAAAATAAAATTACCATCTAACCAAGCCAAAAAAAAGTAACCAAATTTGGTTATAAATTACGAAAGTGGCAACCCTGCTTCTAATCAGCAAGGTTCCGCAACCGAATGATTCGGTAGGGCAATTTAGTTGGTTGCCGCAACAAATCAGTTCTATGTGTGCATATGTACTATACATATAATAAAATATCAATTGTTATCACAATTTTGGATTTTAATTTTTAAAAATGTTTGTCCCCCAAGGTAAACCTGAATTTACGTCAGGGACTAAATACTTTTAAAGGTAAAGTTTTATACACGGTAAAAAATATTGGATTATTTTTTAAACGATTTTGGATTGTATGTCTCGACCAAAAAAAAAATAAATTGTAATAATCCTAAGAGATTAAAAAAGTTTGTAATATCTCTTTGCATTACATTGTAATACATATTGATTTGCTTAGCATGTAATTCTACTGGATTAAAATGAATGCTGAAAAAGATTGAAAATACGGATTTGTTTTTGTAAAAAAGTTTAAAAAATATATTTTTAATATTTTCATTATTATTTTATTTTTATAGTTAATTCTTGTACCCTCTTTATTTTTTTTTCGTCTCTTTCGAAGTTATTTTCTTTATCTTCATCAGCGCATACCTTGCTCGCTACATTTAGATCCTCTAACATACCGGCCACCAACAATACTGCCATTTACTTATTAGCGCTGTTTAAACAGATTTCCGTAAAAAAACGCGTTTTGAATTATAAAGCAAGCACTCGCGTGAATGATACTAACATGTCGACAACAAATTTATTTCAGTATCGCATGTTCGAATCCCGGCCGTGGACCATTTTTTTTTACTTTTTTTGTTTTTAATTTCAATAGCTAGACGTATTTTTAATGTGACAAAAGTTGTCGTATTATTATTTATCTACACGCTGCAAAAAATGGCTCTCCCAAACATAATTTTGCAGGCATTAACATGTATGTTTGGAATTTTATGTAAACATAATATATAATTGCCTGATAAGTCATTTGTAAACGGGGTTTGAGACTTGAACAGTGTTGTAATGAGCTCTGATTTCATTTTGATGTTGCCCCTTAAAATGGTATATGTTCTAATAGAAACATAATAATTACTACATCCAAAGAAAATAAATATTTGAACCGAAACATAAATATGATTAAAATATAACATGATTTGGAACGATCTGAATATAAATATGTTTCCAGAGAAACATATCAGTTGTTTCAGTTCAAAAAGTAGTATGTTTGCATAAAAACATATCTAAATATGTTTGAAAACGAATTCTGAAAATAAAATAAAATATTGCTTTTTTTATTAATTTTTATTAAAAATCATTAACGACACAGTGGGAATTAATAATATTTGAATTCATATACACATTTTTAAATGCATAAATAATTGAATTAAAACTGCAAGTACAAGTCTGAGTGCAGCAAATAGCGTTGGCAAGGAATTCGTGGAGCCTATTGAAAAAAACCGTGCCGAATTCTGTTTGATGAAATATCCGTATCGGCTTTTCACAATATTTTTAGAAAAATATTCAGGAACAATTAAATTATATACTGCCCTATTAAATGATATTACTTGTTAATATTTGTACTTTTTGTACCACAATTTGTATATTATTTAAATTTACAAATGACATCGTATTACCGATACGAAGACGTTTTCTCAACAAACATCAAAAGACACGTATGCAGAAAATGGCGGTCACCGAGTGTAAACTTCGTATACAAGAAAAATATTGCACGAATACTTTTATTTACATCTAATTAATTTTTTTTTTGTCTGTTTTCAAACATCAGTATGTTAAAATGACCAATACATACTTCAAACGACGACAAAAGAGACGTAGATAGAAAATTCTGCTCAACAAGTGCCAACTTCGTATACAAGAAGAATGTTGGAAGAATACATTTATTTAAATCAAATTTCTTTTTTTAGTTTGTTTTTAAACATCAATATGTTCAAACGACGGCAAAAGCTGGCGTAGGTAGAAAATGTTACGCTACGTTGCCAACTTCGTCTGTCGATAACTTATCGAATGAAGACGAGCGTTGCGAACATACGTTATAATTAGATTTGAATAGCATTTTCTGTTTGTTTGGAAACATAGTTATAATCAAGTAAACTGCCAAGAAATAGTATATTCAAATGCAATTAAAATTGTTTGTTTGTATTGTAACATATTTATGATAAGTTTGACAGATTTTGCTGGGGAATATATAAAATGTTTACACATAGTAATATGTTTTTACCATCTGAACAATAATTTAATTACACTTCATTCGTAATACATGTATGGTGATTTCGTATTATTTTTTAATACATTCAAACATATTCAAAAAAATCTTTTCAAACCGTGTAACTATTTGAGTTTAAATTTTAATACAATTGGATTAAATTTAAATTTTTAAACCACTGGGATATATATATATATATATATATATATATATATATATATATATATATATTTTTCATTTTATTTTGTAACAATCACGTGGTCCAGTGTCGAACATGTTACAAATGTTTTTATGTGCAAGATTTCAGAATGGAAATGTAATTAAGACCAAAATAAATAAAAAGGTAGTATATGAATTAATATTTAGCATTATTATTTTTCATATTCTATCATTTAATGTTAGAAACAATGGGAAAGGCAAATAGTTGTACTGCAGAAGAACGTAAAGCAATAATTGTGCTTAAAGAATCTGATCTTTCACATAGGCAAATTTCAAGTCAAATGGGTAGATCCAAAACAATGATTATTAATGCCTAAAAATATTTTCGGATTAATAAAACAACTGACAAAGTTCCACGAAAAGCCAGGCCACGAAAAACATAAGAAAGGGACGATGGACGAAAAATGACGATGCTAGCAAATAAAGAAATACGATCTGGGATTTTGTACCGTAAAATACAACGCAACGGCAGAACTCGTTGTTTACCTATCATTCCTAGGGCACTGAGGTGTTCTGTTGTTAATTCCGCTCACGTACCTTTATTTCATTCTGGATGTGAGAAAACTCTTGAAACTCTCTTACTCATTATTGGTTCGAACTCATGTCCAAATATGTGCGTAAATATATTGACAATTGTGTAACTTGTAAAATCGCAAAATCTCACTCCGGTAAAGTTGAGGCTGAACTTTATTCAATACCTAAAGTACCGATACCTTGGCATACTGTGGATATTGATGCAACTGGTAAGCACAGTGGTAAGAATGATCAAAACGAATATGTTTTTGTCATGATTAATGCATTTACAAAGTTGGTAAAAATGATTAATGCATTTACAAAGTTGGTAAAAATGCCTGATTCTTGTAATAATATTGTGGAAAATATAGAAGAGGATGTTAATGAAACAAATTGATTGATTTATAAAAAATAATAAAATATTATAACGACTTAACATATGTTAAATTTAATACCTTTTGGGTGGAAATTTATGCCGTAGTCTGGTGAATGCCTGGTATCATGGCAGGTGGTGAGCACTGGAATAGTGCAGGTGAATATCAAATACTATGGAAGTTTATGATCACCATAAAAGAGCTGGAGAATATTTAACACCATGGCAGGTGGTGGTGTAAAATGTTGTGAGTTGTCACACGAGGACGTGTGATTGGTCAGGATGGCCGTGTCGTAGTATGTTATGATTATAGTGGCAAGTATAATATTTTCACTGTGAAGTTGCTGTCAAGCTATTTGTTTAGTTTGGATGGAAATCGTAGTACATTGGGCAAAAAGCTTTTGAAAGTCGTTTATAATCTACTGCGGGATTCATAGCAGCAAGAAAATGAATAATCAAGTTCCGACATATATATGTTTATTTCACTGTCATTTTTTGTCATTTTCATGTTCGAATATTACTTAATTTTTGTTTTTCAACACGGCTAAGATTTAAAAAAAAATGCTAACATGTGTACATTTTAATTTTGGACAGTTTTTGCTTCGCAATCACAATCTGAAGAAAATAAATATGATACAAAATTACATAAGGAAAACCAGGCATAAGTAATTTCATTTGGTAACGATTAGTGGAATACATAGGATTTTTATTTTTAAGTTATTTATCTCTTCATTTCCGACTTAAGACTAATTATTTACCAATACATTTAATTTAAAAATTTCAAAATAACCTGCACATAAATTAAATTATGTGCAGGTAATTTTATTAGTCAACAAAACTTTTAACATACGAATACATATTTCTACGAACATATGAAATAATTATTTCATGTCAACATTTGATTTTTTTTTCATACCGAATTAGTAACATCGAAGTTAATAATTACCAGAATATTACCAATGGTTTAAAGCGACTTACTTTGCTTGCTTGACTTTGACAGACGAATAGAACTACATGCGTTCATACAGTGCCAGTCTAGCACTAGAAAACTTTCGAAATTGAAAAGAAAACTTTTCTATTTGTAAAGCTTTGTAGTCTATGACAGCTACAAAAATTGTATTTAGGCTTTTACAAAATACACATTCTGAAAAAAAAGTAGCTTCCGGTTTACAAGAAAATTGTTGTGAAATACTACCATTTTCGTTAGAAATTTACTTATTTGATTTAAAGCGTTTAGTGTAATAATTTTATATCAATTAAACCTACAGATATCCTTCACAGGCGCTAACATTTTTCTAATCACAATTAATGTGGTGAAAAATATAAAAAAAATCATAGCGATATCTTTCCCGGATTAGGAGAAAGTACGTGTCAAAAATTACCTTTTTTTTATTCTAATTTCATACATTTGTGCCTTTTTTGTAAATTTATTCCAAGGACTGTAAACGATATCCTCTGTTCGCATTATCTTTTCTCTAATCACAATCAATGTGGTAAAAAATAAAAAATATATCATTCCGATATCATTCCCGGATTAGGAGAATTACATGGCAAAAATTACCATTTTTCATACATTTGTTCCCTTTTTGTAAATTTATACCAAGGACTGCAAGCGATATCCTTCGTTCGCACTAACTTTTTCTAATCATAATCAATGTGGTAAAAAATATATCATTCCGATATCGTTCCCGGATTAGGAGAATTTACATGGCGAAAATTACCATTTTTTATACATTTATTCCTCTTTTTGTAAATTTATACCAAGGACTGCAAGCGATATCCTTCATTCTCACTAACTTTTTTCTAATCATACCCAATGTGGTAAAAAATGAAAAATTATATCATCCCGATATCGTTCCCGGATCCCTGCAGTCAGTAGCTACGCGAGCTGCGAAGGAGCGATGCAAAGAGAAGGAGCGAGTACGAGTTTTTATTCGATAACCGATAATTGTTAAAGTCCCTAATAAATCGATTATCAAATGTCTGTTTGCTGTCTTCCAATTTAGTTCAATTTAGTTTGCTCAACAATTTGCTAAATTGAAAAGTAAACGCTGCATTACCGACAAAATTTAGTTTAGTCAGCAATTTGGTCGAACTCTCACACACCCTTAGTTATATTGAGTAGTTATTTTAATCCCTGTGCACACTCAAAAAATTAATGCAGTAAAAATTTAGTTATTTTAATATTATGTAGTATTACTTGTTTTTACTGTATTTTTATTCATTTTTAATAGTTTTACAACTATAAAGTAGCTATTTTCATCACTGTGTTTTATACGCTTTCAACTTAACCAAAATAAAGAGTTGTCAAATTCATTGTAAGTTTTTTTTTGATTAATTTAATATTAATAGATATATGTTTGTTTAATAACATTTAATTTTGTAGCTGCCGACGAGAACAACGACGAACCCAACTGGAACATCATGCAGTTGTAAGGAGCCATCGGCGATCTACGGCGTTCCTACCTCCTGGATATCAATGTCTGGATAGTTGAGTATTCTGCAGTTGCTGCTGTTGTAGGTGAGCAAAACAATATTTCAGCTGAGCACCAAAAACTAAAGCCAAACTATTTTCAGATAATTCTAATGAGCTTGATTCAGTGGTCAAACACGCACGTCTGGTTTAGACGGCTGCCGCGAATATGATGCATCTACGTAATGTGGTTACTTGACATGCACGCTCCGCCGGAACAATAATATTCAGCCACTGGACGAGGCATTGTCGCAACAACTGCAGCCGCAACCGAAGCATAACAAAATAAATCAGCCCTTCATCAAGCCCAAATGCAATGCGATGTACCGGTCCGACTATGGCTTTTCTGGGTTAGTTGCGGTGGTCATAATGATGATTAAGTGTAATTATTTGTATATATTAGAAATAAAAAGTATATATATATTCCGATTTTTTTCATTTTCGGATAAGAATATCCATTTAAATGTCAATAAATGCATAGTGTTTGTTTTAACTACATCATCAGTTAAATTTATCAGTAAAAGTGATGCAGTAAAAACAACTACAGCAAAACAACTACATAATTTTTTTGGGTATTGTTCGGCTGGCGAACGAAGTAATGGCAATTGGCGGATTGGGAAACACGATTGAAATATTCAATTTCAATTTACTATGGTTCGAATAGGCCGCGGCAAATACAATATAATAAATGCAAAGATTTTACCTTAAGTTTCAGTGTTTGATGCCAAGTGGTTTTTGTGAATGTTGTAATTCCGTGTTGTTTCTGTTGAAGTGTTTTGTAGTGTAGGATTCCTCCTGTGGTTGTTCCTTTCTGTTGTTGTTGTGAGTTTGTTGAATGTTGGGTTTTCTTTTAGGGCCCTATTATGATTAGCGAAGCGAATGGTTTTGGCGAAGCGAACGTCCAAAAAGCTATTACGGTTACATTCGCCAGACTTCATTCGCCAAAAAACGGGAAAAGTTAAGCGAACGTAAAAAAACATGCAACACTCAACCGATTTTCATTCGCTTCAAGTGTCAAAATCAAGCGAATCAACAGTTCATGTGACGTATCGGTGAACGTATCTTTATCTATTGTTTTTCAGTTTTTCTTTTGATTTTTAATTTTTTTTTCTTTTGTGCTTTTGTTTATTAGGCTTTTTCTGATTTTCAATTTATCTTATCCTTTAGTTTTTATAGAAGGATGTCTATAATTTTGAATTTTTTGTGACCTAACTAATTAACGAAAAAAAAACAATTTTTTTCACACTTTTTATTTTGATTTTAAACTTAACACTAATAAAAGAAATGTTTGGAACTGCTCCGACTGCTGCTGAGGATGCAGCTTGGTTCATCGCGCGAAGTTATTTGTGCCACAGAGGACTTATTGTAGTCTTCCTCCTCGTCGTCGCTCCAGCTTTCTGCACACCGCATTGGCTTCTGTTTAACACGCTCTTCTTTGATTGCTTTGGGCCCATCGTTTTTTTGGAACATTTTTATTATTTTTCTAAACAAGTATATTCACAGAAGTATTTCTCCAAATAAAAAAACTACTTTTTTTAATAAAAAGTATTTATTTTTATGTAAAAATAATTCCAATATTAACATTTAAAAACATATTTTACTGTACATTTTAACTAATTTGAATTGTTCCGAAGTTTATTTGGATACTTTTTAATCTTTTATAGACAAAAAATAACAAAAACCGAAAAAGTATTATTGTTCTGAATCGAGTTAACGTTTTTTAAACCATAAATAATATTAAATGTTTTTTTAATAATAAAAAAATAGATATTAAGATAAAATAGTATCTGTTCTAAAAAAAAGGCAGTACTAAAAGTACGCAACATGATACTATTTTTTTCAACTCTGAAATGATAATTCTATCCGTCAATGTTGTAAGTGTTGCTCACTTTTAAAACCATAAAAATTAGTACATTCGCCAGTTCATTCGCCAAATTGCGTTCGCTTCGCCAAAGCGTTCGCTTCGCCAAGTACATTCGCTTCGCTAATCATAATAGGCCCCTTAATTGTTTATGTTAAGTGTTGCGGGACCGAATGGCGCGTTGACGGGTTTTTGGTGGTTGTTTACTGTCGCGGTGACGGGTGAATTTATTAAACTTAAAATTTGTCGCGGAGACGGGTGGGTGTACTGCGGCGGTTCGCCGCAGTAATCGATAAATAATCGATTGTGTGGATTTGACGGACGGAGATGTACAAACATATCGATTTTACGTTTTACTCAAACAGGTATATTGTTTCAACTTAACCAAAAAAAATCCCACCATTTTGTCTAATTGTATCTGCAGGCACACCGAGTAGAGTAAGTTAGTTCTTATTAATTGTTAATATATGTTTCTTGAAACTTTATTAAATTATGTATTTGTAGATATCTACAAAACTTGAAGATAAAATTGACGCAGCAACACATTTTAACATTCGACATTGATTTGTTCTGGATTGTAGTAACTAATAACTTTAACTAATAACTAAATAACTTTGGCGCCAAACATGATTGATTTAAACATGTGTGTCATTGATATTTTTCTCTGTGTACCCTTATTTAACGTCAACAAATTTTATTCAAATTTAAATTCAATATTATTAAAGTTATCGTCGCTCACGTTCGTTATTCCATTGTAACTCTCGCGTGAGTCAGTAAGAAACATTTGGAACAATGAGCAGCGAGCTTTGGATTCAAATAATTCCAAGTAAGGGCAGTATTAACTCCACCGTAGATCGCCGATGGTTCCTTACAACTGCATGATGTTCCAGTTGGGTGCGTCGTTGTTCTCGTCGGCAGCTACATATTTTAATGTTATGAAACAAATATATATCTATTAATATTAAATTAATCAAAAAAAAAAAACTTACAATGAATTTGACAACTCTTTATTATGGTTATGTTGAAAGCGTATAAAACACAGTGATGAAAATAGCTACTTTATAGTAGTAAAACTATTAAAAATGAATAAAAATACAGTAAAAACAAGTAATACTACATAATATTAAAATAACTACACGCAATACCGAAATTTTTACTACATTAATTTTTTGAGTGTACACAAGGATGACAATAACTACTCAATATAACTAAGAGTGTGTGCGAGTTCGACTAAATTGCTGACTAAACTAAATTTTGTCGGTAATGCAGCGTTTACTTTTCAATTTAGCAAATTTTTGAGCAAACTAAATTGAACTAAATTGGAAGACAGCAAACAGACATTTGATAATCGATTTATTAGGGACTTTAAAATTTATCGGTTAGCGAATGAAAAACTCGTACAATTTAGTTTAGTCAGCAATTTAGTCGAACTCGCACACACCCTTAATAGTATAATTTACTGGGAGTGCAGTATTTGAATAACCCAGCAAGAACACAACAGGTCATATCAGCAGTAATATTACAAGTATCAAAACTGAAAGTTTCAGTAAAAGTTTCGATAACATTGTTAAGAGCGTCGGGATATAATTGACCGAAACTTTTGTGTGCGTGTGATTTTTTATCTCTTTCTCACTCACCTACAATGAGATACAATTCAATATATAGTTGTCACTGTTCTTTTGGTAATAAGTGACGATAAAATTACTGGTAAATTTACGAAATATTTTACGTAACATAAACTGTTTTGAGGTTAGTGACAGTTGAATAACTAATAAACTAAGCTAAATTATACCAAATAAAACAAAAACCTAAAATTCAATAGTTATAATTTTTGTTGCGTTGAATGTAATATTTTCTTTTCAGATTTTCTTTTAAAGTCTTTTCTTTAAAAAGTTTGCCCTTATTTTGCTTCGCTCGATGCATTTGTTTAATGCAGAGGACCCTTTCACTTTGATGACATCTATAATAAAATAGATAAATACGAAATATAATTTAATCCAAAACTTTTTATAACCTTCCGCCGTAGCTGCTGTTCGAAGAAAAAAGCAAAAGTAAAGAATAACCTACAAATAAAAAATGGTGGCAAACCAACGCGCAAATTATATTAGTTTTAATTACTAGTAAAATTATGGGTAATTTATCCATCATTGGTCCTGCAGGGATGTATTTCAAGTTAGTTATGTATGGGTGAGAAAATATAAAGGTTATTCACGAAACGGAGCAGTTGCGATGTAGAGTTTTGTCAAGTAGCAGTTGTACAACAACAAAATGCATTAATGGCAACAAAAAAATTGTCTGCTAAAAACTTGAGTTTACTTCGTGGTACTTTTGTAGTTTTTTAGTGATACTGAATTTATGACTTTTCTGTACTTGATATTACAGACAGTGTTTGATTATTGAGTTGAAATTCACCAAAATGCATTATATTTAAATGAAAATATATATTTTTTAATGAATATGCACATTTATGCATGTGAATAAAAAAAATAAATTATGGCTAATGTCCACTGTTTTAACAATGAATATTAACGAGTTCCTATATAAGGTATGAGTTTTTTTTCTTAAATCGACATCATCAACAATTTGTTTTAATTATAATGTATTGATATGAGATATTGAAATAAGTAACAAAATCATACTTATATATTATATATGGCCAAAAAGCAATAAATCTAAAATTTTAATGAAATAAAAACATCTGTTTTTGGTAATCTGAAAACTACCATACTACACAAATATGAAATAAGTGTGTTCACGAAATATGATACAATTCTACAATACTCCCAGCAAAAAATCTCTAACCGATAGTGATCGATATTTCGAACTGGTTCGCATACTATCAAAGAAATGTGCAAGGATAGCAATAGGTTTGATTTTTGTTTATGTTTTCCATCAAAACAAAATGTCTTGTTGAATAGCCAAAGAAAAATAAAGGGAAAAAAATTAAAGTGATTTTAACAACTGTTAAATAATAAAAAATAGTCATTCACTAGCATGTCTGGATGCAAATTTCTTCACTAGACATAAGCAAGAATCAGGCGCTGGATGCAGGACAACACATTGGCCAGGTATGTGGTCTGCAAAAATATTACTACTTCATTGATCATAAACTTCTGTCATAGGACACTTTGAAAATTCAGGAATGACAACTAATTAAGATCTGTGCAACAAAATAATTAAGTGCTTCAAGAAGGAGAAAATCAAATTATCAAGCTTCACGTGTGCACGTGTTTATGATGCCACGGGCGCTCATACACGTTTCGTACAGTGCCCCGAAGATGAGCTGCGAAGGTCGCACACTCGGCTACCTTGTGCGGATCTCCAGCGACACAACAGGAAATTCGTGAAAAAATTTAAAACAAGGATCAGAAAGGCGTCTTTAACGACGATGTGGAAATTATGTTATGATTTTTATTAATTTAATTACTTTTTAAAACAATTGTTTAATTTAGTATACTAAATAAAAATATATAAGAAAAAAGTAATTATGGCAATACTGTTTTATTTTTCTGTAAAATATTTTTTTTGGTCTGGCAATGTGACATAAAAATAGCAAGAGATGCAAAAGAGACAACAAGATTATTTTTAAATGAGCGCAATGCTTTAGGTCGAAAGGGTTGTCTTGTCACATGTACTTCACACAGATAGGAATCTGCCGGTTACCTTTCTCCCGATTGTAGAACAAAGGTAACCGGCAGAATAACCTGCAATTACCAGTTAGCTAACCGGTTAGTTACCAGTTACCTTTTTGCTGGGACTGCTAATGTACATCGGCAACTGCTCCGTTTCGTGAATACCTTTATAGTTTAGTCTTTGTGTTGGAGTTTCGGTAAGGCATGTCTTGCTAAGAATATTATTAAAAAAGTAGTAAATCTATTAAAAATGACTAAAAATGTAGTAAAAATAAGTATTACTGCATAATATTAAAATAACTACACAACTAGAACAAAATACGAAATGTTATCTTTGCGACTATCGTTTTTCAGGTGACTTAAAGGTTCTTACAAAAGTTATCTATTAAGCATCGTATATATATATCAGAAAAGTAACTTGTTAAAGTAAACAATTCGGGATAATACCCACGTAGTGGCACCTCTGAACTTCATACTTCAAAGTTGGCATTAGTTTTTTTCTGCGTCATACCGTTTGCTGTTAGCGTTTTTTGTGCTCTGTACATTTTGTGTGAACAAAAATGTCCGATTGATAATAAAAATATTAATCGCGACGAGTAAATTGCGTTTATGAACCTCTACAAAATCGGGTCTATGAAATTGAAAATGTTCGTGGGCAGTTACTGCAGGCGGCATTCTACCGTGTGAGGAGGTGTCTCAGGACGTGACTGTGGCAGTAACAAACAGTTCAGCTGAAATAATTTCAAATACAAATGCATTTAAATTAAAAACATAGCTTTTGGTTTTTCATTTTTTTGTCTATTTTTATATTTATTTGATATGTATTAGTTTGTCATTTGATTATTTCCATCAATTTTTCGAAAAGTAAATAATCGAATGACAACCTAATACATTGATAATAATTTGTTGTCATTTTTTACATGTGTATTGGTGGTTAACGAAAAGCTGTATTTAGCTATCTTATCGGCTGTCTACTTTCTGATGATGTCTTTTAATAGTTGACTTAAACATAACTTTTTAGTTATCTTTTCGAGAGCTAAAAGTCAACAAAGAGGCGGACATACGTAAGTCTTTCCGATACCTTTTTCATCACTTTTACGACAACATTCCGATATCGTTAACTTTTTAAAGTTAGCATAAAGTTAGGATTTGGGCATCGTTTGTCTGGTTGGGTACACAGAATACAGTAATTTTTACTGCAGTAATTTTTTCATTTTTTCATATCAAAATAGCAACTTTACACACACAGATATTTATTGTCGAATAGCTGTTGGTTCGACAGTAAAAAGTGTTCTTTAGAATAAATGTCAAGTATGCAGATAGCAGTTGTTCCTGTTGAACCGACCGTTGTGTACTGTCGTTTTAAAAGTTAAGATTTTCGATTTATCAAATGTTCCTATTTTTGAAGATTTGAAAGTAAAAAAATACTTTTAATCTTGAAGTCTTATTTTATTTCTTATTAAATGTTAATTAATAAAATAATATGTAAATGTGTTGCCTGAACAAAATCATTAATAATTCATATGCAGTAAGTTGTACCAGCCCACAACGCAGCTCCTTCATGTCATCGTCGTGCTCGAAATTGCAGAAAGTCAGTTACATCGCTGTGTACTAAATGGCAGTGTCAGTCTCCGTATCCACGGTGATTGCGGTATAACGCACCGCTCTTCGTTCCTGTCTCGTAAATTTTATAATCGTTGTCGATGTTGTCAATGCGACTCCCATCTGTTGCGGGCTCCAGGGAACCTTTTGTACTTGCTTTAAGTTTTTCTTTTCTTATTTCTAGTCTATTAAATTAATTTTACAAAAAAAAATATATATAATTGTGTTTTCTGTTAATTTAAAACATAAACTGCTGTGATCGCTAGTTCTGTTATGCATGGTTTCCATGCTATCTTTCGCTATCACTCGTCATCACTATTTCGCTAAACAGAGATTAGATACAAATCACTTCTATCCAGAAATATGAATGCTAGAAAGAAACGAGTACATACAACACCTTTTTATAGCAAGCGATATCCCCCGATGATATTGAGGGATAACGAGTAATAGCAAAAGTTCAAATGTTTGAACTTTTCCTATAAATCAATATCACTTTTCTCGCTTACTATAACAAATATATGTTTTTTGTTTACATTTTTCTATTTCACATTGACATTTAAGTTATTTGATATTTCAAATTTTTCAAAAATATTTTAAAATTTTAACAAATCGTGCAAATAAATGTAAAACTTTTCTCGGAAAACAAACATTACATTCTATAGTAATACAGTTTGGCGCAATAGCACTCAATAACCTATGACTCTTGCACAATACTGAGAATAACGGGGCCAGTATTGGATGTCGGTCTTGGCGATGTCGGTCTGCGCGGAGGCGGTCCCAGTTTTTTATATCTGTCTGGGTAGATATCTTACCATTTGAGCTGCATATTTTCACTCAAGTGGTGGACAGTATAATTCCAAATCTACATGGAGGGACGCTTTTCAGGGCTTTGTTATATTCAAAAATTTGCTATTGTCTGCCAAGCGGTAGCGCGGCATAGAAAAACAGTTTGAGTTTGAGCTACGGATCGTTTGGACTTGTGGTTCAGCCCAGTAATCAACCTAAGCTTGTCTTATGATCTCAATAGAGTTTCTTTGAAATTAAACACATCTGCCACCAATCCAGCACATATTTTAAATTTAAAAAATTACAAGCACATTTAACACATTTGAAGGCAAATTGTTTTATTTTTACTTTAAATATATTAAACGTCAGTTTATTATAAAAAGTATATTATGACGTATTCACTCAATTATAGCAAAAAATAACGAGTGATATCGATTTGGGGATAACGAAAGATAGCGCCATGACTCTCAGATGTTGTTTTATCATTCTTCTCTTGTACTTCATTACATAAAATTACCATTTCAGACCTTTTCCCAACAAAATTAAACGACTTTCTTCGACAATTAAAATTTAAACTTAGTGTCTTCTGCGTCGAATTTAATTGTTTGGTGGATTGCAAGTTCTTCTTCGTGCATGTTTTATTTCTTTGTCGTGGTTGAAATGCATTTCTAGAACCAGGATTATTATTAAAAAAAACTTATTGTTTACTATGTATTGTTTACTATAACTTCATAAATAATTTATATTTAACATCATTTTTACTTTCAGTATTCATGATCATTGTTAAAAATACCATAAAAATATCATAGTATTAAAATTTTATATTTTAATTGCATATTTATATTGAACATTTTAGTTTTTACTTTTACCACTATGTACATATTTTATTAAACTTTAAAATCTTTATTTTTTTCTTAATATATAGAAATTCTTTTATTTATAATTTCATTAGCACATGAATCAATGTTAATTATTTTCAAAAATACTTAGCTATTTATTCATGAACTAATTTATGAATTTAATCATTATTGCCAATTTTCAATAATGGTAACCGCGCGATTTATGCATAACTACTTTTGTACATTCAATAGGTACATATATATATTTTCATTACCGTGTAATGATCACATTTAAAACATTTGTTAATTTTGTTAGTTTGTGCATTGTATTTTTTTCTTATCGTTCAATTATTGTTCAAATTTTTATACGCTGCATTAACGTATCTCGTTTCATTTTCGGTACATTAGTGCAGTGGTTCCTAGATGCAAAACGCTGAATTGCATTTTATCGCTTATAACATTAGCTTCTCATGCTAACATCTATCTGTACTTCAAGTGCAATGATCTTTCTGTCGTCTGTTTCCATTGAAAATGCTCTTAACAATGAAATAGAAGTACTGACCTATCTCAATTATAGTGATAATGTATATGTTATTGCTTTGGCTAATTCGTACTGAATTCTTGTTTATGAAATATCTAATAAAATCTTCTTTATACTTTATTCCTTTCTCATTTAATACATGATCTAATGCTAGTCATCTTCTAAAATTAATACATAGCTATTTCTTCATGCACTAATTTATCTGTCAAAACCATCTATTTTTGTTAACTCTGAACTTTTGTTCATTTGGCATTTAGGACAGTTTCTAACATATTATTTTATTTGTTTCTGCATTCCCCTCCATTTAAATTGTTTCTTAATCCTACGCAGTGACTTGTTCCCATGGAATTAGGTCCTCTTTCCATTTAAATAGTAGGAACTTTCTTACTACATTCTCCGAACCGAAAGCCCTCATCTGAGAGCATGTTGGGAGTGTTTGTAGAAAACGGGAGATTAGCCGCTGACACATCACAAGAAACATTTTAACGTAGATCCGTAAGCAAAAGGAATCACAATTCCGTTTGTAACGGTACGTTTATGGAACGTAGAACGGATCCGTCGATACTTGATTGAAAACGAAATATTTACGGCATGCCAAAATATTCCACTTCGTTTAAATGCCGTATATTGTCCGTAATTCGAACATACCGTTTTACTGCAGTTTTGTCTGTAAATAATATAGACATTTGTAATTATAGTTTCCAGACCGTGGGACATTTTACATTTATGCCATAGTTGCCATTTCGGTGGTGGAATTTTTAATTACAGTCGAAAAAGGAGAAAATTGTAAAATAATTTTATTTGTGGGAATTTTTGTGGCAAGTTTGTATTTTATGTACTTTTCTTTAATTCTTTTTTGTATTTTTTTTTTAATTTGTTTGAAAACCCTATATTTTAATTACAAATAAATGAATTAAAAAAATAAAACTGACTACGTCAATTAGAATTAGCATGGAGGTTGTTACACTGATGTACCCTTGTGTAGTTGTAGTTGCGCGATCAACATCCTTCCCAATATAGCTGTTTAGTCATCGCAGCGGACATTTAATTGAGCTAAAATGTATTTTTTGTTAATTTAAAAAGAAAATATTAGAAATTTTTAAAATATACCATAAAATTGTAGACACAATCTAGAACACAAACGTGCGCATCTGATGTGTGTGCAGAGTGCATCCTAAAACAGTCACCTTCAACATCAACTCCTGCACTCCGACGTAAACTAAAAATATGTGCGTTGCACGTATCCACAAAATAGTAGCGCAATAGTCACATCTTCCATTTATTTAAGCTGAAATGTATTCTGTTAATTGATTTAGAATATTTAGAAATGTTGCAAAAATTTACCACAAATCCGTCCACACAATTTGCTACAAACCAATGCGAGTGCATCAAGCCATGCGCGGAATACTGATCAAAAAATCGTCTTCAACTTCAGTAAATGCACTGCGACATAACACAATCATTCTTCAAACTATAAATGGATTAAAATTTATTTAAATTAGAAAATTCTCTCATAGAATGGTAGTTGAAAGAGGAAAAGGATGAATTAACGAAACAGGGTTGCATATCGTAAGCCGCAGCAAGGCAGAGCGGAGCTAACTTGTCACTGGGTAAAGTATGTTTTAAGTGTGCCCTGATGGCCTCCTAGTGCTGAATCATGAAAATCTTTCATCACGGTTTTAATTTCTTCTGGATCAGTTAAGATTTGAGCGGAATTCGTTTCATTATTTATATCTATTATTGTTTCATCTATGACTGGTGTACTGATTTGCGGTTTTCTTTTTGTGATTTGGTGATCTAAAATATTTTGTGTAGTTTTGGATCGTGTTTGTACGGCTGTAATATCTGGTTCTATAAATGGTATTCATAAATGGTATTGTAAATTATATCAAAATCATATTCCGATAATTTGTGCCGGAAACGCGCAAGGCGAGATGTCTGATCTTTTAAATTTGCAATACCTTTTAGAGGCTGATTTTGAATGGTCGCCCTAATAGGTATGCTCTAAAATTCTTTGTTGCCCAAACAATTGCTAAAAATTCCTTTTCAATGGTAGAATATCGTTTTTCTGCGCCATTTAAAGTTCTACTTGCAAACGCGATCGGTCGGTCGCTTCCTACTTCACCTTGAGATAGGACTGCATCTACTGCTTCATTACTTGCGTCTGTTGTTAGTAAAAAAGTTTTTCTAAAATCTGGATATGCTAATATTGGAGGTGAAATTATTGATTCTTTCAATTTAATTAATGAATTTTGACAATAGTCCGTTCATTTAAATGTAACGTCCTTTTTAAGTAAATTATTAATTGGTAAAGATAACCTTGCCATATTGCTTATGAACTTTCCGTAATATTTAATTAATCCCAAGAATGCTTGTACTTCTTTTCTGTTTCTTGGTACTGGAATATTTTTTACGCATTCGACCTTAGCGGGGTCTCGCAGCGCACCAAGTTCTAAACATTTATGCTCTAAATATACAACTTCACGACGTAAAAACTGGAATTTTTCGGTAAGTAATTTTAAATACTGGTCTTTTAGTTTCTGTAATACTTTACTTAATCTATGTTCATGTTCACTTATATTTTTCCCATACACAACTATATCATCAAGATATACACAAAAATCGATACCCTGTAACCCTGTTAGGATGTGATTCATTATCCTCTGGAAAGTTGCTGATGCCCCTGTTAAACCGAAAGGCATCCTATTGAATTCAAAATGTCCAAGTCCTGTACTGAAGGCAGTTTTTTCTTTATCACCTTCTTCTACTAACACCTTATGATAGCCACTTGCTAAATCTAAAGTTGAAAAATACCGACTATGACCTAATTGATCTAATATTTCGTCTATTCGCGGAATCGGAAATACCTGATTTATGGTTACGTCATTTAATTTACGAAAAACTATGACAAGTCTCCATTTTTTGTTACCGTCTTTGTCACTCCTCTTCGGTACCAATAGTACCGGTGAATTCCAGGGTGATATGCTTGGCGATATAATACCAGCATCTAACATTTTCTTAACCTGTCTATTAATTCCTCTCTATGTGTGTTTGGAAGTTTGTATTTCTTTTGGTTAATTGGTGCACCCAGAAAAAAATATATAAATAATAGTTTATTATTATTAAAAATAGTCAATAAAATAAATTATTATTTTAATCGGAATACACCATTAAATACTAGGAAATACCATAACATTGCCATTGATTTTATATGAAAAGATTTATTTTTTGTATACTATTAAATCAATAATTGTCCTATTGACCAAATTTAATGGGATTTGAGGGAATTTTTTTCTGGGTGTGGTTGATTCCATTGTGTTGTTATGTCGTGTTTAAGTATTGGCGTGTATGATAGTTCGTCACCTTCTAAGTGAAAAACATCGTGGTATGAAATACAAAGATTGTAATGATGTGATTTCCTCCTTATTTAAAGATTTATCGATGTTAATATTTTCTAATAATCTATTAATCCTGTTTCTATAATCACTGAATTTATAGTATTTATTGTAGAATTGTTTGTATCTGATTCCCTATACTGATTAAAATTTGAAAATTTTGTGAAAAGCTCGTAAGTTTAAACGGGAAGTCGCCTTCCACTCGTCGGTTTATTATTTTCTTGTTTTTTACTTTGTCAAATTAACATAATTAACGTCATTTTTTGTTTTCGTTCAATTTTAAAGTAACAGTTTCTACAAAAAACAACAGTAGAAAGTGTTGATTTGTTCAAAATAAAATAACAGTAGTTTACTGTCGATAGTCAACAGTATTTTTCGGTTTATGTAGGAGCATAGAAGCCACCTTTTGGGATAAATCCCAAAAATGGGATTTCTCAATCGCAATGGGAATTGGGATTTCCCATGGGATATTCAATTGATTTGGGATTTTTTCCCAATATAAAAAAAAATCATTTAATTGCAATTTCATATGATTTTTTAGTATCTATAATTATATAATTATATATATATATATTGTTTATAATAAATAAAATTAATTATTATGGATATATTAAAAGAAGTAACCGTTTTAGATCCAAAAAATATAATAAATAATAGCATTAAACCATTAGTTTGTTTAGTTCCGCACATAATTAATTAGCAATGAAAATATTAACAAAATTCATTTAAAATTTAAGAAAATTAAACAACACAAAGTAAACAATGATTTAAATTTTACAAAATTTTGGCAAGCCAGCGAAAACTAATTTCATTTATTTCATGTTTGCCGCACTCTTCTGCAAATGTGGAAAGGATATTTTATCAATTTAGCTTAAATAAAAATAAAACAAGAAATAGACTGAAATGTTATCGTCAATAATGCACGCGAAACGACTGACAGAGTCAAAAAATTGTATTGATGCAGTGTTTAATAAAACACATTTTAATTATTTACATATGAAATGTATGGGTTTAAAAATAATAACACTGATGATAATAATGAAGAAGGTATTTTGTAAATATTCTTATATTTTTTTTAATAAAATTATAATATCGTTAAATGTATTTTTATATATAATCTAATGATTTAACTTAGGTGACAAAGTTTTATAATATTTTAATTTGGGATTTTTGGGATTTTAGATAGTATTTCCACTTCAATTGGGATTTTTTTCCCATGGGATTTAAGGAGGTATTTTTGTTCTCACTCCGTGGGAAAATGGGATTTTTTTTGGGAATTGATGAGGGCTTCCCTGTTTAGGAGATACAGTGAGACCAAGAATAATAGAAACAAAGATTGCGCAGAACGTTGTTCAAAACTTGAATCTTCTGCGCATGTACGTAGAAGTTTTTTGACAACTGTAATTTTTGCATTGTGTCAGAATGTTGTTGCAATGTCCATGTGCAGAAATGTCTTGATCAGGACGATAGTTTATGCATCCACTGAGGAAACTGCCGGAAGCCAATGTTTTTTGCCAGAAATGTTTTCAAAAACAAAATTTCAGTGAAATAAATATTTGTAATTTATGAAATGTCTTAATATAAATTTCCTTCATTTGACATTCCATAGTTTTTGACGTCAGCAATACAGGGTGTACATGCGCAATGCGTAATCTTATTGTTCTATTATTCTTGCAGTGAGACTAACAGAAGATACAATTAGGGTATTCACAGTTTCAGGGTATTGCTAAGTAGCAGAATCTCCTCTTTAAATTTGGTGTAAAGCTTTTCACGACATTCTTCTTGAGTAATTTTTACCGTATAAAAGCTCTTAAAGTGCAGCATATGACTATATTAAAGCTATGTAGATTCCATGTAAATGCTATTAGATTTCTCTAAAAAGGTCTATAGAAGCTTCCCAATAAGCAATGAGTTTAAGGATCGATAAATTTGGAGAATTTGCCTTTACAACCAGTGTGGATTACAACCAGGGCCGGTCCTAAGAAGAATCTTAGGGGGGTATGACACATAAAATTTCCGAATAGAATTTTTTTTTTATTAAATTTTTAAGGTTCGGCCCTGGATGTAATGTCATGATCAAGCCGAAGATATGAATGTTAATCCAATGCTGGTTTTCGAAGTTAAAACAACTTGACACGAAATTCACTACACAAATTTACTCAGTGGCAACCCAGTGACGTGATAAATTAAATGTCAACAAGATAATTTTCATTATTTCACCACTACATAAGTGCCACTGCATTCGCACAATCAGCGAGATATTCCACAATCAGCGAGACAAATTCCTACTTTAATTCCTTTTAATATACAGTATTATAACTTATATGCATTATCTTTTATTTTATATTTAATCCTTTAATTAGGGAAATATATGCACTTGAATTCAAGTGTAATTTGAAGGTTGAACCACATTTTATTTATAGCTTACAATTAAGTTAAACCTCGAATGTATAAAGAATGTCGGAAGTTTAGGTCAAGGCTAGATTCAATTGGATTAAAATCTACCAGTTTTGCTGGAAAACGCTATGGTTTTCAAGCTTACAATTACAAAAATTGAACGCTTTTCTCCAGTGAAAGCTTCGATATCCATGTTCAATATACATTCGATAATCACTTAATATCCAGGTTTTCAGTTTATTGGGTTACTCCAACTTTTATGCAATTATAAATCTGAAGTATATACATTAAAATGTTGTAGTCATACTTTTTAAAATAAGTGTGTAAACATTTTTAGAGTATAGTTATACATTAAGGTTATTCACTAAACGGAGCAGTTGCGATGTAGAGTAGCAGTTTTGTCAAGTAGCAGTTGTACAACAACAAAATACATTGGTGGCAACAACAAAAATTATCTGCTAAGCTACTTCGCTAAAATCTTGAGTTTACTTCGTGGCACTTTTTTAGTTTTTTAGTGATGCTGAATTTATGACTTTTGGGTACTTGATATTATAGACAGTGTTTGAATATTGAGTTTAAATACACCAAAATGCATTATATTTAAATGAAAATATATATTTTTAATGAATATGTACATATATGCATGTGAATAAAAAAGAAATGATGGCATAATGTCCACTGTTTTAACAATAAATATTAACGAGTTCCTATATAAGGTATGAGTTTTTTTCTTAAATCAACATCACTAATCTAATTTGTTTACTCTGTTTTAATTATATTGTATTGATATGAGATATTGAATTAAAAATAAGAAACGAAAGGCATACTTATATATTGTATATGGCCAATAAGAAGTAAATCTAAAATTTTAATGAAACAAAAACATATGTTTTTGGTACATCAAACTGAAAACTACCATACTACACAAATATGAAATAAGTGTGTTCACGAAATATGATACAATTCTACAATACTGCTAATGTACATCGGCAACTGCTCCGTTTCGTGAATACACTTAATGTTAATAAAAAAAAAAATATTGTATTAAAATTAACACAAGTAACAAAGTAAAGATTTCGTTACGAATTCTGAGCCTTTTCGTTAGCTTAGCAGTAGCTACGTAACGAACATCTAAATGTAGAGAATTCCCAGTTTTTCTAGGTTTCGATACTTCATTTTTTTTTGTTTCAATGTGTTGTACACACACGTGTACATCGATATACAGAATTTGAACACAGTATTCTCTTCATATTTCTACGTTCGTGATCGTTACGCATCTACGGCAAAACTAACAAATGAATCTAGAATTCGTAACGAAATTTATTCTTCTTAGCTAACGAATACTCTCTAATTTTGTTTTCTTCACATTTCTTATTAGTAATTTTGTTTTTTATCTCTTTCCTTAATATAGGTATTTTACGAATAATTAAATTATGGTTTTTGTTTTGGTTATTTTGGTTGGTATTTTTGGTTATTTTCTAATTTTTCGAACATTTTATAAATCAAAGTTGAAGAAATGTTGGCATCAGCTCCAGAAGTATTTAAAAGAGTTGGTGATTTAACTGCAGATTGAACGCTTTGAGCCGCGGTAGCTCAGTGGTTAGTGCGTTGGACTGCGAGTCGAAAGGTCCCCGGTTCAAGCCTGGACTGGGGCTAACAACATCTTTTCATAGAAACATTTTTCTATACCGCGCTACCTCTCGTCAGTAAATGGCAAACCTACGAGAGTAAAACCATTGCCTATGAAAAGCTCTCACCCGCCGTTCGGATTCGGCAATAAACTGTAGGTCCCACCACTTTGGGTACAAATATAACACGCACAGCTCAAAATGGTGAGAGAGCTCGGCCGAAGTTCTGTACAGGACTGTAGCGCCAAACTAATATATTATTATTATTGAACGCTTTGAATGGATGTTGTTGCTCGGGAATAATTTAGTTGATAATTGTGTTGCTTAAAAAATATCACATTGAATGACACTTTTTTTTGTTTATAATTTAAAAAGCAATGCTAGGAACAGATTTAATTCTACGTATCGATATATATTCGCTACATGTAAATCTATTGATCCAGACTAAGTTTTTCTATGTGTTACTTGGGTATGTATATAATTTTTTATGTTTTTGAATAATAGAATAATTTTTTTTACGTTTTTCTTCTCTGAAATTAAATAAGTTAAATTATGTTATTTTCATTAAATTATTAATAATTGAAAAAATATTATCTTTACACTTTGTTCCACGGTGATTTGAACTCCTTTCCTTCGGATTGCAAATCCAGTACACTTCCTCTCAACCACAGTCCATTAATATTGTCCAATTCATTTTGATATATAATATAACGTATGTATTGGTGTATTAATTATTAAATTGCAACATTCATATTATAAGGTTTAAACATCATAATGACGAATTATATGATAATAATATATATTAATAATAATAAATAAAAATAAAAATAAAAAAAATGAATCAATAAAAAATATTGCCGCAGGCAGGATTCGAACCCGCGTTCTCGTGCATTGAAGATAGGCATGCAATCGTCGTGAAACCTCCATTAAGGTTGGGTATTTCCTGCCACAGAAGCAACTAACGTCACTGTATACGACTTGTATTATTAGTTCAATAAACCTTTACACTGTTAGTTTAATAGGACTAATAACTAAACACTTACAGTAGTTACACGACGTTCATACAGTTTTATGCCATATAGCGTTTACTTTCTCAGTTGATTGTGCTACTTGGGTTGTTAGACATTGGCTGCATTCAGCGACCTCAGCAGCAGTGGAGCTGTTAAGTAATTTTCGCTTGAATGACGTGCTACCCTCAACATGTTTAGTGAGCTGTCGCCATTTTTTCCAGCATGAAATTTTTACGCTACATTTCCCAGCAAAAAAATCGCTAACCGATAGTCATCGATAGTTCGAACTGGTTCGCACACTATCAAAAAAATTTTGAATGTTCACGAACACATTGAAAGCAAACTTTCTTCCAACGTCATAGGTAAGAAGGGGATAGCTATAGGTTTGATTTTTGTTTATGTTTTCCATTAAAACAAAATGTCTTATTGAATAGCAGGTTGTTTTTAGAAGCCACAGAAAAATAAACGAAAAGTAATTAAAGTGATTTGTTACATGGAAAAAATAGTAAAAATTTTAATTCGAGACACACATCGAGCGCATTGGCGCACATGGCGCAGTCTTCCAAGGCATTGTAGAACAAAAATGCACGCCGCGCCGCTGGAGTTGTTATGCAGATGCGGAGTCGCCATTAACTAGCATGCCTGGATGCAAATTTATTCACTAGACATAAGCAAAACACAGGCGCTCGATACAGGACAACACATTGGTATGTGGTCTGCAAAAATATGACTATTTCATTGATCATAAACTTTTGTTATAGGACACTTTGAAAATTCAGGAATGACAACTAATTAAGATCTGGGCAACAAAATATGTATGTGCTTGAAGAAGGCGAAAATCAAATTATCACTCAGGTGTGCACGTGCGCTCATACACGTTTCGTACATTGCCCGAAGATGAGCTGCGAAGGTCGCAAACTCGACTACCTGGTGGTGGTCTGCAGCGACACCAAAGGAAATTCGTGAACAAAATTAACAACAAGGAACAGAAAGGCGTCTTCATCGACGATGCGGACATTATGTTATAATTTGTGTTAACTGTTTTTGGTTTACGACCTCTTGATAATTTTAAGATATTGTCTTAACGTGCTCAAGGTCCAGTCAGTACAAATTTGGTGTTTTGTACCAACCAATAATACAACAAACAATTGGCAAAATGCATTGAGTGGCAGATCGTACAGCTGTTTCAGAGGCAGCCAAGCCCCTTCATCAGCGATCTTTCTCTGCAGATTCTACATTTCAAGTCGCTAAAGTTTTCCTTTTCCAATGAACACAATAAAAATTATGTGCATTGAAGAAAGAACCAAAAACAATTAATTGTTAACGCAGTGCACGGCGTTTAAAATCTAAAGGATTTTTTATATTTTTAAAAATAATAAAAAACCCATTTTTTATACAAAGTGCAGCCTACGTATTTGATTCTGTGGAAACTCTGCAGCCTATACGTAGCAAATTGCTGCACGCAACAACAACTTTGGCAAAATCTTGAGTTGATGCAGTTTTTGCATTTTTGCTTTTGGTTCTTTCTTCAATGCACATAATTCTTATTGTGTTCATTGGAAAAGGAAAACTTTAGCGACTTGAAATGTAGAATCTGCAGAGAAAGATCGCTGATGAAGGGGCTTGGCTGCCTCTAAAACAGCTGTACGATCTGCCACACAATGCATTTTGCCAATTGTTTGTTGTTTTATTGGTTGATACAAAACACCCAATTTGTACTGACTGGACCTTGAGCACGTTAAGACAATATCTTAAAATTTGTATTAACTTAATAAATTTTTAAAACAATTGTTTAATTTAGTATACTAAATAAAAATATATACTATATATATATATATATATATATATATATATATATATATATATATATATATATATATATATATATATATATATATATATATATATATATATATATATATATATATATATATATATATATATATATATATATATATATATATATATATATATATACCCAGTGTGATTTCAGCTCCGCTCTGATGTGTAGCGCACATACATTTTCTGTCATTTCTTTTAATTCCCTTTTGTTTTCATTTTCCAAGAGAGATTGAGTAAATATATTAGATACGTCTCTCGCAAATTTACTTTTGCTGTCAAATGCCACTTTTTTGTGACACAGAAAATTAATTTATAAATTAAATTTAAATTGAAACATTTGCTGGTTGTGAACAAAAAAAGGAATTTGTAAGTATTTGTCGTAAAATTATTTTGAATATTTTCGTTTATGTTTAATTTTTATTTCATACATATTTTTGCAGTTGGTGAAGTGACGTGAATCTATTGCAAAATAATAAATATTGATTCCCCGGCTACCAATACTTCGCGCAATACTGGTTCCTTATTTCAGCTTCTAATCCTTTGCGGACGGTCGGCTCATCGCTCTCCTGCGAGTAATTGTAAGTTGCACCATTTTCTTATCTATTTTTCATTTTTACATTTGGTTTTATTTAATATAGATTCGTTGGAGTATTTTGCGTTTAATACGCTGCTGTTGGGACGGTTTCCTGTCTGGACAGGCTTCTGTTGGCCCTCGACAAATTGACGGACGGTGCTGCGCGACGTGTCCGTGCATCATCGCTTTTCTGCTGTTGATTTAATTGTAAGTTGCACCATTTTCTTATGTATTTTTCATTTTTACATTTGGTTTTATTTAATATAGATTCGTTGGAGTATTTTGCGTTTAATACGCTGCTGTTGGGACGGTTTCCTGCCTGGACAGGCTTCTGTTGGCCCTCGACAAATTGACGGACGGTGCTGCGCGACGTGTCCGTGCATCATCGCTTTTCTGCTGTTGATTTAATTGTAAGTTGCACCATTTTCTTATCTATTTTTCATTTTTACATTTGGTTTTATTTAATATAGATTCGTTGGAGTATTTTGCGTTCAATACGCTGCTGTTGGGACGGTTTCCTGCCTGGATAGGCTTCTGTTGGCCCTCGACAAATTGACGGACGGTGCTGCGCGACGTGTCCGTGCATCATCGCTTTTCTGCTGTTGATTTAATTGTAAGTTGCACCATTTTCTTATCTATTTTTCATTTTTACATTTGGTTTTATTTAATATAGATTCGTTGGAATATTTTGCGTTCAATACGCTGCTGTTGGGACGGTTTCCTGCCTGGATAGGCTTCTGTTGGCCCTCGACAAATTGACGGACGGTGCTGCGCGACGTGTCCGTGCATCATCGCTTTTCTGCTGTTGATTTAATTGTAAGTTGCACCATTTTCTTATCTATTTTTCATTTTTACATTTGGTTTTATTTAATATAGATTCGTTGGAGTATTTTGCGTTCAATACGCTGCTGTTGGGACGGTTTCCTGCCTGGATAGGCTTCTGTTGGCCCTCGACAAATTGACGGACGGTGCTGCGCGACGTGTCCGTGCATCATCGCTTTTCTGCTGTTGATTTAATTGTAAGTTGCACCATTTTCTTATCTATTTTTCATTTTTACATTTGGTTTTATTTAATATAGATTCGTTGGAGTATTTTGCGTTCAATACGCTGCTGTTGGGACGGTTTCTGCCTGGATAGGCTTCTGTTGGCCCTCGATAAATTGACGGACGGTGCTGCGCGACGTGTCCGTGTTCTTAGCGTTTAATACGCTGCTGTTGGACGGGCTAAAGGTACTTCATTTTATTTTTATAAAACTTTTTATGAAGGTACATTTTAAACATTTACAGTATACTAGTTGTTTTCTGTATACATTTTAAATAAAATAAAACAAGTACACAACACAACACAAACATGAAGTTTTAATTTGTGATTATTATAATTATACCGAGAATTAAAAAACCGATCGAGTTTTTTTTTGTTTCAAAATATCTGTGTTTTTCGCCAGGGAACGAACGCCCTTCAATGAAGTGTTAATTTGAAAATATTAGTGGAAAGCTGTAGTAAATGTGCACCGTATGACCTATATCTCGTTAATGTGCCCTCAATATCAAAAGACTACGATCACTACAAATGTTGAAAAAAATGAGCGTGAATTTGTTGAAAACAAGAGTTTCGCGTAGCACATATCCACGCGTAGCACATAAGCACATTTTTTTAAATAGTCTAGTGTTTTGCGTGAACTGATTTTTTTTATTAATTGCCATCACAAAATCAGTGGCGCATATAAAAATATTGAAATGTACAAATGTTATGGGTTTTTTTTTTTGAAAATTGTGCAAAATTTTGATATTTTGTTATTGCAATTTTTTGTCAGTTAGTACACATTTGTCAGTACATTTTTCGTTGAGGCACATCCACAGATCTGCACGAAAAAAGTTAAAATATTTAAGTTTGGTCAATGTTTTAACACAAAAAGTGAGGCGCATTAAAATTTTTGGAAAATTCTAGATTTTATGCACCTACTTAAATTTTCATAATCTCAAAAAGCATCAGTATATAAAATTTTATCTCTATGAAATCGAATTGCTAAACCTATAGAGATATTAGAATATTTCTTTCTATGTTTTATTTTAAATTGTCTTAAATGACTAATTAATATATAATTTAAAATAAATTCATTCGTATGTGTCCTTAAAGCAGCGAAAAAGTTATTGCTAAAAAAAAATGTTTTTAGTGTAAATCAGCAAGAATTAGAAAATAATTATATATTTTAACTTATATTGGTAACTCTTCATACGCTTTATAAATATATATACTATTTTTTCCAAAATTAAGTGAAATCCGTGATATTAAGAATTACTTTTTTGTTTCATTACCATATTAAAACTGCCATAACTTTGGCGCCCCTTGTAATAAGTGATTCACATGGGTTAATATCATACTATATTCGTACAAAACGAAATTAATGTGCCACTAAAATACCCCAAATTCTAAAAAATGCTTTTTTTGCCCATATATATTATGAACGAGTTATTTTTTAATGATATTTGCCGTTAAAAGTACACTTTTATACTATAGTTAACGGTATTGATTTTTGTCTTTAATAAGTTACAGAATAGCCCTACCAGATTAGTTTTTAGTCAGTAAAATTCGCTAAGAACTTGGCAGTTTTGTAACCCTCTTTATGGATAGAAATAGAAAAAGGACAATTATAAAAGACTTCTAATATAGATTTAAAAACTTCTTACTCATATTGTCACAATTTTGGAATTGGCTTAAATAAATACAGTTGGAATTGTTATTTACGTTTTTGTTTTTTACATCATAACCAACTATTTAAGATGAGGAAAAGTAAAGCTGTGGGTTCGGAAGCAAATGCGATTTTCAAGCATTTATTTTCTAATGCTCGCCAAAGTTTGGAAGAGTCAGATTATTTCACAAATGAAATCACAATGGCTGAACAAAGTGTTGCTGGAACGGTTGATGTGGCAGAACAATTTGCAAATGAGTTCGAAATGGATGTTGAGGATTCTGATTCAAATTCCAATTCAGACTTCGGTACAGATTCCGATTCTGATGGCGAGTCAGTAATTTCTGTTGAAATTAATGAGACTCCAAAACAACTCATTGCGAATTGGGCAATACGCAATTATTTGCCGACAAGGGCATTAAACGAGTTGCTGCAAATTTTAAATACAATTGCTCCGAACCTTAACTTGCCAAAAACTGGCAGAGGCTTAAAGGAAACGCCAAAAAAAGCTCCAGTTGTGCCGATGGCTAATGGTGAATATGTCCATTATGGAATAAAACGCGGACTGACTGATTTCGTTGATAAATATTCATATGAGAAAAGAATAATAGAGCTAGACTTTAATATAGATGGCTTGCCGTTAGCCAAAAGTTCACGAAGTCAGGTATGGCCGATTTTGGCGAGCGTTGCAGGGAGCGAAAACGTTTTTTTGGTTGGTGTGTTTTCGGGTTTCGAGAAACCGAGTGATTGCAATTTGTATTTGAAGTAGTTTGTGGCAGAACTGCAAGAGTTGACGTATAATGGCATAGAAATGAAGTCCACGTTATACCACGTAAAACCAAGAGCATTTATTTGCGATGCTCCTGCAAAATCTTACATTACTGGAGTAAAAAGTCACACTGCCTTTTACTCATGCCCAAAATGCGAGCAAAAAGGCCAAACGGTTCAAAGAAGACGCATATATAAAGAACTCGGTTGTTCCCCTCGCACAAACGAGACATTTCGGACAAGAAGCAACGCCGCACATCATAACACTTTGGAACCGATTGAGTTGGAAAAGTTAGACCTCGATATGGTTAATGGCTTTCCAAATGATTATATGCACTCCGTTTGTCTCGGAGTGATGAAGACGCTGCTGCTGTCGTGGACAAGAAGGAACAAAACTAAGGATTCCACGCGTTGCTTCTTGATGTCTTCCAAAATCCAAGAGCTCGACAACAGACTCTGTTCATTGTCAAAACAGACTGTATCGGAATTTTGCAGAAAACCGAGGTCGACAAATGAAGTTGAACGTTGGAAAGCTACCGAATTTCGCCAATTTTTATTGAACACGGGCCCCTATATATTAAAAGATATCTTAGAACCAGAAAAATACCGGCACTTTTTAAAACTTAGTTTGGATATGCGTATTCTTTTGAATAATGAATACGCAATGGAAAATTCGGAATGCGCCCAAAATATGTTAAATTCTTTTATAATTGATATACCGATGCTATATTCAGAAACATTTTTGACCTATAATTTTCATTCGCTCACTCATTTGGCTCAAGACGCAAAATTATTTGGTAATTTAGAAGCAGTGAGCGCATTTAAATTCGAAAATTATTTGCAAGAAATAAAAAAAAATTTAAAGAATGGCACACATGTCGCAACACAAATTTTTAACAGAATTTCGGAACGCAGCCTAATGAAAAAAATAAATAAAAAGCCAACATTTCCTCATAATAATGTTATTATAAACAATATAAAATTTACGAGTACATTTCCGGATAATTATTATGCTATAAACGAGCAAATATACCAAATTGAAAAAATTTTAAGCGTTGAAGAAACAATAAAAAGTAAAAAACTTTTAAATTTGCAAAATTTTTTTAAAGATCCAATTCCGTCCGAACTTTTCAATATAAAATTTGCGAAACAAATTGAATTATCCGACGAAATTTATAGTCACAATAACAATCAAATTACTGACAAAATTTTATTGTATTCATATTCAAGATTTTCCAACTTTTTCATACCGTTAAACCATTAATTATGGATGATGCAAACGTAAAAAATGTACTGCGAGGAAGAACAAATTTAACAGTGAAGGAAGTTCCACTGACATTTCCTGCAGCTCGTCCCAAAATTATAAGATGCGAAATTTTGAAACCATTGGGTTCAAAATTGCCCGTTCCAAGTTTTTTTAATGGTTATTCGCAACAGATATGCAGCCAACCAGTACCTTTAAATATAAACTCACTAAAAAGACAACACTCACAAGATTTGTTTTCAAGTACGCCAATAGTATTGCAAAACATGGCACCAAATTCAGAAGCTAGTGAAAATCCAGAAACACCTTCGTCAAATTCATTTTGTCCCGAAAATCAGAGCAACTTCATGTTTAAACCTGTTGTAAAGCGACCAAAGCTTGCCAATATCAGCAATGCCATTACAAAAAAAGTTATTAGGTAAGACCTTCAACTATGAAAAGCTGTGGCCCTTAGAACTTACAAGACTCTTTAAAAAGACCACTCTTCCAGAGCTGCCTAGATATTTCCCCGGGTACGTCAATAATAGAAAATATTACATCTCAGTCCAATGAAGTACCGGAAGTAAACGAACCAACTCAGGAAAACATATTACATACCGTTGATGAAGGTAAATGTTTTAATTGCATACGTAAAATCCATGAAAAACATATATTTTTGCAGAACCTACTATTCGTACAGTTCTAAACGAAATAAAAATTATGAATCGTGGACTTAAAACGTTAACTAGTCATTTTGTACAAATTCAAAAAGACGTAAGTTCCCTGCGAGCAGAGAAATTGATTGAAAAAGAAAACTTTCTCGACAAGCCTTTTGAATCAGCGACAGAGTTCAAGGTATTCGAGAATAAGCTTTTGGCGGATGTCGACATGCAGAAGCGACTCGTAAGTTTTTATCTATAATTGTATTAATTTCGTAATTCATAGAATTAATAATAATTGTTATTAAGTCATAATTATTTTAATGGTGTAATTAACGTACTAATTGAAACGTTTTATTTTTATTATTTAACTAATAGGCTGATGATCTTACACAAAAAATAGGCCCTGACAGATCAAAGTGTGTAAATGAAATTTGGAAAATTACTCTTTCGGATGCAGCAGCTGCCAACTTGGTCTGGAAAGGCCGAAAAGATGTACAGAAAGAGGCCGTAAGAGCGTTCACGTTCTCACAAATATTTAAATGTAAATACCAAGTGGTACAAAAATTTTGTCCACAAAAGTACTTGTTATAAATCACGCGAAATATACATATTTTATATAAACATTTTCCTTCATTGCAGCATCATTTCTAAAAAAGTTCAACGGTGAATCGGATTCATTCGATAAATTGTGCAGTAAATTTTTTAATTACTCGCATGACCGGCTGCGAAAACAGCGTAACTACCAGCTGAAACAGAATGCAGAATGAATACAACCGCATTAAATTTGCTGAATTACTATACATTAAATTCCCTTCTTGTTTTTCAATTAATTATTCATTATAAGTTTTATGTTTTTAACTTTGAAAATGTACTTGTTTCGCTTTTCGCCACTGATACCTCTCACTAATATAAAATTGTATATTTCGATTTTGTTGCAGCCTTATCAATTTGAAGATACATACGTTGCATGGTTGGTCAATCATCTTGTTGTGCAAAGCAAATATCCTGTGTTAATTCAATAAGAACCTTGAAACTGTAAATACCCGGGCAGCAAAAATGTATGAACTGCGAAATATTTGCGCTTCTATAACTTTGCCATGGAATATTTAATGACAATCAACATCTTCTGGTTTTCTTTATGTTTCTTTTTTATTCATTTGTAATTGAAATGTAATTCAATTATGAATACAAATTACAGAAAGCCATTATAGGGAACGCCTTGTCGAACTCAAAATCGAACGCAGACAGAGACTAAAACAAATTAGGTCGTTGGTTGCCAAAAATCTGCAATCTTAACTAAAAAAAAAACTTTTTTCAAGTTGGACCAATGCATCAGATGTCCATCTAATTTCTTTAATTTATATAATTTATATAATTTATATAATTTATATAATTTATATAATTTATATAATTTATATAATTTATATAATTTATATAATTTATATAATTTATATAATTTATATAATTTATATAATTTATATAATTTATATAATTTATATAATTTATATAATTTATATAATTTATATAATTTATATAATTTATATAATTTATATAATTTATATAATTTATATAATTTATATAATTTATATAATTTATATAATTTATATAATTTATATAATTTATATAATTTATATAATTTATATAATTTATATAATTTATATAATTTATATAATTTATATAATTTATATAATTTATATAATTTATATAATTTATATAATTTATATAATTTATATAATTTATATAATTTATATAATTTATATAATTTATATAATTTATATAATTTATATAATTTATATAATTTATATAATTTATATAATTTATATAATTTATATAATTTATATAATTTATATAATTTATATAATTTATATAATTTATATAATTTATATAATTTATATAATTTATATAATTTATATAATTTATATAATTTATATAATTTATATAATTTATATAATTTATATAATTTATATAATTTATATAATTTATATAATTTATATAATTTATATAATTTATATAATTTATATAATTTATATAATTTATCTTAATCTTATAATCTTAACAAAAATAACATTTATTCTTTTTGTCAATAGTTTCCTAAAGCAAAAACAACTGCCGTACTTCCTCGTATATGGGCTTAAAGACTTATGGGCAAGCCGCCACCGCAAGACAATATTGGCCTGCACCAAGCAGTTCTACACGTCGATGTAGTTAAAGCCATGTTGCTAGAGCTGAAGATAACGGCATTACAGTGCGTTAATGAACATTGCATCGACCCACACCAGCGAAGGTAATCATTGCAAGGTAATCATTTTGTTCTGCAATTTATAGTTATACATTTTACCTAATGTTTCTGATTTACTTTTAAGCTATCGAAAAGTGCATAATAAAAGTGGTGCAGTCGTGTTGCACGCGTTTTAGATTCGCATGTTCAGCGTAAATTTTAATGCTTCTGGAGATAAAAAAATCAAAGAAGTTAGTATACACTTTTTTCAAACATAAAATATAGTTGAAAAACTTTAACTTTCTTTGATTCACAGATTCAGTCACATATGATGGTAAAGCAAGTCTGGTGACTTTCAAGATGTTAATGCAGCGTGCGTCCAAACTGCTGTTCTGCAAGCCCTGTGGAACTCAACGAAGCTGCTTATTTGTAGAATTCCTACGGATGAAGCAATTTGGCGATAGACAAATTGAATATAATATTAAAGGTATTTAAATTCTTTCAATTTTGAATTTATTTGTTCAATATGAAAATATGTATTGATGTGTATTAAATTGATTTAATAATTAATAAGTTAATTTAATATATAAATATATAAATATATAAATATATAAATATATAAATATATAAATATATAAATATATAAATATATAAATATATAAATATATAAATATATAAATATATAAATATATAAATATATAAATATATAAATATATAAATATATAAATATATAAATATATAAATATATAAATATATAAATATATAAATATATAAATATATAAATATATAAATATATAAATATATAAATATATAAATATATAAATATATAAATATATAAATATATAAATATATAAATATATAAATATATAAATATATAAATATATAAATATATAAATATATAAATATATAAATATATAAATATATAAATATATAAATATATAAATATATAAATATATAAATATATAAATATATAAATATATAAATATATAAATATATAAATATATAAATATATAAATATATAAATATATAAATATATAAATATATAAATATATAAATATATAAATATATAAATATATAAATATATAAATATATAAATATATAAATATATAAATATATAAATATATAAATATATAAATATATAAATATATAAATATATAAATATATAAATATATAAATATATAAATATATAAATATATAAATATATAAATATATAAATATATAAATATATAAATATATAAATATATAAATATATAAATATATAAATATATAAATATATAAATATATAAATATATAAATATATAAATATATAAATATATAAATATATAAATATATAAATATATAAATATATAAATATATAAATATATAAATATATAAATATATAAATATATAAATATATAAATATATAAATATATAAATATATAAATATATAAATATATAAATATATAAATATATAAATATATAAATATATAAATATATAAATATATAAATATATAAATATATAAATATATAAATATATAAATATATAAATATATAAATATATAAATATATAAATATATAAATATATAAATATATAAATATATAAATATATAAATATATAAATATATAAATATATAAATATATAAATATATAAATATATAAATATATAAATATATAAATATATAAATATATAAATATATAAATATATAAATATATAAATATATAAATATATAAATATATAAATATATAAATATATAAATATATAAATATATAAATATATAAATATATAAATATATAAATATATAAATATATAAATATATAAATATATAAATATATAAATATATAAATATATAAATATATAAATATATAAATATATAAATATATAAATATATAAATATATAAATATATAAATATATAAATATATAAATATATAAATATATAAATATATAAATATATAAATATATAAATATATAAATATATAAATATATAAATATATAAATATATAAATATATAAATATATAAATATATAAATATATAAATATATAAATATATAAATATATAAATATATAAATATATAAATATATAAATATATAAATATATAAATATATAAATATATAAATATATAAATATATAAATATATAAATATATAAATATATAAATATATAAATATATAAATATATAAATATATAAATATATAAATATATAAATATATAAATATATAAATATATAAATATATAAATATATAAATATATAAATATATAAATATATAAATATATAAATATATAAATATATAAATATATAAATATATAAATATATAAATATATAAATATATAAATATATAAATATATAAATATATAAATATATAAATATATAAATATATAAATATATAAATATATAAATATATAAATATATAAATATATAAATATATAAATATATAAATATATAAATATATAAATATATAAATATATAAATATATAAATATATAAATATATAAATATATAAATATATAAATATATAAATATATAAATATATAAATATATAAATATATAAATATATAAATATATAAATATATAAATATATAAATATATAAATATATAAATATATAAATATATAAATATATAAATATATAAATATATAAATATATAAATATATAAATATATAAATATATAAATATATAAATATATAAATATATAAATATATAAATATATAAATATATAAATATATAAATATATAAATATATAAATATATAAATATATAAATATATAAATATATAAATATATAAATATATAAATATATAAATATATAAATATATAAATATATAAATATATAAATATATAAATATATAAATATATAAATATATAAATATATAAATATATAAATATATAAATATATAAATATATAAATATATAAATATATAAATATATAAATATATAAATATATAAATATATAAATATATAAATATATAAATATATAAATATATAAATATATAAATATATAAATATATAAATATATAAATATATAAATATATAAATATATAAATATATAAATATATAAATATATAAATATATAAATATATAAATATATAAATATATAAATATATAAATATATAAATATATAAATATATAAATATATAAATATATAAATATATAAATATATAAATATATAAATATATAAATATATAAATATATAAATATATAAATATATAAATATATAAATATATAAATATATAAATATATAAATATATAAATATATAAATATATAAATATATAAATATATAAATATATAAATATATAAATATATAAATATATAAATATATAAATATATAAATATATAAATATATAAATATATAAATATATAAATATATAAATATATAAATATATAAATATATAAATATATAAATATATAAATATATAAATATATAAATATATAAATATATAAATATATAAATATATAAATATATAAATATATAAATATATAAATATATAAATATATAAATATATAAATATATAAATATATAAATATATAAATATATAAATATATAAATATATAAATATATAAATATATAAATATATAAATATATAAATATATAAATATATAAATATATAAATATATAAATATATAAATATATAAATATATAAATATATAAATATATAAATATATAAATATATAATAAATATTATTTAAAAAAATCCATATATCAAATTTAATAATCTATAATTTTTGCATTTCTTACAGATTTTCTATCGATATGTACTTTGACGACAATCTACAATGAAGCGAATCTCGTCTTGCGAATAGCTGCTCGTACCGCCGTTGTATCATAGTTTATTTAAATTATATCTGAAGCAATTTGTAATTTTGTGTTGTAAAAAATGTTTTTTAATACTTATTTTTATTATTATTTAATTTATATTAAATTCACACAAAACAAAAACTACTTTGTAAAAAAAAACACTTAAATAAAACAAGAAATATATAAAATAATGCCTTTGTTTAAATTGTCATCAATTTTCTTTTTGATCAGCTTTGGGTCGGCGAAAAGTCAGATTTCTCTTATCTACAAGTCTTTTTTGCTGACGTTTAATTTTCTCAGAGAGAATTTTTTGTTTGTTGCTTGTTCAGATATTCGTCAGAGTAATACGTCGTAAAAATGAAAGATAAAGAGGTGAGATCTCTATGTCCCTTTAAGTGCGCTGGCTTTCCTATTTTGATCATCTTTCTGAACATAACTCTGTGACTGTGGTGAGAGAATCCTGACGTTTAGCTACGGAATAGTTCCTAAAGAGTTCAGAAACGACTCACTGGGTATATATATATATATATATATATATATGTATATATATATATATATATATATATATATATATATATATATATATATATATATATATATATATATATATATATATATATATAAAAAAGTAATTATGGCAATACTGTTTAATTTTTCAGTAAAATATTTTTTTGGTCTGGCAATGTGACATAAAAATAGCAAAAGGTGCAAAAGAGACAACAAGATTACTTTTAAATGAGCGCAATTCCCGATGGTAGAACAAAGGTAACCGGCAGAATAACCTGCAATTACCAGTTAACTAACCAGTTACCTTTTTTGCTGGGTTGCGCTGCCTTTGTTATCGATGACCTTTTTACTCAAATATTTATAAACAAAAATGAAATTTATATTGGAAAAATATTTTTATGTAACTTTATTAAAATATTAATATTAAATTCTTTTGTAAATTGATAGATAAGGTAGCGGTGCATTCAATAAAAGTGAGCGATTTGTTAGTGAGCAGTATCGCAGCTGTTGAGGTCGCTGAATGCCGCCAATGTGTGATCCCAATATGCCACAGGGTAAGCGCTTGTAAAACTAATCATAATTGGTTTTAATGTCTAGTGTGTTTTTAAATTCAGTTTCAAATATAAAATAAGTTCTAATTTTAGCGTTTACTCTGTATTTGAAGATGATTTGATAATAACATTACCAAAAAATGGCAGTGCAAATTATGAACAAAAATGTAGTGACGCTAAAAACAGTATGTTTTTTATGGTTGCAATATAAACCCTTACTTAAAATATAACATAACAACGCGTGTCCAAATCTAATATCTTATCAAAATATATTAGTGTTTGGACTTCTGTGATTCTTTAAAACAATATACCGACCGCCCCCGCCAACCTTGATACAAGCTTACAAAAAAAAAAACACGTCTACCACATTTTGGCTGCTGGCAATGATTTCCTGCAGCTGTTTTGACTCGCGATCTTCAATTTAATTTTTAAGTTAAGGTTATGCTACCAGTTTTTTTCAAAAAAATTATGAGTCTTAAATTTAGCTTAAACGTGTTTCAAACACTAACCTCAACTCTATGATTTGAAAGGGTAGCATGACGTTTGGCCTGGGGACGGCTCGCCTTGGGACGTTTCGCCATTTCATTGTGAATTTAATTGTGAATATGCGAAATTGAAGAGTATGAAGAAACGACAAAGATTCCATACCATACTAAATGTAATTTTTGAAAATGCATTTGTAATTTTATTTTTAGGTAATTTTTAAAGAATTACAATTATTATAATCTGAAAAATTAAATATAAAAATGAATGATTTTCAATAAATTAGATCTTGAAAGTATTATATTAAATGTGCTAATTTACGAATGATAGAAAAGGGTGTATTTTTTTGATGATAATTAAGGAAATGCGAGTTTTTCTAAAATTTGAAGACAAAATTGATAATTGGTTTTCATTCGATCGTTATTCGATAATCGGAATTCTGTTTGTTTGCTATCATAAAATTCAGTTTTTTTATTAGCAATTTTATAACTTGAATAGTAAACACTGCATTACCTACAAAATTAAGACAAACTCGCACACAACCATAGTAAAAATATATTAATTTATTCTTAACCCCGAAGAATTTAAATAAATTGAAACAGGTTTCTTAATTGATATAAAAATCTATAACAAAAAGTTTTAGTTATGTATATTTAAGAAACTCATTTTTTTCTGAGATTCGAATTTAATATTTATAAATGTTTATCCCAATAAATGTACCTTTCTATGTACTTTGTTTCTAGTGATACATAAATAAAAAAAATCCCATTACTTTTGGAGGCTTAACTTTTACATAAAAAGAGGTTTAGTAGCTTTTTGCACATATATGTCCTCATTCATAGTTACATAAATGCATTCTTACATGAATATATTAAAATTGGTTCCATGGTTTGAATAGCAAATCGTTTTACTAATATATAAAATTTACTCCCTTTTAATAAATTTAAATCATTTAATATTTTTATAATTTTAAATAATATTGTGTATTTAAATATATTTTGCGTAAAACTTAAATAAAGTGGTGGAAACCCTGATAAAATAAATTCAAAATAAAATTCACAATGGAATGGCGAAACGTCCCAAGGCGAGCCGTCCCCAGGCCAAACGTCATGCTACCTTTGAAAGTACCTTGTATGATATTGCACTTAATATTAACTTGCGAATGCTTTGAAATCAATCATTACTTTCAAATCGTAGAGTTGAGGTTAACGTTTGAAACATCTTTAACCTAAATTTAAGAGTCATAGCTTTTTCAATAAAAACTGGTAGCTTAACCTTAACTTGAAAATTCCCTTATAATCAAATCTTAAATTGATTTCAACGTTTACTTCAAATCAAGATTTAGCCTTATTTTTAAATCGATATCAAATTAACTTTCATTTAGATTTTTACTTTTAAGTATTGACTTAATCCTGCAAAATAAATAAAAAAAGGGGATCCTCATATAGGACAAAGGGCATTTTTCAATTCACTATCCCGTATCCAACCAATATCGTACACTTCAAGCCCGAGCGCCAAAACAATGGCTGCATCAATGGCAGCGACCTCAACAGCTGCGAGACTGCTCATTAACTAATCGCTCACTTTTATTGAATGCCTCGCTACCTCATCTATCAATTTACAAATTATTTAATATTAATATTATATTAAAGTTACGTACAACTCCATAAATGATTGAAAAAATATTTTTACAATTTAAATTTCATTTTTTTTTATAAATATTTGAGTTAAAATGTCATCGATAACAAAGGCAGCACAAATGTAGCGTACACATTTTATGCTGGAAAAAATGACGACCGCTCACTAAACATGTTGAGATTAGCATGTCATTCAAGCGAAAATTACTCAACAGCTCCATAACTGCTGTGCTCGCTGAATGCAGCCAATGTGGTAAACGTATTTTTCTAAGCTTGTATGTTGCAAGCACTCGAATGTAATTCTGGAGCCTATTCAAGGTTTGCGGGGGCGGTAGGTATATTGTTTTAAATAATCACAGAAGTCCACAAGAAGTCGGTAAGCTATTAGATTTGTCAGGGTTTCTATCGTAATAATAAAAAACATACTGTTTTTAGCTGCCCTTTTTGGTAATGTTATTATCAAATCATTTTAAAATTCAGAGTAAGCGCTAAAAATAGCACTTATATTATATTTGAAACTGATTTTAAAAACACGCTAGACCTTAAATGCAATTATGATTATTTTTTCAAACGCTTACCCTGTGGCATATTGGGTAAGGATAGATTTCAAAGCATTCGCAAGTTAATATTAAGTGCAATGGCATATGGGGATACGACAGTACGGTAATTGAACTATGAGCACCACATTTTAGCTTGTTAAAATATATCGTCAAATAAACGCAGCTGATTCTTATAAAATTAGGATTTTTGGAACTTATCATAAATATTCCACGATTTGCAAAGTAAAACAAATAAATTTACATTTTATGTGCACTATTTGTCTTCAATTTCTCAAATTTTCTTAATTTCACAATATACGACACTGAAAACATGCCTTAGTGCTACTCTCAAATACAACACATGTGGTATACATTTATCATAAACCGGCTACTCTTTCGCCAACTTCATTAAATGTAAGAATTATTTCAATCAGAAAATTTCCACCACTTTTCTAAAAAAATTAAAGATGCCAAAATTCAAGAGGATGAAGACCAGGAAGCTGCGTGGACATGTTAGCCACGGTCACTGTCGTATAAGCAAGCACCCCGAAGATCGCAATAACGCTGGTGGTGTACATCACCATCGTATCAACTTCGACAAGTACCATTCCAATTAAGGTTTTAAGGTCTAATGTGTTTTTCAAATCAGTTTCAAATATAAAATAAGTGCTATTTTTAGCGCTTACTCTGTATTTGAAAACGATTTTATGGGCCCTATTATGATTAGCGAAGCGAATGGTTTTGGCGAAGCGAACGTTAAAAAGCAATCACAGCTTACATTCGTCAGACTTCATTCGCCAAAAAACGGGAAAAGTCAAGCGAACTTAAAAAAACATGCAACACTCAACCGAATTTCATTAGCTTCAAGTATCAAAATCAAGCGAATGAACTGTTCATGTGACGAATCGGCGAACGTTTCATTATCTATAGTTTTATAGTTTTCTTTATCTTTTATATTATAGTTTTCATTTTTTCTTTTGTGCTTTTTTTTATTAGGCTTTTTCTGTTTTTTAATTATTCTTATCATTTAGTTTTTTTGAAAGAATGTCTATAATTTTGAATTTTTTGTGCCCTAACTAAGAAACGTAAAATAGAAATTTTTTCCACACTTTTTATTTTCATTTTAAATCGAACACTAATAAAAAAAATCGTCTGGATCTGTTCTGACTGCTGGTAAGGATGCAGCTGGGTTCATTGCGCCAATGTGATTTGTTCCTCTTGATACGTGAATTGGTCGTTTGTAACCGCTTCTGCATAAGTTTTAAATCCTGCAAATCTTGGGTCTTTTCGAACCAGACCATGTCTCAGTGATGGCGGTGTTGTAGATCGAGCCATATCTTTTTTCCATCTTAGCCGCTGCAATTATATCCACAAATCCTTCTAAAAATATGAATGTTTTGAATAGAGTTACCGTTTTTTAAACTATATTTAATATAAAATGGCTTTACATTAAACAAAAATTAAATATTCACAGAAAAAAGTATCTGTTCTAAAAAAAGGCAGTACTAAAAGTACGCAACATGATACTATTTTTTGCAACACTGAAATCCTTAATTTGTCCGTCAATATTGTAAGTGTTGCTCACTTTTAAAACAATAAAAATTAAATTAGAAATTAACAATTAGAAATTAACAACACGGATTCAACAACAGGAACGGGTGCAATCAACATCTGCCACCAAAAGTAGGCAGATCTGATTTTCACTTCGTTCTCTTTGTAAAGAAATGTAGTTGTGTCAGTGTTGCCACTTTTTGTGTAATTCTACAAAAACAGTACATTTTTGATCTCCTTGTGTATTTTTTGTGTAATTTAGAATCAAATAAAATTATACTACAAAAGAAAAATTTAAAGAGTTTCAAGAATATTTCCAAATTTATATATATATATATATATATATATATATATATATATATATATATATATATATATATATATATAAAACACTATCGCCTACAGTAATTCGATGGTAATCATATAAAAGTTCTGTAGCGGTTCGAATCGCCATAGCGATACTTATACGTGATTGAAGTATTTGAGTATCCGTCGTCTTTAGACAGTACGTAGGACGAATTTATTACCTATGTATTTTGTATATTCACTAATTTTATTATATTACTTCAATCATAGAGGCCTCTCTAAATAGTGATAAAGGGAAAAATTGAAAAATGTTGTTGTCAAACTATATTAAATTTCAAACAGTAAAACAGAATGTACTTGGATTATTAATAATAGTGATATCAACATATTTAAAGATTTTGAATTTAGATTAAATTTAAATTTACAAAATTCGAAAATGAGAAACGCTTTTGTATTCCGCAGAAACAGTTCAAAGGATATTTCATCTCAGGAAGTAAAAATGACAAATGATGTAATATTTTAGATATAGTTTGTTTAGACTTTGCACAATATTTTCAGTCAAAAATATTATCTTGCAGTAAAAAAATCCTTTCTTAAAATAGTATGAAGTTATATCGATATCTTACAGGCAAAAGATAGCAACCAACAGAAAGCAAATTTCACAGAAGGAGAAAAAAGTCAGAAAAATTGAGTAGAACAACTCGAAGTGTCATTTAATTGAGCTAACATTAATAATAGTGTGGCACAATTTCCAAAATATCCAATACTTGCAGAAAAATGTAGATGTCCCAATTTATTTCGAACAATTTTTCAAATCATGAATTTTTGGAAATTTTTGATGCAAATTCTATGTTTTAATGTATATCAAATAACATACTTATTAAAATGTGGTCAAAAACGTTAAATATCAGCTCAGGTCAGGTTAAACCTTTTTGATTTTTAACGACACATTTTATTATACTTTTTAATGTCATAAAAAAATTGTGTAATTTTTTTCTGCAAAACTATTGTATGTTTAGAGTTTACCAAAATTACTTCAAAAATTTTTAGTCCATATAAACGCAAATGCAGAAAATGGTTTTAATATCGTAAAATCAATATAATATAAAATATCACCTGAGAATTTATTACCCGTATGGGTCGTTTTCACGATACAGAAGATTTGTATAAATATTCCTCCAAATCTCTGCTTAAAAATTATTAAAAATAGTAAAGAAATTAAAATTTGATTTTATGTGCATTATGTCATAATTACGATATCGTTTAAATATCTTAAAAATATAATTGGGTTTTATGTTTTTAGTAAAAATTATTTTAGGTTTTTCTTTTTTTTATTATTATACTCAGAAGAAAATTTATCATCAAGTACTTAATAATACGACCATTTGGTGTATGTATTAATAGTTCCATGTATTAATTTTTCTGTTTGATATGAAATATCGTAACTGTTACCAAAATGATGGCAATGAACGATTACCGTTCCGGAATTAATATGTTACTGGTAAAATACCAGTATGAAACGTTTTCCAAACTGTAGAAATTGTAGAAAATTATAAACTTTTTATATTTTATTATATTTTTTATTTTGTGAAATATCCAATAATATCTTCCAACAACTATAGAGGATTTTTCATTTTAAGGATTTTCACAGCAATGCGCATACAAAAAAGAGGTTTTAATTCGTTTTACAAAAGCATTAAATAATAATGAAATAATCATATCTTTATCGATTATTACAATGGCAAAATCAAGATTATTAATATGGCAACTCTGCGCACTGACGTTTGAAATTTCATAGAACGGGACGGAAACGGAGTGAAATTCAGATCTGCCTACTTTTGGTGGCAGATGTTGATTCCACCCGTTTCGTTGTTGAAACGGAGTTGTTAACTTCACATACGTAAAAATTAGTACATTCGCCAAATTGCGTTCGCTTCGCCGAAGTGTTCGCTTCGCCAAAACCATTCGCTTCGCCACTAATAATAGGGCCCTATAATAACATTACCAAAAAAGGGCAGTGAAAATTAGGAACAAAAATGTAGTCACGCTAAAAACACACCCAGAAAAAAATTCCCTCAAATTCTATTAAAATTGGTCAATAGGACAATTATTGATATAATAGTATACAAAAAATAAATCTTTTCATATAAACTCAATGTCAGTGCCATGGTATTTTCTAGTATTTAATGGCATTTTCTGATTAAAATAATAATTTATCCTACTGACAATTTTTAATAGTAAAATACTATTATTTATATAGTATTTTTTTCTGAGTGCAGTATGTTTTTATGATTGCGATCTAAACTTACAAAAAATATAACATAACAACGCGCGTCCAAATCTATTAACTTACCGAAATCTATTAGTGTTTGGACTTCTGTGAATTTTAAAAACAATATACAGACCACCCTGATAGGGCTCCAGAATGGTATTCGAGAGCTTGAAACATACAAGCTCACAAGAAAAACACGTCTACCACATTTTGGCTGCTGGCATCGATTTCCTGCAGGTGTCTTGAAGTCTACGATAATGGTTGGATGACATAGAACGGGATAATTAATTAAAAAAGCCTTTTATGTTGCCCTATATGAGAATCCTCTTTTTATACTTAGTTTGTAGAATTAAGTCAATAACGGATTCGATTTCGGTTTTTTCTTCGTTTCGGTTACGGTATCGGTTTTCAGTTTTTATAACGAAACGGTTTCGGTATACCGGTTCCAAGTTACGGTTTCGGTTTTGATTTCGGTTTTTGTATGAAAGTTATTTTTTGTCCATAATGTCTTGAACAATAAAATATATTATACTAATACAAGTACCAAATAAAAAATCACTATAAATCTTGTGATGCGGACGAGACTATTTTAAAAACAATTCAACGAGATTGACTTTATTTTTTTTTTGGTTATATATTTTGTGAGCTCTTTTGGTCTGATAATTTTTTAATGCAAATAAAATATTTTATTCCATTTTTCTCTAACTTTTCACTGTTTTTTTGTCAGCTTTGATTTTGATTAATAAGGTCTGTGAAGCACTTTTAAAGCGGTAAGTAGCTTCAAAAGTCGCTTCAAAAAGATGAAATAGACAAAACAATGTTGTTTTTCTTCGCAAGTTCGTACATCGATTGTGCATATGCACTGTGTTATCCACATTATTATTTTTGTTTTACTTTTATACATAGTTTTTTAAGTTAAGTTCTATGTGCATTATTTCATTTAACTTATAAAACAAAAAAAAATTAATATATGATTATTTTCACAGTGTACCTCATTTAGCTGATATTGCTTTTTGTGTTTTTGTTTTTTTTTCACAAATCCGCTGATTCGTTTAAAAGTACAACAACAACAAAAATGAGAATAAAGCAGCATCCAAGCTTTTGATAAAATTTTTGTCTGGAAATTTTTTGTACCACAAAGAAAACTCGTTGTTGTTGCTAACTAGATAGCTGTACTAGATACATATATGTAGTGTGGTGCCATGCGACTGTCTGTTGTCCTGAATATGTCCATTGTCATGCGTCTGTCAGTTGTCTTGATCTGTTTGTTGCCATGCGATGATACAGGATAACAACGAAGAGTTGTCGTTGTGAATGTGTGTGTGTATGTATCGTAGTTCGTTATTGTTGTACTCTTTTCTTTTTGTTAATGTTCGATTTGTTGCGTTTGAATTTGTGTTCGCAAAGATAAATGTTACCCTGCAAGATAGTGTGTGTGTTCTTTTGACATACGGTACGTATAACGTACGGTTTTTTTAATCTCTAAAGAAAACAGAAATATGCCTATATGAAATATTCCGTATATTTATTATGAACGTATATGATCATGTTATTATGGCCTTGAGAAACAATAAAAAATTTCACGCCAAAAAATCTATAACAAGAAAATAAGACCACAGAATACAGTGGTCTTATTTTCTTGTTGCTGCACTTTCAAAGCAGAAGCACAAAATGTACACAAACACTAAAAGCAATAGCAATCAAATTTAGGTGCACTGTTAAAATGTTTATTTATTAAAAATATCTTAGTCTTAGTTTTTTTTAGTTGTATACGATTTGCCGCTAAATAAGTGATTCGAAGGACGACGAACAGCCCAAGCGTAAGGAAGAAAAAAGAAAAACAAATTGCTTCGTCTATTTTGTGCTTGGAGTTGCATGTGTTTTTTTTTTTTTGTTGAATTTGATTTCAGGCACATTTCTAGGATTTTTTTAAAGCAAAATTTGAATATTTTTGTAGCCAGAAGTTTTTTTTTTTTTGGAAACCATAGAATTTATTTAATGACATTTAAACATGTCTTGTACTTTAGAGATTTTCTATAAAATAATTGGTTTCTGTCTGTTTTTGTGCTTTTTTAAAAACCGTTTTAAAACCGGAATAAAACCGAACGTTTACATTGGTTTTGGATATCGGTTTATTTATGATTTTTGTATAACGGTTTCGGTAACGGTTTACAAAATGAATCGGTTTTAAACAGATATCGGTTACGGTTTCAATCCTTGCAAAAAAAAACTAAATGTAGGTTAAATTGATTTAAAGTTAAAAATAAGGCTAAATCTTGATTTGAAGTATTTTGTTGAAATAAATACAATAATTAGTGTTGATATTGATTTGTAAATAAGTCAATTTTCAAGTTAAGGTTAAGCTGTCAGTTTTAATTAAAAAAATTATGATTCTTAAATTTAGGTTAAAGGTGTTTCAAACATTAACCTCAACTATATGATTTGAAAGTAATGATAGATTTCAAAGCATTCGCAAGTGCAATGGCATATTGGGAAGGAACTTCAGCATGACATCTGATCCACCGGTACCGATATGTTCGCTGAACTCCAAAATGGCACCAAGGCGCTCGTCATAGATTTGTAGAAATTTGATTACTTCAAGTTACTTCTCCAAGAAAGCTGAGGATAAGATCAAGAGAGCCACACAGAAAAAATGTTGTTCATAAATGGAATGAACGCTGTTAATTGCGACATCGTTCATAATATATATGGACAAAATCGTTGTATTTATGAACTACACTAAGAAAACAAAGATGATTGCCAGAAATATCACAGCCCTAAATATCAAGTTATTTACAAATTATTTAAATCGTATTTGAGACAACCATCACTCAAACATCCGACAAATACGATAAAAATTGCTACACCCAGGGAAAAATCATTGTAAATCCGTTATGATTCATAGTAAATTAGTTATATATCCTAACGATATGAAGTCAAATTTAGTTATGGTAAAATCATTATTTTTTCATAGTAAATTTTTTAAATTGACAAATATCATAAATTTACTATGTTTCATTTTAATTTTCTATGTACAATAATGATTTTTTTACAATCTTCTACATATGAATTTACTATGTTTAAAAACATTTTTACTACAGTAAACCAATGAATAGAAATATTAACATTTCAATTTATTATAATTTATGGTTTTTAAATCAAAATCACACTAATATTAGCAAATGTTCACACTAATCGCAAATGAAAAAAAACTGAACAAAGACGCCGCAAAGTCCGCCGCGCAACTTCAGCGTCTGCAAAATATTTCGGAGGCACGCAACATGCAGCAGACTTGGAGACGAGTTGATGCAACGACCGCTCTTTTGTATGGGGCAACGACGAAGCGCAGACTTTGCCACTGGATGGATCTTCAGCTATCAAGGCTCTTTTACACTGATATCCAAACTGTAATCCAAATAATATTGGATACTTCGGCCAGCTGAATATGTTGTATTGCCGCCAGCTAGAACATGTACAAATAAATTAAAAAGTTTAATTTAATTTGTGACATTTTATCCGTAGTCGACCGCCGCTATTGAAAAACTTTTATAAATGATAAGAGACGGTTCATTTGACACACAATTTACTATAAACTATAAATGATCAAATCAATTCATAGTAATTTTACTACAAACGATAATAAATTATAAAATGTTATTGTGCACAGTAAAAACATATGAAACGTAGTATAATTTTCGATATACTTTTTCCCTGGGTGTAGCAACCATCTTTCGAATTTACAATTATCTATAGCAACCATCAATTAAACATCTGACAAATAGGAAGATAGTTGATGAATATTTGGAAAAGGTACTCCATTAGAATTCGCGGAGTAATTTTTATTGAATTGAAAGAAAATGAATCAAATGTATTTTTATTTATTCTAGAATTAAAACAGTTCCTGGTACATCGCCATCGTCTTTTTAAATCCTTCCAAGGCAAAATTGTACAACAACTTGAGATTTCTTCGCAGAAGAACCAAGTCCGACCGGCGACGCTATCATCAAAGTAAACTCTGAAAAGAAATATTTTCCATCACGTGTTGATAATTTAAATCACAGGATATTTTATTTTCACTTTTACCATTAAAATGTAATATTTGAGTTGGCAGTTTTTTTACACCATTTGATTTACTTAATTGTTGTGAATAAACCGAGCTTAAGGAAAAAGTACGCCATTTTCCTTTTTTATGGTAGTCAAATGTCAAAATACCTCAAAAGTTTTGCTGTAAATATCTCAATTTTCATTGCTGTTGTGGCAAACATCTCGTAACTATCTGAATATACGCCATATTTAAAAAATATTAATAGTTTTGCTGCAACTTTATTGAAAGTTATGAGATATTTGAATATTTGCTACAAGGCGTAATTTTAAAAGGTTAGTTGCAGCAAGACTTTCATAAACATCTTGTTTTTTTAGTGTATTCTTCGTATATACGAATCGCAAAATTTGAGCGAAATTGATATAATAAACGCGTTTATAATTGTTATGAATTGCGTTCATTAAGGTATTCATATTAATTTTTTGACGCAAAGCAGCGCAGTCTCGACGTCACGTGAAATTCAGCCGTTCATAAAGGCGATACTGAAAAATAAAAAAACAGTCCACAAAAGGAGCATAGAAAATACAACACAAAGTAGGTATTTGAGTTTTTGTGTATGATTTTATGTGCGACCTCTAACCATTTTGACCACTCTAAAATAGATATTTTTGTTTACTGACGAGTCATGCCGCCTGATGGGCAGTGATTATTTTGACTACTCGTCGCAACGCGTCGTATGTCATTTCGTACTTAAAGAGCAAATCGTTTCCTTTGTTGTTTACAATTCCAAAGGAACGTTCGCCGCAGTTAAATAGTTCATTTTTAAACAGTTTAAAAGTTCATAAATATCATAATTTTTTTTATAAATTTTATGAAAGCGTTCAAAAATATTATGAACTTTTTTAATTATGGTTTTATGAAATTTTCATAAATTGGATGAATTTGGTCATGGGTTGAGTAATAATGAAAAATTCATAAAATTGATGAACAAATTCAAAAATAGTATGAACTTTTTTTTCTGAGTACTACCCTGGTGCATTCTGCTGTAGGATATTATCTTATGCGGACCCTTACACGGGATGTCAAAATGGAACGGGATGTCATTCTGCGGGCGTCGACTGCGTTACAGTTCAAGATGAACACGAAGTACTTCGATGCGCAGCTTCAACGTTGGCAGTTTGAGTCATCGCATTCACTGCCAACTACAAAAATGCGGAGACCATAGCGGAGCCACTGCACAGGTACAGGTTTTGCAAGCTCGGGAAAGTTCGTTGAAAGGCAGTTGAGTGCCACAAACAGCTCTGGAAATGCGCTATACAAGATGGTAAATCAGTGTACGCATTGGAGCTAAGTCATTCGCTACACAAAAAATTTAATTAAGAACTGGCCAAAAGAAATTAAAAACTAAAATTGATTAATGAATAAATAAAGTATTTGCAAATTTTAAATGCAATTTAAAATTACATATTTTCTATTTTTATAAAATAAAGATAGCACTATATAAATATTCACTGGTTAATGCTTATAGTGCGACCAAGCATGATAAAGTCCGCAGACTACGTGTTCGTCTGCAACAATCTTCTTTAAGCGCGCCAATTTTGCCGAGTGCAAGGCCTTGCATGCTACCTGCTCCAGCTCGGACAATTCGAAGAGATTGCGTTTACACATGATGCACAGAAGTTTATAAATAGCGGATACGTCTCACTACAGTTCTTTATGCTTAAACAATGATTTCGCCATAGTTCGCGTATATATTATTGGCATAGAACTCATCCTTATCGTCGGACAACAGAAGTTTTTAAGTCATTCCTGGGTGTCATCGATAGACCATCACGTCGATCGAACAGCAACAGAATACGTTTGAAAATCGAAGAGCGACGATTTCTCACGACGATTCTGTTCGACTTGGCTTCCGGCGTGATGACATTTAACGGGATAAGATAAAAAATGCATCATCGAACTGATTCCCTGCACAGTGCCCGTTAATGCTTCGGGTTTCAATGCGAAAATATTCAGCAAGAACCATTTCGGATTGACATAGCACAGTTTCGCTATGATAAATGATGTTGATAAAATCTACACATGCAGTTAATGCTTATATTTGAGGCTACTTAGATTTTGAATTTCCATAAAAATAAAATAGAAACCATAATTAGGCGCAGGCAGTTCTTCCGCCTATTTAGATCCTTAATGTGTTCATTAGAACGACACGCTCAATGAGATAAACCTCACACTGCAGCATGTACGACTGGCTAAAGGCCATATATATACTGTTCTGAAGATAAAAATATGTATGTTGTAGTCGAATAATAGATATAATCGACAAATATTTTGCATGATACGATATGTGCATGAACGAATCCAAAACGAATGATATTAACACTCTCATATAAAATGTACTGAAGAATATTTTTGTGCATGATACGCAACGTGCTGTCTGATATCAATGGACCTTAATAATGGATGCAACAACAAATTGACGTTTCTGTGTTATTGTATCGTACCCAACAAACATTTTGAGTCATAGTCCCATTTGAGTCAATACTGAGAATACACTCAATGCGAACACTCCAATTTAAGTTTTACTTTTGTTTTACTCAGGTAGTCCCGCCTGCGACAATCCCACTAGCGTATATCTTGCGGGTAAACCTGCGATAATAATTGAATGTTTTCGTAAGGATTGCGAATTAACGTAAAGGGGAAATGTGAGTCGTACTGCTGTAAAAGATGTCTTAAAAAAATTTAGTAAAAAAGAAAACATATTTAACACAATTGTTTTTTTTTTAAATACAAATTAAATTGTTTGAATCAGTTTTAATTTTTATATAAAATGCTTATTAATATGTAAAAAAATGTAATTGATTTTATACCAATGGTAATTTTTAATAACGAAAGGAATTTGCCAAAAACAAAATTCTCGAAGTTTGGCACTGTCTGCATTGAGTTAATTTTAAATTATAAATAAAAATACGGTCTCGGAAGAATATGTTTAGAAATTGAATTCCAAAAAACAATAACTATTTTAAAGAACTGCTGGCGTAAGTGCCATTTGCTTGCAGGGGCTTCTGTTGGCATCAGTTGTGCTCTACGGACTTGCGGCGCAATTTAATGTAATTGTTTTAAGGTGAGTTTTGCAAATGTTAAATATACTTAAAAGCTAATTTTCAAATTACTACTAATTTGGAAGGGCTCACTGCGCAGTATAAATATGCAATCATATCGTGGCGCCGCTTAGCGAAGAGCGTGTGTTTCGCGGCTGCATGATGTCGTTCTCACTCATTGTGACGGTCTTCCCGATGCCGCTCTTCTTAGTCACCGCGCATTTTCATCACATTGCTGAGTGGCTCAGTCTCGGCATGGAGCTGAAGTCGGCGCTTGTGATTTCGTGTAAGTGTGAAAATGTTTTATGAAGATACCTTTTAATTTCCTCTCGTAGATTTCCCATTACCTGTACCACACTCTTTGGATCTACCGGTCACTTCTGCACGTCTTCTGCTAATACATCCGTTTTCCCTATCTACAAGAACTGTAGCAGCAACATATCGTCAAATGTGTTGTTCTTATGGGATGTTATGTGCTGGGACTCACCGGTTGGGTGTTGCTGCAAATTCTGGACAGTATGCAATGTCCGAATTATGCGACTAACGCACTGAAAGAATTATTACGATCTTACGAGCGTTGGTTAATTTGTAAAAAAAAAGTATAATACTCTGAACGAAAAACGCATTATTTTTCTATTTATAAAATGTAATTTGTTGCAGTAAAAATGAAATTTGTTAAGGTCGTATTGAAAAAAGTATATATAAACGCACCGTTACCGTACTTTGTCCGTTAATTTATGTCACACCGTATCATTATATTTTACTATGTTTAGTCCTACTAAATTGAGGTTTTGAAATGTTTAAGAACTTTTTATAACAAAAAAAATCAAAAAATTGCGATTTTGTAGTGCATGTGCAATTCAGTAACCGACCTCTGTTAGTTACCATTGCCTCTCCTACTCAATTCCTAGTCTGACCTTCACGTTAGTGAACCCCGTTAACCCGAGCAACCAGCTGAAGATCGGGTTTCAACCCCGGTGGGAAGTCTGGTCGGGTACAAACGAGACAGGGATATTGATCCTCCAAATCGGGGGTTGTACGTTGGGCTTGAAATCTGCTACGAAAAAAAGAAAGTCAGCGAATACAGACAACATGCCTCGGATACAGACCCGAAAACACGATGATAACCTACATATAAAGGATCGTGATTTACGGATATGCACCTGGAACGTCCGAAACCTTTATAGAGATGGTGCCACTATCCAGCTGGTTGATGTCCTCGAAAGATATAAGGCTGACATCACCGTAATCCAGGAAATGGACAGGGCTGCTCTAAACAGGCATCCTGTGACATTTACTACAGCTGACATGCGGAGAGGCATGAATTTGGTTGTGTCGACAAGAGACTCAAGAGACATGGAATTAGTAGTAATAGATTCAAGCATCTCAATATTCACAAGGCCACGTGGCGGTCACCCGATCAGAACACGCGCAACCAAATTGACCATGTTGTGATTGACGGAAGGCACGCATCTAGTGTAATGGAGTACGTTCGATCCGTGATCATGAGGTTTTGATAACCTCCTAATCGGTGAACATGAGGTTGTGGTAACCTCCAAATCGCTGATCAGGAGCTGGCGACAAACTCGAAATTGGTGAGCATGAGGTTGTCGCAACCTCCTAGTCGGTAGGCATGAGGTTTTCTAAACCTCCAATTGAAATGCTATTATAACATAGTTATTTATGTATATAAAACTTACGTATTCTATATGTATTATAATTGAGTAAAATTCGCGCACACAATTTAGAAGTATATCTATATGTATCAGCATGCATTTATTTTTTATTTTCATTGGCACATATGGTTACATATTTTTTATTTATATTATATATCACTACCTAATGATCAATTTGTATTGAATAAATATATTATTTTATTAATATTTGTATATTTATTTCACAATGTAACATAATTAATGAATTTCCTATTGTTTTTGACATGTGAAAATTTTTGACGTTTATTTATTTCTGCATGCATCCACAATTGTTGGCAAGAAACTGGCAACCAAAGCTGATAGGCATGAGGTTGCCGTTTTTCATTTATTTTATTGATACAACAACTTACTCAATCTCCGTAACAAATGCAGAAATGTCAATTTTGGCAGAATGAAAAAAAAAATACAATCATGAGGTTACGGTAACAGTACATGCAGTTGCACGGACTAACATTTCGGTTGTAGAAAAAAAGGGTACGTTCATTTTAATGACATGAGGTTACAACAAATGTATTTCGGTTGGTTCAATTAACCTCATGCCAAAAGAGGATTTTTCTGTGTGTAGTAACGTAACTTATGAGTATTTTTTTATACGTTACCGTTATGCCCGATTTACATTGTATCTTCTGTGAGTCTCACTGTATCTCCTAGGGGTGCATGTTTTCAAAAAATACTATTTTTATATGAAAATTAAAAAAAAATGCAACACTAGGAGATACAGTGAGACTCACAGAAGATACAATGTAAATCGGACATTAACGGAATAGAATTTCTTTGCAGATATTTAGATTCAGATATTTAAAATCCGAATCCAGCGGTGTTTCAAAGATTTGAGCATTTTGAATTTGTCGGTTGTGGTTGATGTGTTTCTGGAAATGCCCATATGTTTGAAACTGTTCAACGCAAGCTTTTAATTTTAATTATACAAATTAATGAAGACCAAAAATAATTCAATTTAAACGCAAATTCTAACCCAGTATCAAACCATAATTTACTCTCAAATACTAAACTGGAAAACTTTACATCCATCGTACAAAATTGGAACGTTAAATTTGACGGCAAGTGCCAAGCATAGAATGCAACATTTTTGTTCTGCTCTCAGATATCAGAAAGAAGACAATAAGGGAAAACTAAATACAAAAACTAAACATTATAAGTAGAAATAATGAAAATAAATAACAATTAAAAAAAATATCGATTAAATAAATAAGACTAAAACGATCAATTTATACACTACAATTAATTAAAAAAGGCAAATATTAACAACTAAAAGCAACAAAACAAAAATTGTTATTTTAAAAAAGCAATTAATTAAAAATATATAAATTTATATATGTTATAAAAAAATAAAAATGAAAAACTTAAAAATAAAGATAAAATAAAGCAAAACAAAAAACTAAAAATAATTAAGAAATATAAAAATAAAATATATAAATTAAAACCAAGAATGAAATTCAAAAAATATAACAATATAATAAAAAATCAAACCATTTTTTTTTGTTCAAATATAATTATATATCACTAGAGTATATTTGACAAATCAGTTGCTATTTTCGGAATCGGCGCTTCAAATGTATTTCAAAAATACTACAATTTTAACAACACCAAAATGATGGTAGGGCAGAATAATTTTTTACTAAGCATGTATTTCATAATATAGCAAAAAAAATTTGATATATAAAAAAGAAACAAATTTTTCATACAACATTTTCAACGTTCTACAACATTTTTTCATAACTTCTGAACCTGTAATTTTACCACTCCAGTTAAAATCTTAAACAAGAGAAAAAAAAAGTCAACGTTCAACATATATTTATTAAAAAAATTTAAAACGGTTGCTTTTTGAAATATGTCCATTTGAAATATACTTTTTTAAAACTGACCACTATTATATCAACATGGTATATAAATTGAAAGACAACTTTTTGGTAATTTCATTATTTTTAAAATGAAACCTTTGTGTGTTATGTTGGTTGACCACAGTTTAAGTTACGTTCAATTGATTAGCACCACATTTCTGATTTTTATAGATTTTTTTTCAAATATTAAACCACATAATCTCTGAAACCACACCATCTGGGAAGCTGAAATTTGTACTTTATGTTGTTTCACTGTACTTCAAAATTTCATCAAATTCTGAGATGGTGCTGGCAATCACTAGGTTGATTTGATATGGAATGACTCATATAACTAAAATCAAAAATATTAAAAGTACAAACAAACATAAAAATAAAAAGAAGTGAAAATAAATTTCAAAATACAAAAATGATTAAAAGTAGAGAAGAAACTAAAATAAGTACAAAATAAAATATAAAAATGAAACATAATAAAATATTTAAATATTAAATTAAATTTAAAAATTAGAAATATAATATTATGAGATTACTTTAAATGACAAACTGAAATTTAATAATAAAAAATTTTAAAAGTGAAAATTAATATTATGTATTACATGGTAAAAATAAAAAGTTTATATTATAAAACCGAATTTATTATTTCACAATAAATAAAAACGAAATTAAAATATAATTAACAAAATAAAAAATTCTCAAACAAAAAATTAAATAAAGATAAAAAAAAATAAAAACAAGAAAATTAAAATATACTATATCTATATGAAAAATGAAATATTAATAACAATTCTTAAAAATAAAATAATATCAATATGTATAGAAAGAACAAAATACATCATGTTTTTTCGGTTTATGGAATTCTGCAGATCATATATTACTTTATTTATGAAAAAAAATCCAATATATTAATATTATGATTTTTCATGATGTTTATAGTATGATGGTTTAATAATTGTTAAAAGAGTTTCTATTTTTCCAAATAAATGTCATTAATTTAAGTATGTAATTTCTTTACTTATGAAAAAAATCGAAGTATTGACTTATTTTAAAATTTTATAACTTAATTTGTACGCAATTTAATCACTATATATGAATGCGCTATGTGTTCATAACAACATTAATAATAATAATAATAGTTTAATACTACAGTCCTATAAGAACTTAGGCCGAGTTCTCTCACCATTTTGAGCTATGCGTGTTAAATTTGTGGTGGAACCTACAGTTTATTGCCGAATCAGAACGGCGGGAGAGAGCTTTTCATAGGCAATGTTTTACTCTCGAAGGTTTGCCATTTACTGTCAATTTTTTATCGATGATCTCAATTTTTTTTACCACATTATAAGAAAATGTAAATCTATTAATTAATTATTCAACTTTAAAACTACATAATTTACTTTTTATAATATTAATCAACAAACTCGAAAATTAAGTTTTTTATAAACATGTATTTGGTGACATTTCGTTCTACAACGACGATATGTACGTTTGTAAATATTCCGATTCACAAAAATGCTTGATCCGAAGGAATTATTAATATTTGGTATTCAGAAAATGAGTATAACATCATTTAAATTTACAAAAATTTAATTTAGTTGCAAATGGAGTAAAAAATACAACGTCAAGCAATTGCTGCGAGCGTCACTAAAACGAGCCGCAGAAAAAAAAGACAATAGAAAAAACAGCGAGAGAAACAACTTAAAAAGTGGGAAAAATATATATATTAAATCGCCGACTGCACCAACATTGAAACAGTGAGATATACAGTGAAAAAAAAATAAACATTGAACAAAGACTAAAGTAAAAAAAAAAATAGAAAAAAATTACGGCGCTATAGTGAAAAATAAGGGGAAAAGTCCCAAAAACCAAGTTAAAATCATCTGAAAAAAAATATGGTCAAATTGACGTGGGTGTACGGTCTCCGCGAGGAAGACCTCACGGCGTTCGCGGCGGAGTTTAGTTTCAACGGTACCGGGACGGTGGAGGAGCTACGCAGGAACTTTGCGGCCTTCATCAACGACAGCCAGTTTTCCAGCGACGTGCGAGAAAAGCTAGAGCTGAGGCACACGAAAAGTGTGTCACCATTACCATCGACTGTAGCCAGCGAACCGCAGGAGCAACAAAAACAGTCATTTGTCCGTACACCACGAACCCCACGTTGACCACCAATTTGTTCCCCTTCGAAACGCAGCCAACAACCCACAACGCAGGTGCACCTTCGTGGGTGTTGCCTACACTCAGCACGAGTCCGGCAATGTCGCAGTTGCCACCTATGTCACTCAACTTCCCCACAGTCTGTAGAACGGCCTGCAGGCAAAATACCAGGCACGAACCCTACGGGGTCACATACGCTCAACAGATGCCGCCTTACGTTGGCATGGCAACAGCTCAACGACTACCGGACGAACAAGGGAGGAACCAGCAACGCAGGACATTCGCACGGCGATGAGTCACACAAGCGCAACCGCGGCACAGGTGACCGCTATGGACCACATCAATAAGTGGCCAGTTCGATTCGACGGTACCAGCGACCCGTTTGTTTTCATCGAGCGCGTCGAAGAACTGACGCAGAACTACGGAATCAATCGCGACTGGCTAACAGGCGCGATATCACATCTGTTGGTAGACAAGGCAGAGACATGGTATCGCACTAGTCGCACGCAATGGCAAAGGTGGTGTGACTTCAAGGATGACTTGCTGAGATTTTTCCTGCCGTCTTGGTTTCATGAAGACTTGGACGATGCCCTCCGTAGCAGGAAGCAGAGGCCTCGTGAATTCTTTAGGGATTACGTCTTGGCTATGCTGGATATGATGCGGCACGCACGGTATACTGAGCAGCAGGAGCTGCAGCGCATACTACGGAATTGCCGCTAAGAATATCAATTGTTCATTAAGCGCCGCGATTTTACGACGCTGGCGGAGCTAGTAGGACTGGCGGATGAACTGGACGTCATCCAAGGTATGGGACATGCGCAGCCACATCATACACCACGTCCACGGGAGGAGCACAACCGTCGCTTGGACAACGACACTGGCGGTAACATTAATCCACGGACCGCATGCAGACGATGCGGGCGCGACCGCCATTATTACTACAGGAGGAACCGCCAGTAGCGAGGGCTGGCGGCCCCGAAGAACTCACCCTGTATCCAGTAGTAGCATTGAAGCAGGAGGAAACACGCATTGTCGCGACAATCGCCATAGATGCCGAGTTGGCGATTGCAACGGTGGACACAGGTGCGACACACAGCTTCGTTAGCGAATTTTGGGCGCAGAAGATTCGAACTACAGGAGTACAGATGTCCGGGTGAAAATGGCTGCCGGCATCGCCAGACGCGTCAGCAAAGAAATACAAGCGATTGTCAGACTAGGTGACAAAAAGTGCCGCTTGGGTCTTTTGGTGTTACTAGAAGTGGTCGACGAGATAATCTTAGGGATGACGCCTACCCCCTGCCGCGCATTCACCATATTCTTGACCGCCTGCGTAATGCAAAGTATATAAGCAGCCTGGACTTGAAAAATGGTTATTGGCAGATCCCCATGGACAAGAGCAGCATAGAGTCATAGGGCCCGACATGGAGCCGCACGCGTTTGCCTATTTGGACGATATTGTCGTCACAGGATCTACGCTGGAGGAGCAAATCTCAAACTTGCGTGAAGTTTTCAGGCGCCTGAGGCAGGAGAAGCTGCAGCTAAACCAGGACATATGTGAATTTTTCAAACGCGAAATAAAATATCTCGGGCATGTGGTTAGCTATCAAGGCATCCATACAGACATGCTATCGTCCACCAACAAACGTGCGCGAGCTGCGCCAGTGTTTAGGCATCGCCTCGTGGTACCGACGGTTTGTACCCGAGTTCTCGGACCCGAGTTCTCCCTAACAAAATTGCTGAAAATGGGGAAGCATTTCCGCTGTGCAAAGGAGAAGCAGCAGGCGTTTGACCAAACTTTTTTTTCAACAACTATTTTCTGTCAAAATATGCGGAACGGGTGGAATTGGAACAAAACAAGCGTTTGACAGCTGGAAAGAAGAACAAGAGAATTTTGACAATTGGCAAAAAGTTGAGGGATTTTGAGGTTTCTCTGGATTTGTGGACAAAGAAGCAGGATACTCATATCAAATGATACATGGATCGACAGGTTTTATCAATATCTATCAATGAGTATCACTGACATGTATGTGAATTGTTTACTTTAGCCGACAGAACCAGTTTAAAGTGCCAAAAAGCAGTGGACATGTAGCTAAACATGGTTGTTGGCTATAATGCTTCCAAGGATCATCATAAAAATTGCTGAGTTCAGTTCGCAATGTATTCACCTATCTGTGCCATATAAACATTTTTCTTCAACTCCTTCTAGTTCTGCCACAATTCAGTAAATCCTCTGGCATCTTTTTTCGAAGGTTAATGATAGAACCACTTTCAAGGGTTGTTGGTGAGTTCTTATCAAGGGATCACATTTTAAAGTAAACATTCTAAATACAAATTTTAAGCCCTATCCAAAAATTTATAACTTTTTATACTAGCTCTAGCTGTTTTAGAATAGTAGACACCATCGTTGGCCATTAAAGGAGGAAAACGGTTGATGAAACACGTTTAAGGAGCTGTTAGGCATAATATGTCCAGCTATGCCTTATATAAGTACGCAGTTTATTTACAATTAATATAACCTTTTCAAAAGTGTAATCATAATTTTTATAGGATCATTTGATCCAAAAAGGGAGAAGACAACAAAAGACCCCCTTGAAATAGTTGTTGAAAACCATTTCTGGAGTTGATGGACATAATTTATCCAGCAATCATTTATCTTGGTAAGCAGTTAATTTCTAATTCAAATTACCTTTTCAAAACAGTTATTGTAATTTTTCTAGGACCATTCGTTCGAAAAAGGGAGATGCCTTCGATTGACGTACCATGAGGGAAATGGTTGTTGGAAACCATTTCTGGAGTTGATGGACATAATTTGTCCAGGAATCATTTATCTTGTTAAGCAGTTAATTTCTAATTCAAATGACCTTTTCAAAAATGTACCATTTGTATTTCTAGGGCTATCCGTTCCAAAAAGGGAGATGCCTTCGATGGAAGTACTATGATTAAAATGGTTGTTGGAAATCATTTCTGGAGTTGATGGACATAATTTGTCCAGGAATCATTTATCTTGGTAAGCAATTAATTTCTAATTCAAATTACCTTTTCAAAAATGTACCATTTGTATTTCTAGGGCTATCCGTTCCAAAAAGAGAGATGCCTTCGATGGACGTACTATGATGAAAATGGTTGTTGGAAATCATTTCTGGAGTTGATGTACATAATTTGTCCAGGAATCATTTATCTTGGTAAGCAGGTCATTTCTAATTCAAATTACTTTTTCAAAAATGTACCATTTGTATTTCTAGGGCTATCCGTTCCGAAAAGGGAGATGCCTTCGATGGACGTACTATGATGAAAATGGTTGTTGGAAATCATTTCTGGAGTTGATGATTGCAGAATATTATCGCAGCTTAAAATTTTTAACGATGCATTTTATCTTTTTGTGAAGGTAAATCAAATAGAAATATTCCAAACATCGTTTTTCACTATAATGGAACTGATTCTGAATACCGGTTCCCCGTTCATGGTTTTGTTTTAACTTTCAAAGTCGACGAAGATTAGGTAAAGTGGTCTGAATTCAGTTCTTATATGTTTATGAAAGCCTATTGTGCTGGCTTCATCAGCAGACAACTACTGTACGGCATTTATCGCTCAACAAATATTTCAATATGAACTTGCTCCAATTATTGCGATTACTAGGTACAATAAAAAATCAGTTACAATTTTTAAATTTATTAAATTGTTGCATTGAACAGATTTTTTTTTACAAATAATTCAAAACTGATACTATAGACATTTTACGATATCGTTACGAGTTCGAAACGTAATCGAAATTATATACTATCAAAACTATGGTAATTGAGTTAAATGATTTCTGGACAAATTATGTCCATCAACTCCAGAAATGATTTCCAACAACCATTTTCATCATAGTACGTCCATCGAAGGCATCTCCCTTTTTAGAACGAATAGCCCTAGAAAAATTATAATTACTGTTTTGGAAAGAAAATTTGAATTAGAATTAAACTGCTTACCAAAATAAATGATTCCTGGACAAATTATGTCCATCAACTCCAGAAATGATTTCCAACAACCATTTTCATCACAGTACGTCCATCGAAGGCATCTCCCTTTTTGGAACGGATAGCCCTAGAAATACAAATGGTACATTTTTGAAAAGTTCGATTGAATTAGAATTAAACTGCTTATCAAGATAAAGTAGCCGCGGTAGCTCAGTGGTTAGTGCGTTGGACTGCGAGCCGAAATGTCCCCGGTTCAAGCCTGGACTGGGGCTAACAACATCTTTTCATAGAAACATTTTTCTATACCGCGCTACCTCTCGGCAGTAAATGGCAAACCTACGAGAGTAAAAATTGCCTATGAAAAAGCTCTCACCCGCCGTTCGGATTCGGCAATAAACTGTAGGTCCCACCACTTTGAGTACAAATATAACACGCACAGCTCAAAATGGTGAGAGAGCTCGTCCTAAGTTCTTATAGAGCTGTAGTGCCAAACTATTATTATATTATTATTATTATATCAAGATAAATGATTCCTGGACAAGTAAGTCCATCAACTCCAGAAATGGTTTCCAGCATGGTTCGTCCATCGAAGGCAGCTGCCTTTTTGGAACGGATGGTCATAGAAAAATTATAATTACTGTTTTGGAAAGGTAATTTGAATTCAAATTAAACTGCTTACAAAAATAAATGATTCTTGCACAAATTTTGTCCAACAGCGGGTAAAATGTTGACAAAAATTACGCAGGAGCCGTGGACCTGGCTGTGCGCAGATTTTATAGGTCCCTTACCGCGCTCGAAGCATGGCAACACCATGCTGGATGTCTTCTTCGACAAATTTACTAAATGGACAGAAATGGTATCATTGCGTAAGGCGATGAGCGAAAGTCTGCAGCGAGCGTTTCAAGAACGCATTTTGGCGCGACACGGCGTACCCAATGTGCTGATTACGGATAATGGAACACAGTTCACGAGCCGGTCATTTCGCCGGTTTCTTGAAGATATGGGGGTTAGACAGCAATTTACTGCCCCATCTACACCCCAGGAGACCCCACGGAAAGAGCAAACAGGACTTTAAAAATACCGACAACAATTATTCGCGCGACACCGTAAACGTAGAAAATTCCAGTCACAAAAAGCGCGTAAAAACATTTGTAAATTGTTCTGAAAATCGCGCGCGACAAATTCGCACGCGGCCGTGTTGCGTCCAAAATGGTGCAAAAATTGTCAGTAGCGTAACGGCGACGCCGGCGTCCAAAAGTTCAAATCCATTTCGTTCAAAGAAAAGCTTAAATTGCGCTCTTGAACACGAAACCAAAAACAACCCCCATAACACGCAAGCTCAGAGCGCACTGCGAGCAGCAGAGATGCGTACCATGCGTATAAACAGAACCCACCCCCGAAGTTTTCGACGCCGACGCACAAACACTCAGGCTCTCAGAGAGCCAGTTGCGCATCGAACAAACACACATAACAAAAACAATGTGTGTAACCGTTAAAATTCAAAATTCACGAGGCAACAAGTGTTGCACGAACAAAGCCGATTCACTGCGACATTCGGCATGCAAATTAACATTATCGTCATTCGTTACGCATGCTTAAAGCGAACAACAAGTGTCGGTGCGAAAATTATTTAAACATTTATATTTGATTTTTATGAACAATTTTAGTGACGGGGCGCGAACGTTTTACAAACTCCATTGATTAATTTATACACATTTTAGTGCCGGTGCGCGAAATTAAACAAACAATATTTCATTTTTATGTACACAAATTTGGTGTCAGTGCGCGAGGAAATTTATACACCACTAAATTTATTTTTTTTGTTTATTTGGACGCTGAAATAAATAAATAATGGCTGGCATCGACGACCTGAAGCTTAAGGAGAGTGCATGCAGCTATCGGCGTAAAGTATTGATGGCGCTCTGCCAACAGAGGCTCACGCAACAATTGGGAGGACACGACGTGGAAGTCCTCAGTGGACGGGGAGCCAAGAGGCTCCGTATAATAGATACGGCGGCATTTAAAGCCGCATCAGGCGCAGCAGCAGAGGCAACGACGACGAAGGATGAAGTGTTGAGGAAAGCAATAACACCAAGCGCGGCAGCAACATTTACCACAATATCCAGCCCAGCTGTAACAGAGACAACAACATAAGGTGGTGTTGCGCCTTATGTTGTTGGCTCTGTTGCAGCGGCAGAAGTACCGGTGGTCGCCTACAACTCACTCACGAGTGCTCCGTCCTCAGCACCTAGTACACGCAGAACGACAAGCAACTACAGGTCGGGACCCCGTTTACGCGACAGACCGGAGAGATTTCACACGCGTCTACTACAGTGTGGAGCGCTGAACCACCAGTTCACGATACCGACAAACGTCGCCTTTTTACATACCCTCCAAAGGGGCAGGGAGTTAATATTTCGGTTGGACTAATGTCGGTAATCGCTGCCTAGCGGTAGGGCGCTTTCTCAACGACAATATTGTCAATTTCTGGATGCGATGGTCACTACAGGATGGTCTTGACGTGCTACCAGATCGTCGAATCTATGGATACGACACATTTTTCTATACCAGCCTGTTGCGGGACACGGCTATGTGCGTACGTTCTTGGACGAAGCGGGTGGACCCCTTCGCGTACGATTTACTTCTCGTACCAATCAACGAACAACGTCACTGGTACTTGGCGGCGATCTGCAATCCCGGGGTGTTGCAGTCAAACGCCGGTCAGTCAAATGGAGGGCAGCAAGCCGATGACAAAGGTGCATGCATTTTAATAATGGACTCTATGGCCACCAAAACTCGCCGTCACGTCGCTGCCAAGCTGCGGCAGTTTATGACGTTGGCACCACACAAGAATGGCGCGGCGGGAACTGAGTTCACGGAGCTCAATATGCCAGACCATTACGTCACGGTGCCGCAGCAGCCCAACCAGATGGACTGTGGGATCTATATGCTACGATTTATTCAATCCTTGCGCCTGGATCCACTGCGGAATCTAGAACCCCCCATCGATCGTCGTAAGTGGTTTACAGGCAATGTAGGCGGAGCTAGGCGTTGTGAAATAGCTCGGAAAATCCGGAGGGGCCAGAGAGGCAGGAACAACGGACGGGTTAGCCAGGCCCGACATTTCAAGGCGGCCAGCACAGCGGGTGCTGCAACAAGCGACGTGGCAGATGGCCGAAAGCGCAACAGCAGAGATGGCAACGCAGCCTATGGCTGCGACTTCAGCGAAACCAGCGATACGGCAGATGGCCGAGATTACGACGGACACGATGGCTGCGAGCTCAGCGGTGCAGACGACGACAGAAGCGTCAAGCGCTGTACAAGAGGCGTCAAGCGCTATAGAAGAGATGTCGAGTGGCGTGGAAGAGGCGTCAAGCGCTGTACAAGAGGTACCAAGCGACGTAGAAGAGGCATCGGGCGCCACCTAAGATGCGCCGAAGTATGCGGTGGCCGCATACGAGAAGAGGTCAGCAACACACATCGGACGGCTGAAGTGGTTGCGCAGATGCCTGCACTTTCGGCAGCGAAGCAGCAGGTCGCCACGGACGAAGCGACAAATGCCATGCAGCAGACGGCGGGAAAGAAGAAACGATCGTGGACAAATAGATCAGCACGGTCTGTGTCCGTGCGTGAGGTCTTGCGATATAAGGCCCGTGGTAAGAGCTACACAACGGGTGGCTGCACATACGGCTACGAGCGCGATGTTATCTGCCCCACACCAGGTTATGGCGCTTGCAATGCAGCAGGCTACTATTAACCAGGCGGTAGGCGTCACACAACAGACGGCCATACATGAAATTCAACAGGGTGATGTCCACCAGGCGGCGCAGGAGACAACGTTGGACCAACCAGCAATCATATTCGCACAACAAAAGACGACTGACGAAACCATGAAGCCGGTGATCGTGTCAGTACCGACAAGCACGGTGATAGAGGTTCCAAACACTGGACAGGCAGCTGTGTCGGAGGCAGCGGTGACGCAAGCGACGGTACCATCAGTGGCCACGGCGACGTCACATCAAATCACCAAGATCCCAGTGATTGAACCGGTGGCACCAGGTCCATGGAGGACAGCGGCCGCAAGGACGTTGTACGACCCTGTCGAGAGGACCACAGCCAGTGACGACGGCGGTCATGGTAATTGCAATTTAAACAACGGGGATAATGTAGCAGTGGCTACGACAAGCGATGACTCATCCCAATGGCCCCAAGAATTGCTGGTACTGGCGTCACAAATAAGCCGCGACAAACCCGGCCAGAAAACCTCGTTCACCAGAACGATAGCGGGGGTGAAGTATCGGGTACGGTTGAACCGGAACGGAGCTGCGACTGTCACCAACCTGACGCAGAATCGTCAACCTACTCCGAAGTAAGAGGGGGGTGTGACGATATCATTTCGTCCGAAATAGTACCGCACAATACGCAAACATAAAACAAAGCGAGAATAAACATTAAACACAGCGAGAATGAACACCACCAAAACGCAGCCAACTTCGTCATTCACTTTCTAGTGACCTTGCAAAACACAGCATACTTCACAACTGACGACGAAGAAGAAGGAAGAAGAAGAAACGCGAATAAAAGCGAAAATCGATCTCTCTAGATGCAGTATAGTCAACGAACGCCTGTAGGAACGTTTGACTTTTTGAGACTAGTTTGAACAGAGGTGGGAGTGGATGAAGTGACGCGTCTTCGTTGCATGGAAACCACTGGGGTGATCACGTACAAGAATACCTGGAGCCCGCTGAGCGTACCCCGGCTATATACCGGGAATCCGGGTTCGTTACACTATCTAGAAATCGAATAAAAAAATCCAGCATTTTATATTGTGAATATGGATTCATCATTGAAACCAGGATCACATAGGATTGTAATATATTTTCCTGGAAATGGACCGGCCGAATATTTTTGTTGTGCAGGGAGTTCTGCTATTAAACCAACTGTAAATTTTATTCAAACAAATGCATCCACATTTATTAAAAGCAATTTCCGATTACAAAGTGAAATTTCAATGTTTATTGCTGAATTTATATATACACACACAAAAATAATTGCTTGACGTGCAGTTGTTCCAACGAATATTCATTTGCATCTATCAAATTTAGTCAGTTTCAACTGAAATTCATTTGTGGTAAACAATAGTATGAAGCGTAACCAACTATTAGTTGAAGCAACTGCAATATTGATTGGGGAAACAAACTTTTTATCCGTTTAAATTTTATTTGTTTCCATTGCCACGGCAACTAAATTCAAAATGAGACCTAACCAATATTTAGTTGACTTAACAGATAACTATATAACATTAATTTGTAGCAACCAATATTTATTTGATTCAACTGTGAAATCAGTTGTCTTGTATAATAGCGATGCCAAAGCAGGACAACACCAGTCGCGCAAGCTTTACATTTACACTCGTTTTGTTTTGCGGACAGCGCGTGCCACGTCTTAGTCTTAAACAATATTTGGAATTGTTTTAAGGCGATTTCAGATTTTTCCACTCGTTTTTTGTATTATGCTGCGGACAGTGCATGTCACGTCTTAAGCAAAATTTGGAATTGTTTTAAGGCTTGTTAGTTTTTACTGTTCGGTTTTTTCATGCTCAAACATACTTTCTTCAACCAGAGACATACTATTCTACAGAGTACTTGCTATTGTGTTTCTATATGTTGTATTTATATATGCAGCCCTAGCGCTCCAACGTGTTGCAAACACGAAGTCAGCAGCACAACGAATCATCGGCATTATCCGATCTCGGGAACGCTGTTGTGACGCTGACTTCGTGTTTGCAACACGTTGGAGCGCTTGGTAAAATGGCCAATTTCTTATAATTAAATTGGCTACCACAACTAAACAAATTGGTTGTGTCAATTGTATTCATTAGTTGTGTGAACTGATACGCGGTGTTGCAACAACTGAATCAGTCAATGTTGACAGAACTAAATAAATCGGTTGGCAAAAAAAGACGGTTGCCCTAATTGATTCGTTCTTTGGGTGTAAGAGTCATTCCAAATCAAATCAACCGAAAAAATTCAAATTTTGGCAGCACCATCTCAGAATTTAATGAAATTTGAAAGTGTAGTGAAGCAACATAAAATTAAGAAATTGGCCAAATTTCAGCTTCCCAGATGTTGTGGTTTCAGAGATATGGTAGTTTAAAATTAAAAAAAAAAAACTGTATATAAAACACAAATGTGGTGCTAATCAATTGATGGTAACTTAAGCTGTGGCGATATAGATAATAAAATTGCCAAAAAGTTGTCTTTCAATTTATATACCATGTTGATTTAATAGTGGTCAGTTTTAAAGAATGTATATATCAAATGGACATATTTCAAAAAGCAACCGTTTTAAAATTTTTTAATAAATGTATGTTGAACGTTGACTTTATTTTTCTATTGTTTAAGATTTTAACTAAAGTGGTAAAATTACAGGTTCAGAAGTTATGTACAAAAATGTTGTAGAACGTTGAAAATTGTGTATGAAAAAAATGTTTCATTTTTATATATCAATTTTTTTTTTTTGCTATATTATAAAATACATGCTTAGTACAAAATTATTCTGCCCTACCATCATTTTGGTGTTATTAAAATTGTAGTATTTTTGAAATACATTTGAAGCGCTGATTCCGAAAATAGCGAATTATTTGTCAAATATACTCTAATTAGTTTTTGAGATATAGACAATTTTTTTAGAATTTTAGAAATGGGGGTATCAAAAACGGTATTGAATTTGACAAAACTGATGCCATTTACAGAATCAGCAACAAAATGCATCTTTTATATGTTTAACTAGACCAAAATAAGTTTAGGTCAGAATAATTTGTTACTATGCATGTATTTTATATTATAGCAAAAAAAAAAATTGATATATAAAAAAACAAATTTTTATTTAAATAATAGACAAAAAGTCAACCTTGAACATATTGTTACTATAATTCAGTCTACGGAAAACTGTTCTACAAGTTCGTATCTCTGGATTGTGTACAAAATAAAACACTCTTATGTTTGGTTTAAATTATAACAATTAACTTTATTAATTCACATTAACTAACAACTTTACTAATAAAAAATTCTAACAACTGCTGCATATCCACAATTTAACTCGACATTGATCACAAACGAGATGCACTCGACTACTTTCCAATCACTGCTGATGTGCTGTACCTCAGATGCGGCTCCCTTATATACTGCATATATCAGTTCGACACGTTTCGACAAGCTTCGACTTGTTTCGAGAACCTTCTACTCGTTTCGTGAATGACGCATGCATTGGCATCTCATTCGCACTCATGTGTTTAAATGTGCTGATCTTCCATCTCTTTCTCGCACATTGCTCAGTACGCTGAATGATCTTCCGTCTCTTTCTAACACATTGCTTAGTGCGCTGAATTGTCTTGCGTCTCATTTATTATTGTTGAATGCTTGCACAGTGGGGCAAATTACATCTTTTCGTAACACTGACCTCTACCTAAATCTGTTCGTCCCGAACAGAAGTTAATCCTCTCTCTCTATATACGGCACCAACCTTTCTAAATGTACTACTTTCATTTTTCGTCTGACGCCTGTAGTATTCTGAATCCGATACACAATTTCCTTTTAATTATCCTGTATGGTCATTCCCGGTGTGTTTGTAGTTTTAGATTTATCAATTTCACTCCTGGCGGGCTACAAAGCATAACCAGATCTCCTTCCTTAAATCCCTCAGAGTTTGCTCTCAAGTCGGATCTGGACTTTATCTTACTACTTGGAATTTGTATCCTCTGCCTTAAGGACTGATGCAACTCGTCTCGGTCTTCACTTTTCCTGCCCAAAACACTTTTTGGAATCGGCTTTTGTCCATCCATGGCAGTACGTTCGCAATGTGCTCCTACGTTGTATTGATATATCTTACATGGGTTTTCTTTTTGCGGATACACATTGCTTACATCTGTGAATCCAATAGGCGACTGACTTCTGATATTCGACCCAATAGAAATGTTTTCTGACTTATTCAATCGTTTTATTAATGCTCAAGTGACATCCATTAGATCCACAATGGCATTTCAGTACTATCGCTTTTATTTTTGACTTGGGAACAATAATTAAATTTCGTGCAGATCTGCTTTTTCAGTTTCCCACACACGGTACAAACAACCATTTTGTAGCTTCAGACTTTGCCTTTTGCTTTGATCATTTCGTATTTGCTCTAGAGTCCATTGATCAACTGCCATGACATTTAACGAACGAATGTGAATTATGTTCGTCTTTTCTTCTTCCGTCGAGCATTCTCTGGATTCCATTTTACACACATTTGCCAACACAGTGCCTGAATTTCCACGATGTCCCCTGGTGTTATTTTGGGTATCTTCAAATATCTTTTCTGGTCTGTATCCCTTAGGTGGTTGTACAATTACACATTTACGTTTTTCACGACAGTCGCGTGCCATATGCCCATATTTTCCGCAATTGTAGCATTTACCTTTCAATTGTCTGTTTCCGTTGGCAACATAATGATCGGATTTAACGCTGGCTTTGGACGCTCTATTTACTCCTTGACATCAATTTTCTCTCTCCTTATCAAGTACACGTTTCTCCATCGCTGGTTGTCACAATGTAGACGCTGTCTCCTGCGTAAGCGCTGTGGTGACCGTTTCCATAAATGTCACCTTCGGCATGGTCATTGCTGCCCGTTTTCACGTATGCCATCAACGAACGCATTTATCTTGAACATTTTCAAGAAATCACACGCTGAATCGGAATACGCCTAATGTGCAAGTCTCTCAACATCCGTAGCATATTCCTGCAACGATTCGCCATTATTTTGCCTTTGTAACTTCAGCTGTATTCTATAAATCGGAGTCATTTGGTCACTGCCATATTTTCGTTGCAGTGAACCCATGACCGCTGAATAACGGTTAACGTAACTTTTCGGAACTGTTAGCAAAACTTCGGCTGCGTCTCCTTTCAGCGCCACGATAAGTGCGGCTACGTTGTCCTCATTGTTCCAACGATTACTTAAAGCCGTGGTCTCAAATTGCAGCTTGAAAAGGACAAAACAATACACTCTTATGTTTGGTTTAAATTATAACAATTAACTTTATTAATTCACATTAACTAACAACTTTACTAATAACAAATTCTAACAACTGCTGCATATCCACAATTTAACTCGACATTGATCACACACGAGATGCACTCGACTACTTTCCAATCACTACTGAAGTGCTGTACTTCAGATGCGGCTCCCTTATATACTGCATGCATCAGTTCGACACGTTTCGACAAGCTTCGACTTGTTTCGAGAACCTTCTACTCGTTTCGTGAATGACGCTGCCATTGGCATCTCATTCGCACTCATGTGTTTTAATGTGCTGATCTTCCATCTCTTTCTCGCACATTGCTCAGTACGCTGAATGATCTTCCGTCCCTTTCTAACACATTGCTTAGTGCGCTGAATTGTCTTGCGTCTCATTTATTATTGTTGAATGCTTGCACAGTGGGGAAAATTACCTCTTTTCGTAACAATATATTAATTTAAACATTTTAAATAGGTTGCTTTTTGAGATATCTCCATTTGAAATACACATTTTTTAAAACTGACCACTATTATATTAAAATGGTATAGAAAGTTAGACATCTTTTTGGCAATTTTATTATCTTTAAAATGAGACCTTTGTGTTTTATTTTGGTTGACCACAGTTTAAGTTACGTTCAATTAATTAGCACCACCACATTTTCTGATTTTTATAGATTTTTTTCAAATATTAAACCACATAATCTCTGAAACCACACCATCTGGGAAGCTGAAGTTTTGACAATTTCTTCATTTTATGTTGTTTCACTATACTTCAAAATTTCATCAAATTCTGAGATGGTGCTGGCAATCACTAGGTTGATTTGAAATGGAATGACTCATATAACTAAAATAAAAAATATTAAAAGTACAAACAAACATAAAAATAAAAAGAAGTGAAAATAAATTTCAAAATACAAAAATTTATTAAACGTAGAGTAGAAACTAAAATATACAAAAGACATTAATAAAATTGAAAAATAAATAATTGAAAATAAAAATTGTTTAAAAAATAATGTACTATAAAAAATGTATAAATAAGAAAACTAAGAATTAAAAACAAACTAAAAGTGAAGAAAAACATTAAAATATAAAAATGAAACATAATAAAATATTTAAATATTAAATTAAATTTAAAAATTAGAAATATAATATTATGAGATTACTTTAAATGACAAACTGAAATTTAATAATAAAAAATTTTAAAAGTGAAAATTAATATTATGTATTACATGGGAAAAATAAAAAGTTTATATTATAAAACCGAATTTATTATTTCACAATAAATAAAAACGAAATTAAAATATAATTAATAAAATATAAAAACTCAAAAACAAAAAATTAAATAAAGATAAATAAAAAATAAAAACAAGAAAATTAAAATATACTATATCTATATAAAAAATGAAATATTAATAACAATTTTTAAAAATAAAATAATTTCAATATGTATAGAAAGAACAAAATATATCATGTTTATTTGGTTTATGGAATTCTGCAGATCATATATTACTTTATTTATTAAAAAAAATTCAATATATTATTATTATGATTTTTCATGATGTTTATAGTATGATGGTTTAATAATTGTTAAAAGAGTTTCTATTTTGCCAAATTAAAGTCATTTATTTAAGTATGTACTTTCTTTACTTATGAAATAAATCGAAGTATTGACTTATTTAAAAATTGTATAACTTAATTTGTACGCAATTTAATCACTATGTATGAAAGCGCTATGTGTTCATAACAACATTAATAATAATAATAGTTTGGTACTACAGTCCTATAAGAACTTAGGCCGAACTCTCTCACCATTTTGAGCTATGCGTGTTAAATTTATACTCAAAGTGGTGGGACCTACAGTTTATTGCCGAATCCGAACGACGGGTGAGAGCTTTTCATAGGTAATGTTTTACTCTAGAAGGTATGCCTTTTACTGTTAATTTTTTATCGATGATCTCAATTTTTTTTTTACCACATGATAAGAAAATGTAAATCTATTAATTAATTATTCAACTTTAAAACTACATAATTTATTTTTTATAATATTAATCAACAAACTTGAAAATTAAGTTTTTTATAAAAATGTATTTGGTGACATTTCGTTCTACAACGACGATATGTACGTTTGTAAATATTCCCATTCACAAAAATGCTCGGTCCGAAGAAATTATTAATATTTGGTATACAGAAAATGAGTATAACATCATTAAAATTTACAAAAATTTAATTTAGTTGCAAATGGAGTACAAATACCACGTTAAGCAATTGCTTTTGACGTATAAGTCAAAAGCAATTGCGTATAAGTACAAAACGTATAAGTACAAAAAGCTATGAAACCTTATTTCAAAGTATTGGCATACATTATATTGATAAGGGACATCAATATAACTAAATACTTATTTAATAAAGGATATTTCTTACTTGCATTTGATTTAACACCAGATTATAGCAATAACTCACACTGTGGAAACTTAATAAATCAGGGTACAATACGAATTGAAGGTCGTTTCAGTGAAGCACTTTCTGAAGCAATTACTTGTTTAGCATATTGTGAGTTTGATAGTGTTTTGGAAATTTCATTAATTTCATTTTATTCCGTCTATGGATACATACATCCTTACAGACTACCATATACAATTTTTATTAAATACCTTAAAACTAAACTAACAATAAATTATATCTAATAGATTTTTAAACAAATCTTTACTTTAAAAATAGTACTGTATTGCAATCACTATGATTACAAGAAATACTTATGTAGAATATTTTATGGAGAAACATAGTAACAATAAAAAAGTTTAATGGCGTTTTTGCATCAACTCAACTACCTAGAATAAAAAATCCAGCATTTTATATTGTGAATATGTATTCATCATTGAAACCAGGATCACATAGGATTGTAATATATTTTCCTCGAAATGGACCGGCTGAATATTTTTGTTGTGCAGGGAGTTCTGCTATTAAACCTGTTGTAAATTTTATTCAAAAAAATGCATCCACATTTATTAAAAGCAATTTTCGATTATAAAGTGAAATTCCAATGTTTATTGCTGAATTTATATATAAGAGTCATTCCAAATCAAATCAACCGAAAAAAGATGTCTTACAATATGCATACCATGTTGCTTTAATAGTGGTCAGTTTTAAAGAAAATATATTTCAAAAGGACATATCTCAAAAAACAACATTTTTAAAATGAATATATGTTGATCGTTGACTTTTTATCTATTATTTAAGATTTTAACTAGAGTGGTAAAATGACGGGTTCAGAAGTTATGTTGTAGAATGTTCAAAATTCTGTATGATTTTTTTTTATATTTCAATATTTTCAATGATTCTGCCCCAAACTCATTTTGGTCCAGTTGTAGAATATTGAAAATTCTGTATGATTTTTTTTTTATATTTCAATATTTTCAATGATTCAATGATTCTGCCCCAAACTCATTTTGGTCCAGTTAAACTTTAATAAAATTTAATAGATGTATTTTTGTTGCTTTGCTTTACAACATTTTGTTGGGATTCAAAATGGTGTAGTGCATGTGCAATCCAGTAACCGACTTCTGGTAGTTACCATAGCCTCTTCTACACAATTCCTAGTCTCACCTTTGCAGGGATAGTGACCCTCCAAAATGGGGGTTGTGCGATGGACTTGTAACCCGCCATATAAAAAAGTTGATTCAAAGAAATCAGATAACATGTCTCGGATACCGACCCGAAAACACGATGACAACCTACTCAAACGTATAAAGGACCACCTGGAATGTACGAACCCTTTATAGGGAAGGTGCCTCTATCTAGAGTGTTGATGTAATCGAAAGATACAAGGCTGACATCCCGCAATTCAGGAAATGCGAAGGACATGGCTGCACTAAACAGGCATCCTGTGACATTTACTACAGCTGACATGCGGAGAGGTATGGATTTGGTTGTGGATTTGTAGTCGGCAAGAAACTCAAGAGACATGGTAATTAGTAGTACTAGATTCAAGCATCTCAGTATTCACAAGGCCAAGTGGCGGTCTCCCGATCAGAACACGCGCAACCAAATTGATCATGTTGTGATTGACGGAAGGCACGCTTTTAGTGTGATGGATGTACGCTCGATCCGAAATGTCAATATCGACTCGGATCCCTTCCTTGCCGCTCGACTCTCACACCTGCTTGCCCAAGGCACTCCCCCTCTCAATGATAAATGCGCGCAGTGGACACATGTCTCCCGCTCAAAGCGTACGGCTGCCGAAGAGGTGCTTGGATTCCAAATCCAACTACGGAAGAAGTGGTACGACGAAAAGTGTCGCGCAGCCACTGCAGAGAAAGACGCTGCATATAGAGCTACCATGCAGTCGGTATTTACGCGAGCCGCGAAGGAGCGATACATAGAGAAGAGGAGGGAATAGAAACATTTTTCAGGCGCAAGAAGACAGAACTAGAAAGACGCGAGTGTGAAGATATTGAGATACATAACGACAGGAACGAGGCTCGATTCTTTCAGAATATAAGACGCCTGAACGGAGGTTTAAAGACCGGGCCCTCTTTCTGTCAGGACGATGACGGGAATCTAGTAACAGATGTCCAGGGTACACTGAGATAATGGAGGGAGCACTTTTCTGATCTTCTACAGGCGATGATGACAGCTCCGCCGATAGAGAAGACAGCTTGACAACCCCAGTTGATGACGACGGCATTGACATACAGGCGCCTGACCGTGATAAGGTCTGCACAGCCATCAAGAGGCTGAAAAACAACAATGCCCCAATGATCGGATGGTCTGCCTGCTGAGTTGTTTAAGGCCGGAGGCCATGAGCTCTTAACGAGCATGCACCAACTCATCAGCAGAATATGGTCAGAAGAAAGCATGCTCAGCGAATGGAATATCAGTATATTCTGCCCAATCCTTAAGAAGGGGGATCCCATGATACGCGCCAACTACCGTGGGATAAGTCTTCTAAATATCGCGTAAAATATTCTAACGTGCGTATTATGTGAAAGACTGAAGTCCATCGTCAACAGACTGATTGGAACTTATCAGTGCGGCTTCAGACCTGGCAATTCCACCATAGAACCTATTTTCACAGTGCGCCAAAAGACCAAAGAGAGGCAGATCGACACTCACCACTATTTCGTCGACTACAAAGCTGCCTTCGACAGTCCGATAAGGAGTCGCCTATATGCCACCATGTCTGAGTTCGGTATACCTGCAAAACTTATAAGGCTTTGCAGGATGACCCTGAGCGACACAAGTTGCTCAGTGAGAATTGGGAATTGGAAATATTTACAAATGGGTAGGTGTACCGAATTTCGATTTTTTTTTGAGAACCACAAGTCATTCCGAGGGAAAACATTATTTTCATGTATTTGTGCATGAAGTCAATATTTATTTGACAAAAAAAGTTTACCTAAGCACGTAATATTGATCTGTAGATGTAAATTTTATATTAGGTATTTGAATATAAATGGTCAGATCACAGGTCACAATGGACCGATCCAGCCAATGGACCGATCTTTCGCACATACAGCGTAGGTGTATACGCCCAATATACCATTGGTCAAACGTTTGATAAAATTTGAAAATTTCTTTTGAAATTTAACATGTTTTTCAAATCAGTAGTAAATAAAGTTCAAATGATTTATAATAATATGTTCCATTAATTTGAGTCTGATTTGAAAACAAAGTACTAAAAAAGTGTAAAAAAACGTATAAAGGCATGTATGAAAAAGTATCAAAACATTAAATAATGCAACCCTGCATCATATGCTTTTTAATTAACAATTTAACAATTGTTTCTGTTGTGAATAGTATTGTTTCAAGTGGTTTTGTGCGGTTTAAAAGAAATAAAAAAGAGCTTGAGTGAAAAAAAGTTGCTTGTTGACAAAGCTGCGCAACATTTTTGTTGGAAGGGAACGGCCCAAAAAGGTCCGGTGAGGGCGCTTAGGGCAGCCTTGAAAAGTAAGTAAAACATATCGTCGTTGTAGAAGTAAAAGTCACAAAATACATTTTTTTCAAAATCGATTTTATTGCATTTTCTGCCAAATAATTTTTTACCTTTCTATTAGAAAAGTCATGATTATTCTAAGTTAATTGGTTTTAAAGAAGAAAAAATAAATAAAAATCACTAATTAAATTTTTAATTAAAATGTTTAACAAAAAATTACTAAGGGCCGGTTGCATAAAACTTTTAACGTTGAATTGAAATTAATCGATGGAAATCGGTTAGTTAAAATGACATTTCATTCGATATTGAAATAAAAACAAACATAAAATATATCTGTCAAATATAATATGTATGTCATTTTTGTATGCAACGGTCCGTAGTAGCAAAACATGTAGAAATTTTAAAGGTATAAAGATTTAATTTAAAGGTTTAATTTTAAGGTTAAAAAACTCAAAATTTAAAACATTCCAATCTTCAAGAGCTGTCCAAAACATTAATCAAACCAAAATGTTGTTGAAGACGGAAAAAAAATTCCAAGTTAAAAGTAAATTTACCTTTTTTATCGCTAAATAAACCTTTTTTTATCGCTAAAAAATTCTTCAATTATAAATTTTAACAAACATACCGCAGTGCCGGAAATAGAAACGATATCCCATACTTTAAAATATATGTTGTGATTATTTCATTTGCAAGTATGACATATACACAAAAAAACTTTATATTTCGAATTTTCAGAAATGCCATTTTGTGACTTTTAGTTCTATAACAACGATGTATAAAACTTTAGATTAAAACTAATAGTTTCACTTTATTACAGATGCTTGTCAAAAGAAATTTTCGTACGCAACTGATGCACAGTTTGAAAAAACGTGTATTCAGTTTTTTCAACACGCTAAAACTCGCTACCATAAACAAAAAAAAAAAAATACCAGGCTGCAAAGAAGAAAATTTATATATGTTTAATAATGTGTAATGTTCTTTTGTATTACTTTCGTTTTTTTTATTAAGAAAAAATATTATGTTATATGTATTATTTGTATTATATGAATTACATTTGTTTTTTTTATTTTTTTATTAAGAAAAAATATTATGTTATTGTATTATATGTATTATATGTATTTGTACGCAACTGATGCACAGTTTATATTTATATCTATTTTTGAATAAAATATAAGTTCATATCTGAATTAATTTGGTTTTAATTTAATATTATATGAGGCTAAAAACAAATTGTAAAAAATATGAATATCAAATTAACATTTATACTTTGACTTAATTTGCATGTTAATGTTGAGTTTACGATAAGCTTGATTGTAAAATTGAAATCAAAACTAACTATAATGTCAAGTTTAAACCTACTCTCAAGCTGAAAGAAAAGTGGAGGTATATTTTGAAAGAAAGCTTGTCCTTAATTTGAGAAAAAATAAAATTAACGTTTGCGGTCAAGGGTACGGTTTTTGTTGAAAAAGCTATAATTCTCAAATAATGATTTACAATGAGTCAAACGCTTATCTCAAGGCATCAGCTTGAAAGTAGTATTTGATTTTAAAACATTCTCAAGTGAATGTCAAATGTCATGGTATATTGGGCGTTATCTAAATTATCAGTTTCATCCATCTACCTCTTCAACAGACAGACGGACAGATAAGCGGACAGACGGACATCGCTAAATCGACTCAGGAGATCATGTTGATCAAGAATATATATACTTTTCCATACCGGAGATGCTTCCTTCTGGGTGTTACAAACGGCGTAGCAAACTGAATATACCCTTTTACTCTTAGTGTAGGGTATAAAAACGTCACAAATATTCACAAGTGGCAAAAAATAGGACATTCATTATTTAAGTAAAAATGCAAAATAAATATATGAATATTAATAAAATAATGAATGAATTCAATACAAATTGCTGTTTAGCTAGTGAAATATAATAAAGATATGTGACCATATGTGACATTGTAATTATTTTTTATTTTGCTTAATTATATTAATAAAATAAATAATGTATTCAATACAAATAGCTGTTTAGCTAGAGAAATATAATAAAAATTTGTGGCATTGTAAATATTTGTTTATTTTGCTTAATTATGATAAAATAAAATATTAAATGTGTCTTTATAGTGTTTTTAAATTTCAGGGAACAGGAATTAATAGATATATTTTTTGAAATTGTGTGCGTGAAAATAAAATTTCAACTGGAGTTTTCGGCATGATTGCTGACTTGGAGGTTTAAACAACCTCATGCTTGCTGAAAGGAGGTTGGCACAAACTCATGCTTGCTGCCTAGGAGGTTAGCACAATCACATTCTTGCTGACTAGTAGGTTTTTCAACAGGGACACTACAAAAGTAGAGCGACAGGGACAGCAAACGACGCCATATTTCTTGCCGCTCTTTTGACATTTCTCTTTAGTAAGGTTTGCAAGGTGGCAAGATATACGAGCCAAATTCTAAATTATTAAAATTTACTACTGAAATTCGGAGTCAGTTGCCTCAACGTTAAAAGCGCTACGTCAAATTGGTCGTCATAATCAACAATTGAGCGTCTAGTGGAAACATTTGAATCCACAGGCACAGTACAAAATGATCCCGTGCCAGTGAGACTAAGAAGTACCCCTAGTGTTGAGAATATTGCTGCCGCTGAGGCTTCAGTTGAAGAAAGCCCAAATGTGTCTCTCACACGTCGTTCTCATCCCTGTGACGTCTTTGTAACGAAATTTGCGAAGAGATCTTGGTATACATCATTACAAAATTGACGCAAGAACTGAAGCCGCTTGACCACCAGAAGCGTCGTATGTTTGTGAATTGGGCTGAGCAACAACTTGAAAATGATTCGGATTTTCATCGAAAAATCATCTTCAGCGACGAGGCTCATTTCTGGCTGAATGGCTTCGTTAATAAACAAAATATGCGTTATTGGTCAGACAGCAATCCACAGTCATCATTGCATCCCGAAAAAATTACGGCTTGGTGCGGTTTATGGGCCGGCGGCGTCATTGGGCCGTACTTCTTCCGTGATGATCAAGACCGTCACGTTACTGTGAATGGGAATCGCTACCGTTCAATGATAACCTAATATTTTTGGCCTCAATTGGATGATATGGACTTGGACGACATGTGGTTCCAACTGGACGGCGCCAGAAGCCACACATCGAATGCCACAATCAAGTTTGGAGAACGTGTTATCTCATGAAATGGTCCAGTCGATTGGCCGCCTCGGTCGTGCGATTTGACGCCGTTAGACTATTTCCTGTGGGGCTACGTCAAGTCTATGGTCTATGCCAACAAGCCAGCGACGATTGATGAACTTCGTACGAATATCGAACGTGAAATTGAAGCAGTATCGGCCGATTTATGCTTGAAAACCGTCGAAAATTGGGTTCAGCGTCTGGACTTCTGCAAGCGTTCCCGGGGTGGCCATGCAAAAGAAATCGAGTTCCATACATAATGGCATCGAACGTACTTTTACATGTATAAAGAATTTCATTGATATCCAAAACCGTTTTTGTAGCGCTCTTATTGAGAAACCCTTTACAACCTTCTAATCAGCAAGTTTCGCAACCGAATAATTCGGTAGGGCACTATAGTTGGTTACCGCAACAAATCAGTTTTCTGTGTGAATGGATACCATTTTTTATTGAGATTTTTCACCGTTCCGGTAAAAGGGAAAATGGAATTCTGTTGATGCAGCTCTATCATATATATTATGCAAGTAGATAAAATGAGTTACAAGTATATAATGCAACTTATTTTATGAATTTCAAAAAAAATACAATTAAAAATAAAAACTATTTTTTCGTGGAATGCTTATCCTTAATTTAACACGATTTGCATTTAACAACTATAATGCAACCAATTTGAAGAAACTACATTAGGAAATATATATATATATATTTATATATTTTATATTTTATATATATTTATATATTATATATTTTATTTATATATTTAATATATATATATATTAAAGAGGTCTTTACTATTTACTACTCCCAACAAACATTTTGAGTCAATACTGAGAATATACGCAATGCGAACACTCCAATTTAAGTTTGACTTTTGTTTCACTCAGGTAGTCCCGCCTGCGACAATCCCACTTGCGTATATCTTGCGGGTAAAACTGCGATAATAATTTAATGTTTTCGTAAGGATTGCGAATTTACGTAAAGGGGAAATGTGAGTCGTACTGCTGCAAAAGATGTCCTAAACCAATTTCGTAAAAAAGAAAAAACATATTTAATACAATTGGTATTTTTTAATACAAATAAAAATGTTTGAATCAATTTTAATTTTTATATAAAATGCTTATTAAAATGTAAAAAATGCAATTGATTTTATACCAATGGTATTTTTAATAAAAAAAAATATGTAGAAATTGCCAAATACAAAATACTCGAAAATTAGTTTGGCACTATCTGCATTAAGTTAATTTTCACTTATAAATAAAAATACGGTCTTGGAAAAATATATTTTGAAATTCAATTCCAGAGAGTAACAACTATTTCAAAAAACTACTGGTGTAAGTGTCATTTACGGAAAGACTGGTGTTTCGCTTGCCGGCGCTGCTGTTGGATAACGTCAACGCACTTATGGGAGACGGACGTGTCGTCTTTTGTATTTTTAACGTGTTCTGTCCGTCGTTTAGTATAAATGTGTTTCAAAATTGTGTTTACTATGCCCGTCCAACATAAAATAACAACAAAATAAAACAATATTCAATTAAAACACAAACTAAGGGCCCTATTATGATTAGCGAAGTGAAGGTCCAAAATGCTATCACGGCTTATATTCGTCAAACTTCATTCGCCAAAAAACGGGTAAAATGAAGCGAACGTAAAAAAGGTGCAACACTCAACTAAATTTCATTCGCTTCAAGAGTCAAAATCATGCGAATCAACAGATCATGTGACGAGTCGGCGAACGTATCCTAATCTATCATTTTAAGGTTTTTCTTATGATTTTTTATAATTATTCTTCTGTGTTTTTGTTTATTGGGATTATCCTGATTTTTATTTTTTTTTATCCTTTAGTTTTTTTTCCTTTTATCTCAAATTTCAAGTTTCGAACAAAAATTAGGTATTAAGATAAAATAGTATCTGTTCTAAAAAACAGGCATACTAAAAGCACGCGACATGATACTATTTTTTTGAACTCTGAAATGCGTCATTTTATCCGTCAATGTTGTAAGTGTTTCTCACTTTTAAAACCATAAAAATTAGTACATTCGCCAAATTGCGTTCGCTTCGCCAAGTACATTCGCATCGCCAATTATAATAGGCCGCTAATAATCAATTTACATAAAAAACTAAACAGAAAAATAAACACCAAATAAATAAAACAAACAATACAAATTCTGCAACAACAACAACATAATAGAACCGGTTTCGCGCTGCCTGCTGAGTGGCTGCACTCGCTGTTTTTGGAATTGCCTCCCTCCCCTATCCTACTCGACATTACTAGCGCGCACGGTTGAGGCTGCACTGAGTGCGTATTCTATGCTGTGGTGAAGGCCTAACACTCACCACGGCTTGACTTACGCTCTCATTTGTTTGTGTCAACTGCTGCGCCTTGGTAGTATGTATGTCTGTTTTCCAGTTGCCCAGTAGATGTAAATGTCGCAAAAATTTCGCTAGATTTATGCAACATTCGTGGGTTGAGAACGAATTTCTTCTCTATATATGCGTATGTGTCCAAATAATGGCACTGGGTGAGACCCAGGTTAGTGAGGATGCAGATCCACTGGATTTTCAAATACCTGGGTAGCACTTAGTGCCATTATTTTCTGCCCATAGGGGTCTCGCTCTATTTATTCGGAGTGACGTTGTGTATCAATTGCAGCAACCGACTGCGCTATCCGACACACTATGTTGTGTCGGATAGCGAATTTTATACAAATTGTATTAAATTCAAAATCCAAACATACATCATGCACTTGTGCTTTCTTTATAGGAGTCCGAATTTAGATAGGGTTTCCATCTATAATAAGCTGGATGCCTTATCTGATTCGATCTCAAATATATTGGAGCAATTTCCAGGCAGTGAAATTGTTGTTGCCGGCGATTTTAATGTGCACAACGCCACTTGGTTGATTCACTCAGGTCTTCCAACACAGGAGGGTTGTTATGTTGAGCTGTTTGCAGAGTGCAATCAACTCACTCAATTGGTGAAGGAACCGACGTACCTCCCACGCGTCGGTGGACAAAGCCAAAAAGTCCTAGACCTTTTTCTGACTTCTCATCATGAAAAATATGATGTAAAAGTCCTTGCACCTCTTGGTAACTCCGACCACTGTACTGTTTCCGCAGAGTTTTCGTATTCCAGTTTACGCGCCTCTTCGATTAAAACCCCGAAGAAGACTATATGGCTTTAGGAAAAAGTAAGTTGAGTGGCAAATTGAGATGATTTTTATTGCAACTTTAATTGAAAATGGTGTTTTGCAGACAGAGACATAAATGCCGCGACTTTAATGTTACAAAATATTATTTTATTAGGTATGCGGTCCTTCATACCATCTTAAAAATGTAGCATTAAACCCAAGGACCAGTCATGGTATAATGAGATTTGCAGGATTGCAGTCAGGTCGAAAGAGGAAGCCTTTCAAAATTGGCGTTCTACCAAGAATGTGTTGTAATATGCACTTTGTATAAAAAACACTTTACTTAAATGTTGTTATCTGAATGTTGTACTATTGTATTTTAATGTTATTGAAAATTTATTTTTCTGTTCATTTAAATTTTTATATTCAAAAATATAATAACAATAATTTTTTTTCTTTAATAAAACATTGGGCCTTTTATTAAACCATCAGGTTATGGGCCATCGCTTTTTATTAAGAATAATAATTATTAATTTGAATCGTGTTTTGCTAAAATCGAGGATGTTAAATCGGCCATCAAAAATTTAAACTATATTAATTATCAAGTTTGGAAGTATAAGCTTGTATTATTGCTCATCAAAGAAGATCTCTGGGACATCGTTATTACGAAAAACCAGGAGCTCCAGATGCAACTTGGAGGTCGAAAGATGGAAAAACGCGTGCCACAATTGGTCTTCTTGTAGAAGATTCCCAGCTGGTACATCTTCGGAAATTGAAGACAGCAGGAGAGTATTGGGAGACATTGAGGAAGACACACGAGAAGTCCACTCTTTCAAACAAGGTTATGTTGCTGAAGAAGTTATGTAGAATGCAGCTTAAGGAAGGTCAAGGTATGGAAAATCACATTTGTTAAATGCTTGAAATTGTGGATCGCCTGATTGGATTGGGTGAACAATTGGCAGACCATCTTGTGATTGCCTTTCTTTTGGGAAGTTTACCGGATGAATACAACTCATTAATAACTGCATTGGAGGTGCCGCCAGATGAAGATTTAACATTAGATTTAGTGAAAGAAAAATTGATTCAGGAATATCAACGCAAAATTGAAGGTTCATCGTTGGTAGACACATCGAATGTTGCATTGAAAACCAAAAATTTCAAAATCAAGTGTTACTCATGTGGAAGAGCTGGTCATTTTAAGAAAAATTGTCCCGACAAGAAAACTTTCGATGGCAATTTACTCTCAGTGCGAAAACTTGTGGAGAATGGTTTGGAGGTTCTATTTAAAGGCGAAAGTTGTCAAATTTCGTTGGTTGGAAAGGTGCGAGCTACAGAAAGTTTGGTGAATAATCTGTACAATTGAACCAAGACAATTACACGAGAAAGGTAAAAGATGTTGAAACCGATTGTATTCATACTTTTCATCGCAGATTTTGGTCACCGCGAGAAGAATAGCATTAAAGCAGCTACTAACAATAATTTAATATCTGGCGTTGAGTTGAGGTATTGCAATTGCGAAGACAGTTGTGAGTCGTGCTTACGGGGTAAGCACACAAGGCAGGAATTTCCAAAGAAATCACAGATAAACAAAAGTATTGGAACTTGTGCATGCAGATTTGTGTGGACCTATGCAAGAAGTAACTCCTACTGGAAATAAGTATGTGCTGACAATGATTGATGACTACAGCAGGTACTGTGTTGTATATTTTTTGCAAAACAAAAGTCAAGCTATAGATAAAATTAAAGAATATGTCAATTATGTAGAGAATTTATTTGAAAAACCATTTAAAATTTTACGAACTGACAGAGGTGGTGAATTTAAAAGTAATGCTCTAAGTAGCTATTTGAAGGGAAAAGGAATTCAGCAGCAGGAAAAAGGAAAACGGCAACATACACGCCTGAACAAAACGGTGTTGCTGAGCGTAAAAACCGCAGTCGAGTGGAACTGACGCGTTGTATGCTAATACACGCTGGTTTGGATCGAAAATTTTGGGCGGAAGCTTTGAATACAGCTAACTTTTTGCTAAATAGGTTACCTTCAAAAGCAACAGAAAAAACTCCGTATGAATTATGGCATTGCAACCTACCATCTATGGCAGGCATAAAGACTTTTGGATGCGTAGCTTACTACAATGTAAACAATAAATTGCGACGTAAATTGGATGATGTTGCGAAAAAATGTATTTTGGTCGGATTCTGTGACGAATCCAAGGCATTTCGATTGCTGGATTTGAAGATAATTATTTCAAGGGACGTTAAATTTATTGATGATACCATGATAAACCAAACTAGGTATACGACGATCACATCAGATGTAGATGTTGTAGATTTAGTTCCTGTCTGTTTGGGAAGTAATATGGAACAGCAATCCCACAGCTCAAATCAATTTTCAACTGAAGAAGACCACGGTTCAGATCGCGATACTGCTGAAAGCGAAATACAAGATAGTTTACATGATGTGCAGATTATTTCCGATGATTCCGAAACAACGGAAGAAGTGCAGCGAAGGTCTACGGGAAGTGGCAAGGGGGTTCCTCCGGAGAGATACGGCTACAAACTACTTGTATAAATGAGCCATCGACATATAAAGAAGCTTGTGACAGTCCAGATAGCGACCAATGGATTTATGCTATGGAGGAAGAAATGCAAGCAATGTACGCAAACGATACTTGGGATTTCGTAGAACTACCAAAAGGAAGAAAGGCGATCGGTTGTAAATGGGTTTACAAAATCAAGAATTTGGCAGATGGATCGAAGAAATATAAATCAATACTAGTTGCAAAGGGATTTTCTCAAAAATTTGGCATAGATTATGATCAAGTGTTCGCGCCAGTGATAAAGCAGACTATATTTCGACACTCTTGGCTATAGCATCGCACTATGATATGCTTGTGCACCACATCGATGTTAAGACAGCATTCTTGAATGGCGATTTGGAAAACGAAATGTACATCAAGCAACCGATGGGCTTTGCGGTAAGTGGAAAAGAAAATCTTGTATGCAAATTAAAGCGAGGTATATACGCAGGTTTGTCAGGAAGCAAACAACTACAATCTCGGCTTTCTACGTCTTTGCGAAACTCGATGAACAGATTCTGGCGAGTTTTCAACATCTGATGGATTTACAATGATATATTCTGGTAAACCTCTGATCAACAACGCTCTAGTGGTGTGGGGATACTACTAAATAGGGAATCGCGCTGATAGACTGGCATCCATACTCTGATCGAATCATTGTGGCACGACTCCGAACTCATGCACGAAATATTACATGTGTGCAATGCTATGCACCTTCTGAAACTACAGACACACAGACGAAGGAAGAATTTTATAGCCAGCGTCACCTCAAACGTCAACAAGGGCGACATATTATTAGTGATGGGCGATTTCAACGCCCAAGTGGGTAATGATAACTCAAATCGTGAACGAGCAATGGGCGGCCATGGCATAGGAAGAATGACCGAAAATGGTGCGTTGTTCACCGAAATGTGCTTAAGCAATAAACTTGTGATAGGTGGCACAATATTTCCACATAAAACAATCCACAAAGCCACGTGGGTATCACCGGACCATCGCACGGAGAACCAGATGAACCACATCGCCATCAGCAGGACATGGCGCGGTTCCCTATTAGATGTGCGAATATATATATATATATATATATATATATATATATATATATATATATATATATATATATATATATATATATATATATATATATATATACAGATATATATATATAGATACGGTTTAAAACAATCAGCTAGATGCTGGAATCAGAAGATTAATATTATGAAAATATTGCTAAATTTTAATATGTGTGATGCAAAAAAATCGAAATTTCTATTCTCAGCAGAAAAGTGTCATGTCCCACTCAACGTGATTGGAATGAAGTCAAACGCATTTTTCTAAAAGGAACTCGGGGAATTTGGCTATGTGTTGGATGTAAGGATGATTTAAAGCTGACTGGTTACGCAGATGCCGATTGGGCAGTTGATATAAATGGAAGAAGGTCAACAAGCGGATATATTTTCAAAATTGGCGAAGCTACCATAAGCTATGCAAGCAGAAAACAAGGTCATGTAACCTTGTCGTCTACTGATGCTGAACTTGTTGCATTGACTGAAGCAACACAAGAACTTATTCGGCTAAAATTATTATTTAAGGATTTATTAATTAATATTACGGATATACGAATGTTTGAGGACAATCAAAGCTGTTTAAAACTTTTAGATGCTGAACAAATTAATCCTCGGACAAAACATATCAACGTTAAATACTATTTTCTTCGAGACATAATGCAGGCAAATTCTAATAAGTTTGTTTACTGTCCACTGATCAAATGGTTGCAGACTTGTTAACAAAACCACTCCAAAATATTAAAATTTTTAAATTTAGATCATTAGCAAGACTTACATAAATATATAATAACTAGCAAAATTTTGTAAACTAATTTTTTGAGAAGGGGTGTTGTAATATTCACTTTGTATAAAAACACTTTACTTAAATTTTGTTTTCTGAATATTTTAGTATTGTATTTTAATGTCATTGAAAATTTATTTTTCTGTTCATTCAAATTTTCATATTCAAAAATATAAAAACATTAATTTTTGTTCTTTAATAAAACATTGCGACTTTTATTAATCCATCAGAATGCTGACACAGAAAGACTTCTCATACAGGCTAAGAATCGCTGTAATGCCGTGATCTCTAGCGAAAAGTTTCTTCACGAACAAAACGCGCGCAAAAAGGTCCTAATATCTTTATGAATGGCCAGACCTTCACTGACCCCGTTGATAAAGCTAATCTCTTGGCAGAATTAACAATCAACATTAACAAAGCCTCTGGGCCAGATGGCATATCTGCCCATGTGTTGAAGAAGTGCGCGTCAACGCTGGCTTGTCCGTTGCGTAACTTTTTCAACAACTCCTACACGACAGGGGTTTTTTTTCTTGTTGGAAGGTTGCCAATGTCCAGCCAGTCCCGAAAAAGGGTGAGGCTACGAACTCTGCCAATTACCGACCCATTGCAATATGCTCTGGACTCTCCAAGGTAATGGAGTGCGTAATTAACTTCCACCATGTGAACTATCTTGAGCACAACGAATTGCTCACCAACACACATTGAGAAATTCCGCAAAGTACACGCAGAATTATCTCAAAAAGTTAAGGTTAACGCAAAAAGTGAAGCAAGAGTTAATCAAAAGTGTAAATTTGAGCTTAACGTTGTCTCCAACGCAAAGTTTGTCGCAAGTAATCCCGGCGGTTATCGCAAAAAGTATAAAGCAAGTTTCACTATTAGTTGACTTAAATCTGTACTCAAGTAAACCTAGCGAGTTCCATAAAATCATATAAAGGCAATTTCTAATTTATCGCAATTTTCTGATTTTTATTAGTATTAAAAATCCTTAAACATTAAAAAAAACCTTAATTTAGTAGGACTAAACATAGCTAAATATAATGAGACGGTGTTTAACGGACAAAAACAATAATGTTGCGGTTTTTTTTACTACGGCCATAACAAATGACATGTTTACTACAAAAAACTACATTTTATAAATAGACAGATAATGCGTTCACCAGTTCATGCTTGAACTCAAGTTACTCGCATATGTGTTAGTCGCATAATTCGGACATGGTATACTGTCCAAAATTGGCAGCAACACCCAACCGATGAGTCCCAGCACATAACATCCCATAAAAACAACACATTTGACGATATGTTGCTGTTACAGTTCTTGTAGATAGGGAAAACCCATGTATTTGCAGAAGCCGTGTACGAGAAGTGACCGGTGAGAAGCCAAAGAGTGTGGAACGGTTAATTGAAAACCTACAAGAGGAAATTAAAAGGTGTCTTAATAAAACATTTGCACACTTACACGAAATCACAAGCACCGACTTCAGCTCCCTGCCGAGACTGAGCCACTCATCAATGTGATGAAAATGCGCGGTGGCTAAGAAGCGGCATCATGCTGCCGCGAAAGACATACGCTTCGCTAAGCGGCGCCACTAGAGGTATATTGCGCAGTGAGCCTTTCCAAAGTATTAGTAATTTGAAAATTGGTTTTAAAGAAAAATTTAACATTTGCAAAACTCACCTTAAAGCAAGTGCACTGTATCATTTTGCATCTGTACACAGAGTGGACAGAGGAAGAGCTGCTCCGCCAGTATGTAGAGCACAACCGACGCCAACAGCATCCCCGGCAGACGAAACTCGAGTGTTTCCGCGAATGACACTTACGCCAGCAGTTCTTTGAAATAGTTGTTTCTTTTTTGAATTGAATTTCTAAACATATTTTTCAAAGACCGTATTTTTATCCAATTTTCGAGTATTTTGTTTTTGTCAAATTCCTCATATTTTGTTTTATTAAATATACCAATTGTATAAAATCCATTGCATTTTTTTACATTTTAATAAGCATTTTAAATAAAAATTAAAATTGATTCAAACATTTTAATTTATATTATAAAAAAAAAACATTGTATTAAATATGTTTTTATTTTTTACGAAATTGGATTTTTTTTTTTTACAAATTAAACAACGCTCACGGGATGCCCCCTATTTATACAAAGCACAGTGATGATCGTATGAAGGGATGATAGGTTAAAAAGAGGGGGGAAAGATAGAGTAGTGTCGGTGAATGTTTGTTTTGAACTTGCCAATATCAAAAATGTCGGGAAAAACGAACGCAGGGAGATTGTTTCACAAACGTATCGTGCGACTGAAGAACGAATTCTCTCTATAATGTGTGGTTCTGTTGAGAGCCGAGTGGACTACGAAGGGGTGGGCTTGGTTTGACGCCCGAGTAAAACGAGAGAACACACGACCTGGTGGAATCAGGCCATGTATTTCCCTCGAACACTCACCATTGTAATACCTATAAAGCAGGCTTACACACCCAATGGTCGATGAAATATTTTCTACTCTATTTGCAACACCCCACTCGGAGATTTATTTAAGGTCAATGTTGAGTGTGTCATTCATAGTGCGTCGTTTACTCTCAATCTCCAAAGAGTTTGGGCGCTTGTTGAAAGAATATGAATGACAAATGTTACTGTCATCTGCAAAGGAATGAATTGGGTTATGGGTCAATGACAGAAGGTCATTGATAAATACCAGAAATAGGGACGGGGATAGGACGGAACCCTGCGGAACTCCAGAATTGATGGAATGTTGTTCTGAGAACACACCATTTATCGCAACTTGTATTGAACGACCTTGGAGAAAACTCGATATCCATCGAGTAAACGATTCACCGACACCATATGCAATTAGTTTTGAAACGAGGGCTTTATGCCACACTCGATCAAAAGCCTTGGAAATATCGAGAGCAATAGCCTTGCTCTCCCCGAAAAGGTGAACACAATTATTCCACTTTACGGAGAGGACCGCCATTAAGTCACCTGTGGACCTGGTCCTATGGAAACCGTATTGTCGGTCACTGAGCAATTCGTTGTGCTCAAGATAGTTCACAAGGTGGAAGTTAATTACGCTCTCCATTACCTTGGAGAGTGCAGAGCATATTGCAATGGGTCGGTAATTGGCTGGGTTCGTGGCCTCGTCCTTTTTCGGAACTAGCTGGACATTGGCAACCTTCCAACAAGATGGAAAAACTCCTGTCGTGTAGGAGATGTTGAAAAGGTTACGCAACGGACAAGCCAGCGTTGACGCGCACTTCTTCAACACATAGGCAGATATGCCATCTGGCCCAGAGGCTTTGTTAATGTTGAGGTTTACTAAAACCTTTTTAACTGCACGAGTTCGAAAATGTATCTCCGGATTGCAGAAGAAACAAAATCGACGACAGGCAGTGGTTGATTACTATCTGGGAGCGTTGAATTATTTGCAAATAATTCTGCCAAGAGATTAGCTTTATCAACCGGGTCAGTGAAGGTCTGGCCATTCATACTAAGAGTTGGGGTAGACGATGTCGTCTGATTCTTCACCCTTATTACAAATGACCAAAAATTTGTACTACCCCTGTGATTGAGTAGGACCTTTTTGCGCGCGTTTTGTTCGTGAAGAAACTTTTCGCGCGAGATCACGGCATTTCAGCGATTCCTAGCCTGTATACGAAGTCTTTCAGTATCAGCATTCTTGTTAGAACGCCAGATTTGAAAGGCTTCCTCTTTCGATCTGACTGTAATCCTGCAAATCTCATTAAACCAAGAGTGGTCCTTGGGTTTATTGCTAATCTTTTCAGAAGGTAAGAAAAGGACCGCATACCTAATAAAATAATATTTTGTACCATTAAAGCCGCGGCATTTATGTCTCTGTCTGCGGAACACAATTTCCAATTAAATTTGCGAAAAAAATCATTTAACGCGTGAGTTGATTGCACTCTGCAAACAGCTCAACATAACAACACTCCTGTGTTGGAAGACTCGAGTGGCTCAACCAAGTGGCGTTGTGCACATTAAAATCGCCGGCAACAATAATTTCACTGCCTGGAAATTGCTCCAATATATTTGAGATCGAATCAGATAAGGCATCCAGCTTATTATAGATGGAAACCCTATCTAGATTCGGACTCCTATAAAGAAAGCACAAGTGCATGATGTGTGTTTGGATTTTGAATTTAATCCAAATTGTATTAAATTCGCTATCCTAAACACTTTGTTATTACTGCAGTTGATACACAACGTCACTCCGAATAAATAGAGCGAGACCCCTATGGGCAGAAAATAATGGCACTAAGTGATACCCAGGTATTTGAAAATCCAGTGGATCTGCATCCTCACTAACCTGGGTCTCACCCAGTGCCATTATTTGGACACATACGGACACATACGCATATATAGAGATGAAATTCGTTCTCAGCACACGATTGTTGCAAAAATCTATGCGAAATTTTTGCGACATTTTTTCTACTGGGCAACTTTAAAACCGACATACATACTACCAAGGCGCAGCAGTTGAAACAAACAAATGAGAGCGTAAGTCAAGCCGTGGTGAGTGTTAGGCCTTCACCACAGCATAAATAACGCACTCAGTGCAACCTCAACCGTGCGCGCTAGTAGCGAGGAGTAGGATGGGATAGGGAGGGAATACGTCAACAAACCTATGCAATTGCAGCAAAGAGCATAGAAAAGCTCTTTGCGTCGGCAATTGCACATACGGCGAGCTCGGCAACTCAGCAGGCAGCGCGAAACTGTTATTATTGTGTTGTTGTTGTTGCAGTATATTGTTTGTATTTATTTATTTGTTGTTTATTTTTATTTTTGTGGTAAATTTATTATTAGTTTGTGTTTTTATTTAATTATGTTTTATTTTATTTCGTTGTTATTTTATGTTAGGCGGGCACATTGAACACATTTTTAAAAGACATTTATACTAAACGACGGTCGGAACACGTTAAAAAGACAAGAGATGACACGTCCGTCCCACATAAGTGCGTTGACGCTACTAATATGGTTTCCGTAGGGCCAGATACACAGGTGACTTGATGGCGGTTGTCTCCGAAAAGAGGAATAATTGTGTTCACCTTTTCGGAGAGAGTAAGGCTGTTGCTCTCGATATGTCCAATGGCTTTTGATCGAGTGTGGCATAAAGCCCTCGTTTCAAAACTAATTGCATTTGGTGTGGGTGAATCTTTTACTCGATGGATATCGAGTTTTCTCCAGGGTCATTCTATACGAGTTGCGATGGATGGTGTTTTTTCAGAACAACATTCCATCAATTCTGGAGTCCCGTAGGGTTCCATCCTATCTTCGTCCCTATTTCTGGTATTTATCAATGACCTGCTGTCATTGACCCAGAACCCAATTCATTCCTGATGACAGTAACATTTGTCGTTCATACTCGTTCAACAAGCGCAAAACTTTTTGAAGATTAGGGGTAAAAGACGCACTAAAAGGTCACTATTGAGCGTTCATTGCTCAATAGTGACCTTAAATCAATCTCCGAGTGGGTTGATGCAAATAGAGTAGATTTTAATACTAGCAAGACCCAATGTTGTCTGTTATCCCACAAAAGAATGGATTCACCCCTCCCACCCCTTAATATGGATGCTGTGGATATTGCGCAGTCAGCTGCTCTTGACGTTCTAGGCATATCAATTCAATGTGATCTCCGTGGAAATTTCACATATTTAATGTGTCGAAAGAAGCGGCCAAGTGCCTCGGTTTAAACATAAAACTCTCCTGCTATTTACGGCCTAAAATGGAATTGTATTCGCACATTTGGGCTGAAGCTTCAAAATCCTCCTTTGGAGTTCCTGGACCGAATTCAACAACGTGCGATATATTTAATAGGGAATGAAAATATCTCATCGTCTATTGGTTCTCTTGAGTACCGAAGGACCGTTGGGTGTGTAAGCCTTTTTTATAGGTATTACAACGGTAAGTGTTCGAGTGAAAGACATGGTTATTCCACCAGGTCGTGTGTTTTCTCGTTCTACTCGGGCACCAAATCAAGCCCACCCCTTCGTAGTCCACTGGACAGTCAACAAAACCACGCATTATAGAGAGAATCTCCCTGCGTCCGTTTTTCCCAACATTTTTGATATTGTTAAGTTCAAAACAAACATTCAGCTCCATCTTTCGCCCCTCCATTCAACCTATCATCGCATCATACCCTGATCGTTCGTTAATTTGTAAAAAAAAATGTGAAAATGTTTTATTAAGACACCTTTCAATTTCCTCTCGTAGGTTTTCAATTAACTGTACCACACTCTTTGGTTTCTAGCCGGGCACTTCTCGTACACGGCTTCTGTAAATACATGGGTTTTCCCTATCTACAAGAACTGTAACAGCAACATATCTTTAAACGTATTGTTCTTATGGGATGATATGTGCTGTGTCTCATCGGTTGGGTGTTGCTGCAAATTTTGGGCATTACATCATGTCCGAATTATGCGACTAACGCACTGAAAGATTTCTGAGTTCAAGTCTGAACTAGTTGGTGCTCATCATAATTCGTGGGTTTCATTCAAGGACAATGTGTAATACTCTGACGCATTATCTGTCTATTTATAAAATGTAATTTGTTGAAGTAAAATGTTATTTGTTATGGCCGTAGAGAAAAAAATATATATAAACGCACCATTATTGTTTTTGGTCCGTTAAATTATGTTACACCATCTCATTGGTTGGTACTAATCATAATTCGTCAGTCTACTTATAAAATGTAATTTGTTGCAGTAAAAATGTATTTTGTTATGGCATTATTGTTTTTAGTCCGTTAAATTATGTTACACCGTCTCATTATATTTTGCCATGTTTAGTCCCACTAAATTAAAGTTTTTAAGGGCCGTTTTCACAATGTTCGGTTACGTTAAAATGTATCTGTACGTTTGTTAACTGGCAGATAGCCTAACATTCAGAATAAAGTTTCCGTTAAATATTTTCGTTTTCACCAACACATATTATTTAACTTCCGGTTAGAACGATATTGTATTTCGTGTCATATCTGGCAACTAACTGACATAAATAAATTCAAATTTCAATTTTCAAATTCAAAATTTCATGAAATTGTGAATTTGTTTGTCGTCATATTTGGATATTGCGACGATAGATTTGCAATCGCAATAGACCGTTTTGCTAATATTTCTATTGCCATTTACCTTATGGTATTTTGCGACATTGCATTTTGGTATTTCTGGAGCAATTTTATGTAAAAATTGCAGCACAATTTTTTCAATGGATTGTCAAATCTGTCGGTTATAAATATTGCTATCGGTTAGAGTATCTGCCGGTTAAAAAAAATTTAAATGACAAACAGATATAACAATTGATTGTGAAAACGAATTTTGCGCAAACTGTCGGTTAAAGTGGAAGTTAATATATAACTAGATATTGTAAAAACGGCCCTAAAGTTTAATAACTTTTAATACTAATAAAAATCAGAAAATTGTGATAAATTTGTATTTGCCTTTATATGATTTTATGAAAATCGCTAAGTTTACTTGAGTACAGATTTGAGTCAACTAAGAGTTAAACTTGCTTCATACTTTTTGCGATAGCTGATTAACTCATTTTAACTGTTTTCGTTAACCCCTACAGCACGAAAACATTGCAGGAACGTTGCTGCGACATTGTACTGCAAGATTGAAATATTGCCTGAAATATCGCTGCAATGTTCCAGCAATCTATCTATGTCCGCATCCTGGAATATTGCAGGAATATATAGCAATATTAAAGCAATATGGTAAGAAATGAGTCAGCAACGTATTTGCAATGTATTAGCAATGAAATAAAAAGAAACCAAAAAAAAACCTTAAATTTTGTTCCTCTCTTCCATTATTTATGGTTTATTGTTTAATAATTTAATTGTTTGTAGTATTTAGTAATTAATTTAATTTCATAATTATAGAAACATGTTTTTATTTAAGTTTTCCCAAGCTGGTATCGAACTCCTGACTCCGGCGTTCAAGTCCACTGATATCTCCGTTAGGCTACGCATCAACAATGTTTTTGTTTAGATATTTGCCTTCAAAACGAAATTTTTGAAATGTTCAATTTATTATTCAATTCAATGGCTGCATTCAGCGACCTCAGCAGTTGCGAAACTGCTCAGTAACTACCCAATAAGCAATGAGTTTAAGGTTCGATAAATTTGGAGAATTTTCTTTTACAAGCAGTGTGGATGTAATGTCATGATCAAGCCGAAGAAATGAATGTTATTCCAACGTTGGTTTTCGAAGTTAAAAAAAACTTGACACGAAATTCACTACACAAAATTACTCAGTGGAAACTCAGTGACGTGATAAATTAAATGTCAACAAGAAAATTTTTCCGCTACGCTCGAATTGTGAGGAAAAATATTTCATCATTTTTAGTAATTTTTCATTTAAATAACGAGTTTTCACTAAAGTAAGAAGAATTAAAATCAATTGAGTAAAATTAGTAATTAAATTTTGCTTATTTTAGTTTGCTTCAAATTAATGTATATTTCTCGTGAAATTCTCGGAAATATTAACTTAAATACATTTTTTTTTTGCGACAAGTGTAAGTTTTATTAAATATTTTAATTTAATGCATGTCTAAAAAAATATTAAATTAATAGATTCATTCTGAATTTTCGTATGATCGAATTGGTTCATTGTGGCGAAGATTAATTGTCGTTGGTGCACGTCTCTCATAAATGGTAATACTCTCTATAATTTTATTATTGCATACATAAAACATATCATTAAAAATCATAGGATAACTTCATCTTATTACGCTCATCAGAATATGATCGCCGCAAATTTTGCTTTATTGCTGCGCTCATTGATTGCGGTCTGCTGACGACCATCAAAAATCAACATTACGTATAATCACAGTAAACAGACGGACGGCAGCTCGTTTAAAGCGCGCGTCTCTAAAATGTAAAGTTGAACAACGCAAATCTATTACAGCCAGTGAAAAGACTGCAACCGAGTGAAATCAAACACTTTTTTTTGTTTTAAATAATATAGGTTTTAGTGCGCCGTAATGGCCAAATTGGAAACAAATCGCAAAGTGCAAAATACGAATTGAAAAAAATAAATAAATAAATAAAAATAGATTTAAAATATGTATAGTATTTACAAAAAAAAAAAATGTATACATTTTTCGGTAGTATGTATTGCTTGGGTGTTGCAATAATGCTATATAGTAACACAGTTATTTTTTATCGTAAATTAGTGTCTAGTTAAGACAAATTGGTGCATTGCAATTGTTTTAAATTTTGAAATAAAACAAATAAAAATGATTTACAGAAAATATTAAAAAGAAAAATACATAAATAATAATAATAATGCGAGAAAGAAAAAATAAATAAATCTAATATATAATAAATTAACAAAAAAAAAAAAAAAAAGTTTCAAGCCAAAGGTTAAATAAAATTTAAAGTGTTAAAGAAATTCGAAAGGATTCAGAAGAATATGGCTAAACCATAAATAAAGCATTGGCTAAAATCAAAATCTCCGAAGAGAAAAAAAAAAATATAATTTGAGAGAATCATAAGAAAAAGCTTTCAACGGAAAATAAAATTGAGAGCCCACCAGTAAGAGAGGAGATTTTCTCAACAGATTTTTAGCATCAACGCATGAAAGATCTTTCATCGTGGGAGCAACATTGTGTGGAATGTATGTTGAATATATTTGTATTTGTTTTTCTCTTTTGCTTTCAACTTAATGCATTTTTATTTGCTTTGAATTTGTGGAAAGTTACAGTTTACAAAAAAAAAACACTTAGAAATGAAACTAAAAGAATAATGTAATAAAATAAACAAATGTAGGAAAAGTATCTTTTAATTATTAGTGATGCTGAAACTGAAGCAGATTTTATCATAAATAAAAATGCCTTTGGAAAAAAAAAACTTTTATTTATATAACATAATATTTTAAAAGGCGTTTAAATAAAAATATAAAAAAATACTCATTAAAATAACAACAACATTTAGATTCGAAACCATTTCATACTCTATTTGAAACTTTTTTTTAAAGCATTGCATTAAAGTTATTTGCAATCAAAAAAAAAAAAATAATAAATTACAAATATTTTAAATAAATTATAAATTTCTTAAATAAAATAAATAATGAATAAATTAAGTAAATAAATAAATTTATAACTATGTTATAAATAATGATTTAAATAGATAAAATAAAATAAATTAACTAAAATAAATTATGCATCATTTAAATATATGATAAATTAATTAAAGATAATTTAGATAATAAATAAACTAAATATAATATAAATAACATATCAATTAGTTATATAGCTAATAAATTAATCAAAATTGATATAATTAAATTAATAATTAATTAAACTTAAATGAATAACTTAAATAAATTATAAATAAATAAATAAATAACAATATAAATTATTACTGCATCTAATGAAATAAATACCTATAATACAATGCTATAATAAAAATTCAAAATTTAACATTATACTAAAATAATTGTACTCGCACTGAATGATGAATTACCATTATTTACTATGTTTATAAATATAAGTTTATATTTTTATAATAAAATTGTGAACATGACTTGCTGAATAACCTTTTTTTTTTTTATTTCTAGCTTTAGGTCCTAAGTTGTGTTGTGATGGATATAGGGATCATGAATATGTATAAATTATTTGGTAAAATAAATGATGGTCATGGATGGGAGGGCATATGTTGGATCACGGTCTACACGGTCTCCGCTGATAACCAACCAATATAAGCAAAGCGAAGTTTATTCTTACAGCAAGTGTTAGGCTTTCTTCAACTTTTCTATTTTCTTGTAACAAACATTCACTCGTTCTATGCACGCATTTTTTTAAATAATATGACTGTAATGATGGTCGTTAATCGTGTGAAAGATTTCAAATCAAACGCCCCCCATTAGCCGACGAGCTAGAGCCGGAAGTTAAAGCGTGCATCCGTTATCATTCACTTGTATCAACTTAATTCAAATTATCAACAGTTGCATGCTACACAGGTCCAAACAAGAAAGTCATCCCGAGAATTCTACTGCACGAAAAATGCACGATGAGCTGATATACAATGTAAGTGACACAGGTTTACGAATACGTTCATGAAATATTAATATATTTTTATTCATACGCAGACAACATTGATATTTTACGTGAACCAACGTCATACATCGCAGTGGCGCAATTGGATTCACTGGTTTGATCTTCGAGGCACGTCGTGTAATTTCCTAGAAGTTCCTGTACACTGCCACCGGTGCAGGAGCTGTTGCTGTAGAACATACTTTAATTCCTTTTAATATATAGTATTATAACTTTATGCGTTTTCTTTTATTTTATATTTAAACCTTTCATTAGGGAAATATATGCGCTTGAATTCAAGCGTAATTTGAAGGTCGAATCACATTTTATTTATAGCTTACAATTAAGTTAAACCTCGAAAGTATATTGAATGTCGGAATTTAAGTTTAGGTAAATGCTAGATTCAATTGTATAAAAAGCTACCAGTTTTGCTGGAGAACGCTATGTTTTAAAGCTTACAAATACAAAAAGTTTAACGCTTTTCTCCAGTGAAAGCTTCGATATCCATGTTCAATATACATTAATATCCAGGTTTTTGGTTTATTTGGTAATCGCTCAATGTTTTTGAATGCACCGCTATTTCAGCTGTCAATTTACAAATTAATTTATTATTAATATTTTATTAAAATTACATACAACTCTTTAATTGATTGAAAACATATTTTTCAATCTAAATTCCAATTTTGTTTATAAATATTTGAGTTAAAATGTCATCGAATGTAATCGATAACAAAGGCAGCGCAAATGTAGCGCAAAAATTTTATGCTGGATAAAATGGCGACCTCTCACTAAACATGTTGAGGGTAGCATGCCATTCAAGCTCCAATTGCTCAACAGCTCCACAACTGCTGAGGTCGCTGAATGCAGCCAATGTCAGAACGTTCAGACAGAATTATAAAGTAACATAAAAATATATTAAACAATAACAATTTTACAAAAAGACTAATTTTAGAAAAACAGCAATTTTAGGGGCCTATTATGATTAGCGAAAGCGAATGAACTGGCGAATGTACTAATTTTTATGGTTTTAAAAGTGAGCAACACTTACAATATTGACGGATCAAATTACGGATTTCAGTGTTGCAAAAAATAGTATCATGTTGCATGCTTTTAGTACACTCAGAAGAAAATGTACCATTAAGTACTTTATGGTACGACCATTGATCTTATGATTCACGTATTAATAGTTTTTTCTGTTTAAATCAAAAGTTTTCTAATTAATTCAATAGTATTTGAAAAATTCACTACCATAAATTTAAATATCATTCTGCGTGTTTACTCAAAATGGTCGCATGTATTTTTTTGTAATAATCCACATTATTAAACGCGACATTGGTAAGGACTCAATGTATTTAATGTAAATAAATTATTTTTATATACATATTTATATTTTTATTTATTACAAAAAATAAATAATACATTGAACTTCTATTATGGCAACGGACTCAAAAATAACTGCATACTCAAGTACTACAATCAATTATTGGAAACCAAAGCAAACATTAAATGTGTTATAACCATTTGCAGCAATAAATGTCTTTTTATGTGTGTTTTGTAAAAGTGAATATCAATTTCGACATTTAAATAAAATAAAATATACAATAAATTAACTAAAATACATTTTTGTTTTAATAAATTATTAGGAAAATGTAATTCGACTTTACCATAACATTAATAATACGTATCATTAAATTTGTATAGGTCTTTCTTATTGTAATTAAAATATCACATTATAAAATGTATGGTACAACCACACATTGTATTAACAGTTTCAATATTACTGAACTAATGGGACGCATCCTATTGACTAATTTTAATGGTATAAATTATTGTTTTTCTATTGAAATACTATCAATTTACCATGATTTTTTTCTGGGTGTACTGCCTTTTTTTTTAGAACAGATACTTTTTTCGGTTGATATTTAATTTTTGCTTAATGTAAAGCCATGTTATATTTTTTATTGTTTAAAAACGATAACTCTATTCAAAATATTCATATTTTTCATTTTTTTTTTATTTTTGACTATGATAGTTCATAAATTATAAAAGTAGACTTTTCAACAATTCACATTATTTAAAGTTTTTCTATAATTATGTTTATAAATATATTAATAGTGGTATTATTTGTGCATACAAATAAATACTTTTTATAAAAAAAAGTACTTTTTTCCTTTCATTTAAAGAAACCCTAGAGTTTACAATCAGCTGTTGCAAATTGTCTTATTTTAAAACATATTAAAAATGTTTGGACCAAATATACAGCGCGTTAAATAGAAGACAATGCAGTGGGCAGAAAACTTGGACGACGACTTGGAAAACTACAATCAGTGACAGTGATAGTAGTCTGTCGTCCGAACGGTGCTGATTCATTAGAAGGATTTGTGGATATAATTGCAGCGACTAAGACGAAAAAAAGACATGGATCGGTTTACGACATGGCCATCACTGAGACATGGTCTGGTTCGATAAGACCGAAGATTTGCAGGATTTAAAAAATATGCACGAGCGGTTACAAACGACCTCTTAACGTAACAGGAGGAACAAATCACATTGGCGCAATAATGAACCCAGCTGCATCGTTACCAGCAGTCAGAACAGTTCCAGACGTTTTTTGTATTAGTGTTCGATTTAAAATTAAAATAAAGTGTGAAAAAAAAATGTATTTTACGTATCTTAGTTAGGGCACAAAAAATTCAAAATTATAGACATCCTTTAAAAAAAAACTAAGGATAAGAAAAATTAAGGGGCCTATTATGATTAGCGAAGCGAATGTACTTGGCGAAGCGAACGCTTTGGCGAAGCGAACGCAATTTGGCGAATGAACTGGCGAATGTACTAATATTTATGGTTTTAAAAGTGAGCAACACTTACAACATTGACGGATAGAATTACCATTTCAGAGTTGAAAAAAATAATATCATGTTGCGTACTTTTAGTACTGCCTTTTTTTTAGAACAGATACTATTTTATCTTAATATCTTTTTTTTATTATTAAAAAACCATTTAATATTATTTATGGTTTAAAAAACGCGATTCAGAACAATAATACTTTTTCAGTATTTTGTTATTTTTTGTCTATAAAAGGTTAAAAAGTATCCAAATAAACTTCGGAACAATTCAAAACAAAAAACCCTAGAGTTTCAAAACAGCTGCTGTGAATATACTTGTTTAGAAAAATAATAAAAATGTTCCAAAAAAACGATGGGCCCAACGCAATCAAAGAAGAGCGTGTTAAACAGAAGCCAATGCGGTGTGCAGAAAGCTGGAGCGACGACGAGGAGGAAGACTACAATAAGTCCTCTGTGGCACAAATAACTTCGCGCGATGAACCAAGCTGCATCCTCAGGAGCAGTCGGAGCAGTTCCAGACATTTCTTTTATTAGTGTTAAGTTTAAAATCAAAATAAAAAGTGTAAAAAAATTGTTTTTTTTTACGTTTATTAGTTAGGTCACAAAAAACTCAAAATTATAGACATCCTTCTATAAAAACTAAAGGATAAGATAAATTGAAAATCAGAAAAAGCCTAATAAACAAAAGCACAAAAGAAAAAAAAAAATAAAAATCAAAAGAAAAACTGAAAAACAATAGATAAAGATACGTTCGCCGATTCGTCACATGAACTGTTGATTCGCTTGATTTTGACACTTGAAGCGAATGAAAATCGGTTGAGTGTTGCATGTTTTTTTACGTTCGCTTAACTTTTCCCGTTTTTTGGCGAATGAAGTCTGGCGAATGTAACCGTAATAGCTTTTCGGAGGTTCGCTTCGCCAAAACCATTCGCTTCGCTAATCATAATAGGGCCCTAAAAATCAGAAAAAGCCTAATAAACAAAATCACACAAGAAACAAAATTAAAACTCAAAAGAAAAACTTAAAAAACTATAGATAAAGGTACGTTCGCCGATTCGTCACATGAACTGTTCATTCGCTTGATTATGACACTTGAAGCGAATGAAATTTGGTTGAGTGTTGCATGTTTTTTTACGTTCGTTTGACTTTTCCCGTTTTTTGGCGAATGAAGTCTGGCGAATGTAAGCTGTGATCGTTTTTTAACGTTCGCTTCGCCAAAACCATTCGCTTCGCTAATCATAATAGGGCCGTTAGAAAAGACAATATTAATTAAATTGCGATTTGTTTTGCCTTATTATACGTTCTCTGCAATAGCGCAGACACGCTTTTATAGAATTGTTAAATTTTGTATCAATATAATTTGGGTATTTCTTACGGATGGCCGCAATTTAAACTTCATTAAATGATTTTAAATTGGAAAAACTGAATTTCTGTTCCGTACCTTAACAAGTGAATTGTATTAGCACTTCATCGTTAGTAACAGCTTGAAGCATGTTTCTTGCAGCTGCGTTTTTTCGTCTCCTAAATTTACATTCTCCAATGCGCATATCTGAAATGTTATATATGTTAGTTAATTATGATAAGAATAAAGTGGAATAATAAAATTACATTTATTAAATCTGTATTTGAATACTTTGTACTAAATAATGTAATATATAATAACCAAATTTTACGCACGTATATAATTTCAAACTAAATCATTTTTCAATTATTTTTTATTAAATAATTCATTTAATTCAAATTGCATTGTTACGTAATATAATTTAATTCGTTACATTTACAGGTAATTTATTATTTATGTAATAAAAAGTATTTATTAAGTATTTTATTACTTAAATAATAAATAGTATTTTATATAATTTAAACAGAAGTATTTAAATTTATATATAACGACTACGGGTGAATTATGGTGACTACTGGCTTTATTAGTAATAAATAATATCAAAAGCTTACAAATTGGTCGGCAAACTTTGAATTTGAGCAATCTGTATTTATGTTATTTAATTCTTTAGGACTATTAGCTCTAATTACTGAAGTAATGGCCTCCACATTTGTTTGACATTGATCTTGTTTTAATTTGGTTAACATTTCCTGCGTTATTTTTAATTCTGATAAAATGATATCCACTTTTGCATTTAAACTCTTAAAATTTTCTTCTGGCGACGTCTGAGTTGCAGTGTTTTTCCTTGACGGAATTTCTGAAAGATAATTTATTAATTTAATAATAAATAATTACTTTTTTAAACTAATTACCTCTTCGCATTGGCGTTGTGAAAGTCATTTCTGCGTCATCATCATTAATGTCATCATACTGGAACCGTATTTCGGTTTAGGAAATGAATGCGATTTTCGGGGATCCGATTTTGTGTTGAATTTTTGGCCGTCTCTGCAGCAGCATTATTTTCAAATCTCCTGATTTTTTTGAATACCGATTGTGAGCCGCGAACTTCTAATATTGTGTATATTTATATAAATGATAGATGTTAATAATTTTTAATTACCTATATTTTGTTTATGATTTTGATTGAATGCTTTGGGTATTACATTTTCCGCTATTGAGATATTATTTCTGTTTCTGAATTAGAAGTTATCTCGGCAAGTGTCTCTTTTTTCAAGGCAAAACTATAAGAATCTAGAAATATATATGGTTCATTAGAATTTACATCTATTTTTTTGAATAGTTTCATCAAATTGTGTATATAGTGTATCAATATTAGTATGTAGTGGTGTTAATGTTTTAAAGTGCTCTCTTAATGATTCGTTTTTGTATTCTATTTCAAAATTGGTTGATATATACCGATATTGGAGAATATTTCTCTATAGTCATACTTCTTCCAGGATGTATCATAAGGAATTCTTTCTTTTATTGCATTTTTTAAAAATTCGCCGATCAAGTTGGGCTAATATAGTTTCCCACCTAATAACCAACAGTTAGGAACCGCTTGACACAATTTTAGTCCTTCTTCAATTGTATCAACAACCGAAAATACACTTTTAAAAATATAAAAATGTTAACAAAATAAATTACAATATTAATAAAATACAGGACTTAAATAATTCAATATTTTTACTTGTATTTATAAAATGAACTTTTTTTAACACAATTACAATAATGGGAAAAACGCATGTTTAGTTTGACTGACTTTAAAAGCAAATAATTTTCAAGAAACATCCTCTAAATCAAATATTTTACAATCATCTAAAATACCATCAGATGAAATCATTGAATTGAAAGGATTCTTAAAGAATCCATCTTGATTTTTCAATTGTTGTCCACTGATGAAATATTTACCATCTTTAAAAAATATAAATGAAGACATTGCAATTGCATTGCTTTTAGTGAAAAATTAGAAAATGGTTATATACTGTTTTTTTAATAACATTTTGCAGAACCACAGGACCAGTCTTCCACAGTCTTCCACCGCCTTCCACATTTTAAAAGAATTCAGTAGCGTGATTCCGTAACTTCGTAACGATAATAATCGATATCTTGTATCGAAGTTTCTCGGGCTGAGGTATACTCGCCGGTTTTGTCCACACCCAGAAAAAAATCATGGTAAATTGATAGTATTTCAATAGAAAAACAATAATTTATACCATTAAAATTGGTCAATAGGATGCGTCCCATTAGTTCTGTAATATTGAAACTGTTAATACAATGTGTGGTTGTACCATAAATTTTGTAATGAGATATTTTAATTACAATAAGAAAGACGTATACAAATTTGATGATACGTATTATTAATTTTATGGTATAATCGAATTACATTTTCCTAATAATTTATTAAAACAAAAATGTATTTTAGTTAATTTATTGTATATTTTATTTTATTTAAATGTCGAAATTGATATTCACTTTTACAACACACACAAAAAAAGACACTTCTTGCTGCAAAAGGTAATAAAACATTTAATGTTTGCTTTGGTTTCCAATAATTGATTGTAGTACTTAAGTCTGCAGTTATTTTTGAGTCCGTTGCCATAATAGAAATTCGATGTATTATTTATTTTCTGGAACAAATAAAAATATAAATAAATATATAAATATAATTTATTTACATTAAATACATTGAGACCTTACCAATGTCGCGTTTAATAATGTGTATTATTACAAAAAATACATGCGACCATTTTGAGTAAACACGCAGAATGACGTACAAAACGAACATGTTTGTATTCGTTTCATGTTTATACCACGTTTATTATTATAGGAGGAAACCATTAAAACAACAGTATTTATTCTAATTAAAATAATAATATTGAAATATTTAAATTTATGGTACTGAATTTTTCAAATACTATTGAATTAATTAGAAAACTTTTAATTTAAAAAGAAAAAACTATTAAAACATGAACCATAAGATCAATGGTCGTACCATTAAGTACTTAATGGTACATTTTCTTCTGAGTGCAGGGTTCGTTTACAGAAAAATAGATAAATGAAAAGATTAGTTTTATTTAAGTATTTCAGTTTCTTTATTGTCCCTTCAGTGGGTTTAATATCTTATTCGCTATTTTATAATACTTATTCAAGCTTAATACTAGTTTGGCGAGTTAATGCCTCGATCCGCTATTAATACGTTTGGGGAGTTAATGCCTCCAGCCGCTATAATAAAATACTTTTTAAATCTTAAAGTAACTTAATACTAGTTTGGCGAGTTAATGCCTCGATCCGCTATAACTACAATTGGGGAGTTAATGCCTCCAACCACTACTTCCTACTATTTGGAGAGTTAATGCCTCCAGCCGCTCTGATAAAATACTTATTAAATCTTAAAGTAACTTAATACTAATAGCGTTGTTGTTGCTTGCGGGATTGCTGCATGTGCGTGGAATTGTTCTTGTTTAAGGTATTGTTGCGCGTAAGTAGAATTGTTGTTGTCGTACTTAGCAATAACTGCAATTAATTAAATTATTAATCTAATTTAATTCAGATAAAAAATATGTGAGTACAAATTTGGGACACACAAATTTGTGTCCTCACATCCTCCTTACTTCGGTTAAAAATTGTAACATACGTGGTCGATCTATATTTTAAATAATAAAATATAATTAAAATGTCTTATTATGAACTGATACGTTAGCTGAGTGTGTCCCATCGTTAAGTAGCTGATTCTCCATTTTGGCGTGGATGACATATCAGGACGTGGTGCCAGCTAATCTATATCGTCATGTTGGCTCAACTGATAGTTCCGGAACACTTCCAAAAATGACAGGGTAATCTGAAAACTAAAAATTCGTTAATTTAAATATGATTTGCCGAATGAACATTTTTGGCCATTCGATTTTCCACACAAGAGCGTTTATTCGTGAACTTTTACCTGTAGTTTAAAAATAAGGCGTGGTAGGTATATGAACGGTAATTTTTCACCATAACGACCATTTTCTTAGCGGTGTTACTATTTCTTGGCGTTTGTACCTACCGCCATTAATGATAACTCTTATACTTTTCGCGTTTCAATATATTTTGGACGAAGCTCCCTTTGCTTACGGTAATTTAATCGTAACTTCCATCGCGACTTGCATTGTTCCTTTTTTTTCTACTTTTTTTTAACTTGATATTTTATGGAGTAACATCTGTATAGCGCGGAACATTTTTGTTTCGCCATACTCGCGTTCGGACGCGTTTTGATCTCTGATTCTTGTCTTTTGTGATTTCGCTGTACTGTTTATTTCTGTAACGTATTTTGTAGCAATGTTTATTTACGGTATTTTTATCGTGTAAAATTATGCCATTTGTGTATAAATCATCGTGCCGATGCGTAATATTCCTGCAATGCTCGTGTATCTCAGTGTTTACGCGTACGGTATTTTCACCGTTTTGCTCTAACGTTGTTGATTTTGCGCTGTCAGCTTCTACGGTGTGAAATAATTTCAGCTCATTCACGTGCGCCGTTTTTATCTTCTTGCTGCCGGCTCTTTTAAGCTGCACGATTACCGATGATACGAAATTTATCACCCGAAATGGTCCATCGTATTTGGCAGCTAGTATGGCCGCGGCTTTTTGCTCTTTCAGTCGGATTTTCTTGCGGAGTGTATGGCGCCGTAAATTGATGTTTCACGCCCATATCAGCCAAGAACTTTCGAAACATTCGACTTGTAAATTGTGTCCCGTTGTCGGAAGTTAGCATCTTCGGTACTCCAAATTTCGCCAGTATTCTTTCTCTGAAGGCTTTGCAGAGTGTTTCGCTGGTTGCTTTTCGTAGCGGTGCCATCTCCGTCCACTTTGAAAACTTGTTGAACATAACCAGCATCATGGTGTTGCCATGTTTTGATCTTGGCAATGGTCCAACGAAGTCCGCACATAGCATGGCCCAGGGCTCCTCTGCTATTTTCGTCAACATCTTCCACACCGGTTGTTGTTGGCTTGCTTTAGACTTTTGGCACGTCTCGCAACGTCGCACGTATTTACTCACCTGGCGGAACATTCCAGGCCAGTAGTACCTGTTAGCTATGCGTGCGATCGTATTTCTTACCCAAAGATGCCCTGCGGTCGGTCCGTCGTGATTCTCTCTGAGTACTCTATCCCTCTGATAACTCGGCACACACAGTTTCCACGGCGCGCAGTCTTCGTCACCATTCTGTCTTGGTATGTGGCGGTATAGATGACCTTCTTCAAACACATAATCAGCGTATTTTTCTGGTTTCGCTTTCACTTCTGTTATGCGCTGTTCTAGCCACGCGCATCTTTTCTCGCATTCGTCAGTAATTGTGTCAAGAGTTGCCAATGGTTGCCGCGAGAGCGCATCTGCTACCAAATTCAGCTTACCTTTTCGATATTGAATGTCGAAAGTGTGCTGCTGCAGTTCGAAGGCCCATCGCGCTATCCGACGCCTGCTAGCGTAAGCAATCACTCGTTCTGTATTTTCAAACACATGGGTAAGGACTGCGCCTAGCCCGTAGTCGCTCGCATCTATCTGCAATGTGAATCGTTGGTTAAAGTCTGGACACGCCAGTATAGATGCTTCCGTCAGTCTCGCCTTAAGCGCTTCGAATGTACCGGTATGTCGGTAACTCCTTTTAATTCTTCAAATGCTTTCAGCTCTTGTTTCAAAAATTCTTGCACACGCTGATCTCTATCTTTACTCAGCGTGTTTCCTCCACGTCGCACTTTCATCGGAGTGCCTATCTGCGCGCTTGCATGCTCTTTATGTTTTTGTTCTGTACAGGCGACATTAACTTTGTCGTACCTGTTTACTGAATTTACCCTCTCGTCTTCGTTGTTTCTAGCGTGTTCATCTGGGCTGTTGCAGACGCTTGTACTTTTGTCAAACGTGTGGACATTGCGCCGACCACACTCCCAGCAGAACATCACCTGTGGATTTCTACAACCACGTGACATGTGTCCAGTTCCACCACATCGATGACACGCCGTCCGTGGATTTATTGGCGCGACCGGATTATAGTGCCTTTGACTATTGTGTGCTTCTGATATCGGATCTTCACGAACTTGAAAATGTCGCTCTTTTTACTTTGACTGTGGGACGGCTCGGGTGGGCTCCTTTTCGTCGCGAAGTACCTCGCATTGTAAAACTCGCATTGTAAACCTCGCATCGTAAAATCACTTGTAAAATCTTTTCGCCGAATGTACAATCGATAGTCCTGCAGACTGTTGCGATATATTCTGTCTAGCTGCTGAGTAGCGTCGTAATCTGCGTGGCTTATCACGTCTAGCATAGCAACCACGTAGTCACTGAACGACTCCCTTTGTTGCTGGCGTCGCTGTCGGATTTCGTCTTATATACCTTCAAAGTAGTGAGGTGGCAGGAAAAATTTAAGTAGATCACTCTTGAAGGTTCTCCATTCAACCCATTGTCGATTGCTGCAGCGAAACCATATCAATGCCTTATCGCGTACTAATTCGGCCATGTAAAGTGGCAGCTGGTCGATGGAAACGTTATACATCTGGGCCAGTTCTTCTACGCGTTCGATAAACGCTATCGGATCTCGGCCACCCTCATACTTCACCGACCATCTCCTTACCTTTTCAATAACAGACTGCATGTACATGTCACGCATCATTTGTCGCAGGCATCATCGGTGGTTTTTGCGCCATCGGTGGCTGTTGTACTATCGTCGTTGGCTGTTGCATCATCGTTGGCTGATGCACCGTCGTTGGCTGCTGCCTGTATCCTGCTGGTGTACTTTGAGTTGGTTCTGTCGTGAACTGTGGACGGGTCTGTTCTGTTGATCGAACGAAGTCGATGTCGTTGTTACGTTTAACTGCTGCTGCGCTGCGGCTGATGTTGACGTTGATAGTAGCGAAGTTGACGGTAGCTGCAGCTGTGGTGGTATCGGAAGTGGACTTGGTGACCTACTTCTTGGGTGTAGCGCCTCTAACTCTTCCAAGCGATCGATAATTTCTGGCTTCAGTTCCTCACTTTTCACAAATGTCGAAAAGCGTTTTCGTAGTTCATCGACGGTGCCTGCATCGTCTAATCCGAACTCTTCGGCGTAAGTAATAAGTTAGTCCTTACGAAGATCCTTAATCCATGAAGTCTTTACCATCTTGATATTTATTATTTATTGTACTCTGTATTCACAGTTTTTTCTGCTCGGGCACCATCTGTAACGAAGTTTCTCGGGCTGAGGTATACTCGCCGGTTTTGTCCAGGGTTCGTTTACAGAAAAATAGATAAATGAAAATATTAGTTTTATTTAAGTATTGTTATTCAGTTTCTTTATTGTCCCTTCAGTGGGTTTAATATCTTATTCGCTACTTTATAATACTTATTCAAGCTTAATACTAGTTTGGCGAGTTAATGCCTCGATCCGCTATTAATACGTTTGGGGAGTTAATGCCTCCAGCCGCTATAATAAAATACTTATTAAATCTTAAAGTAACTTAATACTAGTTTGGCGAGTTAATGCCTCGATCCGCTATAACTACAATTGGGGAGTTAATGCATCCAACCACTACTTCCTACTATTTGGGGAGTTAATGCCTCCAACCGCTACTATTTGGGGAGTTAATGCCTCCAACCACTATAACTACAATTGGGGAGTAAATGCCTCCAGCCGCTACTACTACATTTGGGGAGTTAATGCCTCCTACCACTATAACTACAATTGGGGAGTTAATGCCTCCAACCGCTACTACTACATTTGGGGAGTAAATGCCTCCAACCACTACTACTACGAGTTTGATGTGTACGAGGTCGTCGCCAGCATCGAACTGCCTGACTGCTGCAATTGTGTCTCCTTTTATACTCTTTCTGTGTCGATTGCCGTGTGCTTTGTTGTTGCGTAGTCTGTGCAGTTGTTGTTGCTTCATTTGATGTTGTTGCCTATGCTTGCGTATACTTGATGCTTATGCGTAGCGTTGTTGTTGCTTCATTTGATGTTGTTGTATTACAGCCTATGCTTGCGTATACTGGATGCTTATGCGTAGCGTTGTTGTTGCTAGCGGGATTGCTGCATGTGCGTGGAATTGTTCTTGTTTAAGGTATTGTTGCGCGTACGTAGAATTGTTGTTGTCGTACTTAGCAATAACTGCAATTAATTAAATTATTAATCTAATTTAATTCAGATAAAAAATATGTGGGTACAAATTTGGGACACACAAATTTGTGTCCTCACAATCGCTAACTACCGACAATTGTCGCTTGCGATAGCGATCGTTATTAAAAAAGTGATTCCCTAACTTTCAACGCATTTTTTGTAGACAAATAAATTCGGAAAGATTTTTAACAATAAAAAAACGTTTAAATAGTTGAAAAGTAAGCTGGCTAACAATCAAAAAATGTTCAACGGTATCGTATCGACAATTTTCGGTAATTTCTAACGATGACTGCTGACGATAAATATCATAGCGAACAGTGTACGGAATTCCTTCTAGTAATATTTGTCGTTAATTCCAGTTAACGATATCGAATTTTGTCGATACGGTGTTAGGGAATCGCGCTACAGTTCTCTGATATTGCGAGCAAACACCTTTGTCCGACTATTTTCAGCCGAGAATAGCATGTCGTTAATTTTGTTGTTCATGGTAGTAGTTATCCTAAATTCCAATGGCCCTTCTTTCCATAACATAAGAAGTTTTTTCGTGACCTCTAAGCAAACTAAATGTAAATAATCTAATGGGAATTGCGACACCATTTCAATGCCAATTTTTTTCAAAATTGGATCGTACAAATGATGATCTTCTTGTGCACGCGTCTTAAAGTTTTCATCCGTGCGCAGCTGGGCACGGGCATCCGGAAAGCACATTCTTCGGTCAACGTGAGAACCTTCTTGTATACATTTAGAACACCCAAAATAACCGGTATGCCCTTTTGTTCCGGTTAAAAATGTTTTCGCAGGCATATAAAACTTCTTACTTTAATCGTGAAATCTACGTCTCCCATTTTGACTGGATGTTCTTGAAGCAATACAAGTTCATCATATAATGGTGTTAAATATGTGTTGCTGTCTTTTGGTTTTTCATAACCATGGTAAATTTCAACGATAAAAGGAATATATTTATATTGACTGTACTTTTACTTATTGGCAAACCATCTACATTAAAATCTAAATAAATGAATTTACGAATAACTCCAGCCGGTATATTTTTCAGTTGATGAGTTAAAGAATTTGCTAGACCTAAATGTGTATATATGTCGGAACCCATGGGTATAATTTTGGTCGTCTTTGGTGTTTTCAGAAGAGTTCTTGGGTCTTTTGGCAAATTTTCATTAACAAATGGCCGAAGAATCGACAATAAATTGCGCAATGCTGTATGGGTAATGCTATTTTCATTGACCCAACTTTGTAAAAGATTGTTTAAATTGGAAGAACTTGATTCGACACAATTTATAATTGGATGGTATTAGCATTTAAATTTGAATTGGGCAAGATATTATTTATGGATTCATTGTGTATGTCCAACGGCTTATTTATATTTCAAGAAACTTCAGAGATTTCTTCATAAATGCGAACTTTTTGGGTTAAATGTTGTCTCATACCCCTTCTTTTAAACGATTTCATTTTTATGCCCCACGTCAATTCAAATTTAGACATTCTATAAAATATAAATAATATTCTGTAACTATAAAAAATATTCATTCTATCAATATTATGTTGTTGTTTAGTTATGAAAAAATAAATAAATCTTACACTAAAAAACATAATGTTTAGGAGAGTGTTGCACCAACTTTTTCACAAAAAAAAAATGTACTACAATAACTACAAATAAATTTTCAGCATAAGGGTAAGTAAACATCTATTATCTTGAATTATGTATGAGATGTTTCCTATAAACATCAACAAAAATGTCATATTTATGGCAGATTATTATTAACTAGGAATAGGTAGCCTTTCTACAAAAAAAAACCCTATTTGCAACTGCAAAGTTGTTTAAGACTCGAATACCATCTTTGGTTTCCTTAGTGCATACAGAATAGGTTGGCCTAAACAACACAAATTGGAAATAGCTATGCTCATACCCGTTCAAATTGTGCTCTATGGACTAAATATTAGTTATCAGAAAACAGTTTGGAAAAAAAAACATTTTTCAGCCATCCCAAGTTTACATTGGTTTCACCATATAGGCTTGAGGTCACTGAATTTTTCAACTCAAGACATTTTTCAGAACAATGTCTTCATTTTTCTACCAGTGTCATATAAAATGCCTTGTATTGGCGTGTCCGCGGTCCGCTAATTCAGAACTGCTTTTTGAATAAAAATAATAAAACGTAATTTTATCGCATTCGGACGATTATTTTTCAAATTACTGTATATCTGGACAGAAAGAAAGATTAACGGACAGACGAACATGGCAAAATCGACACTAATGCTGATGAAGAATATATACACTAAGAAAACAAGATGTTTATGAAAGTCTTGCTGCAACTATCTGTTTAAATTTACGTTTCGTAGCAATTAGTATTAGTTAAATATGTCATGTATGCAGATAGTTACGAGGTGTTTGCCATATATATATATATATATATATATATAGATATACTTATACTAAATAACTAAAAAAACTTCGCACTTCTTACCTGTTGAAATGCGTAAATGTTGCTCCCTGGAATGATGCGCACTCAGTTGCGTTCGGGCGTGTATAAGGGTCGCGTTCGGGCGTATCGCGAAGATAAATAACTGCTTGGCGCGCACTCAGTTGCAGTTTGTGGATCTAAGGATGAAAAATCGTGTATAAACTAAATAACTAAAAAAATTAGGGTTTCTTACCTGTTGAAATGCGTAAATTTCGCTCGCAGCGAACTCAGTTTCGTTCGTGCGTATCCCGAAGGTAATTGCGTACAAGAGATGCGTTCGGGCGTATCGCAAAGGAAAATAAATGCTCGGCGAGCACTAAGTTGTAGGTTGTTGATCCTAAGGATGAAAAATCGTTTAAAAACTGAATAACTAAAAAATGAGCATTTTTACCTATTGAAATGCGTTCGGGCGCGTATAAGAATTTCACTCGGGCGTATACCGAAGGTGAATGCGTAGAAGAGTTGCGTTCGGGCGTATCGCGAAAGCAAATACTGCTCGGTGCGCACTCAGTTGCGGGTTTTTGATCCTAAGGATGAAGAATAGTTTAAATAACTAAAAATTAAGGTTTCTTACCTATTAATATGCGTAAATTTCGCTTGAAAATTGAAATAAAATTATTTGACACATTTTTCTAAGACAGAAAACACACTTAGAACAAAGTACCTTTTATTTAGCAAATCGCTTTAATATGGCATATTTTCGCATTTAACGCCAGATGGCAAAGGAAAGTACGATTTTTTTATTTATAAATGATCCTCCGTTATATGACATTTTTATTATACAATTTATAACTTGTTAGAAATTTCATTCAAAACTAATATATTAGACATATTTTGCAAAAATACATGTTTTTACTCTTCACGTAAATTCTAAGAGTGCTCGCAATGACTGTCCTTGCGAGTACACGTAAAATATTATCGCAGATTTACTCGCAAGTTATACGCAAGTGGGATTGTCGCAGACGGGTTTCCCTGAGTTAAACAAACTTGAAATAAAAATTGGAGTGTTCGCATTGCGTATCTTCTCAGTTTTGACTCAAATGGGACGGTGACTCAAAATGTTTGTTGGGCATGCGCAACGTAAATTTTAAATACGTTTATGATAACCAAAAATAACTGTTTACAGTTTTGACTATTTGGAACAATTCTTCTACAAGTTTATGTACATCTTTTTATAGGTTTGAAATTAAAACTTAATGTTTTTCTGAAGCAATTTTGAAGTAAATTTTAAGTAAATTAATTTATTAATTTACACCTTTTTACAAATTTTGTCTGTTCGATAGATTTGTTAATAGTAGAAATATAATTTAATATTGTATTTTGCGGTGTAGATGATTACTATTTCTTTGCATTGCATTTTGGGGATTTTATATTATATTTTTTGGAAAATTGTATCAAATATCAAAAAATTGCAAGTATTAATTCATGTTAATCAAGTTATTTAAAAAACATAAAAAGATAACTCCATTGAGAATATAGAAAAAATATCAACAACATAAACACATGAAGAGTTGTGATTTCCCACCTTAGTCCCACTATGCCCCAAGTCCTCCTATTAAAATGTTTTATAAAAACAATTTAATGTCGAACATTTTTAAGCAAAATTTAGAAATTATTTTGGGTTAATAAAAAATAGTCGTTTTTGCATGAATTTAATGAAAAAAGAATTTGATTTATCATTCGCTTGATTGTGACATTCAAAGCGAATTCAATTTAGGTGAAGAGCTAGCAATGTTGAATGTTTTTACGAATTTATAGTATTATTGTATTCAAATGAATTTATGGGCCCTTTTCAGATAATGTGGAATTTATTACTGCAGCCCTCTGTCATGTACTATTTTCAATCACTACTTGATTTTTTTATTTTCTTGCCGTTTCTACTCAAATATATTATTTGTATTGATATTGTGAATAAATGCTCTGTGAAAAATGAGACTGATAGCGTAACGGTGAGAACTCGGGACTTGTAATCCGGCAATGCGGGATCGAATCCCACTCGTGCATATATTTTTTTTTTATTTGCTTATTTTTTTAACATGGTTTTTTTAACTTTTATAGTAGGTAACGTCTCATATTGTTTAAAATGTAACAAAAATAAATTTATTATTTTGTATATTTGATATTTTTTTATATTTTTAAGTAATTGGTGAAATATGTCTGAATAATTTTTCAAATAAACACTTTGTCTTGCAGGAATATTGCAGAGAGATTTTTTGTACAATATTGCGTTTTATATATTGCTACAATATTCCAGAAATATTGTATGCGCAATATAAAATAATGCAATGTAGCAATATTACAGCAAGATTGCAGAAACAGTTTGTGTTGTAGGGGAACCTCAACTTTTTGATATAATTCTGCGAGTACTTTGCAGATTTTCTCAATGTTCGTGGGTTTAGTCCTAATTACCACAAGACATGACCTTTTTTCCCCGTTTTTTTGAGACAGGCTATATAAAGTAAACTTCTACCGTAATATTTTCAATGGAATATTGTTTTTGTAAAGAACATAATTTTTATTAGGTATTCATAACAAAAAATGCATTTTTAATAAATTGTATGGCGCTTTGTTGTTCGACTGATAATAAGCCGTTCTGATATCGATTTTCCAACAACACTGGGCATGATAATAAGGATGCTGCACTCTCAGGCGTCATGCGATTAACTACACGAAACCAGGTTTCTTTAACAATTTCAATTTTAGTTACGAGTTCTTTTTTTAATATCAAACAATCATCATTTGAGGCCAGTAGAATTATATGACTTATTGCAATGCATAATCGTTCTTGCAAATAATCACGATGATTATATTCTAGAAAGTTGGCAAGGTCATACGATTTCTCCACAGCACATAATAGGGAACACCAACATAATTCAAAATATTCATAGAAAAAAGATCTATTTTGTATGTTTGTGAGAGCAATTGTGGCATTTATCCTCACTTTAAAATTTTCGTTGTTTACTATAGCATGGCAAAGTGTAGGAAACATTAATTTATGCCATGTAAAATCTTCAAATCCATTTATAGCTTTAAAAATTGAATTATTTTTTATCAAACACCCAAAGGCAAAACAAGCGTTCCATTTCACTTTGGCATTCCCTGGTGTTTTTATACAATCAATAAGTTTTCGAACAACGTTTTGAAACAAATGTCGGATAATAAAATCATTCAGCATTTCATCATTTAACAACTGCATTAAGTTTCCAAGAGCCCGTACTGCATTACAACGAACCTTATCGTTATCACTACATGCTTCAAATGTTACATTTATTAGCCGAATCAGAAGTTTGTTAGATACTCTTTCATTATAAACTTGTCCACGGTTGCTAATTAGTGCATCGCTGACATTACCTATTGACCATAGTGATTTAATGCGTACGAGTAGATTTTTGTCAAATACTAGTGGAATTGCTAATTCGGCAGTGTTTTCAACAAATACTAAATTATGTCTCATGGATGGAAATAATACAAACACTGCTAATGCACGTATAGCCGTCGCTCGCACAATTGAGTCCTCTGCTACGTCACTTGCAATTCCAGATAGAAATCCCAATAAATTAATTTGCACGTAATGAGTCAAGCGATTAAAGATAATAACTCCAATATTTGATAAAAAGTCGCATAAAAATACTTTTAATGTATTAGTCTGTTTCTTATCAGAAATGGTTTCTTTTGCGATGGGCAACATACTTATCCAAAAGTCTTGAGAATGTTCAAGTTCAGTATTACATGCATTATAGCTCATTAAGTATTTATTCATATTATAACCTATACTATCCAAACACTTGGATGCATATAGTCTTACATCCGGTAAACTATCTAATAAAGTATTTTGTAGTGCCACCGCTATCAGATCCAATTTATAAACCAGAACTGAAAAATGAGCAGACATTGCTGTTATAACCTGTAAACTCTCAATTCTTACTGATGCAGATATTTTGTATTCCGGAGAATTAAGTCTAAGATTGTCTAATGCAATCTTTAGAATCCAAGGCATTTCATCATTTTGTGATCTTCTTCTGGATTCATGCACATTATCATGTACAATTTCGTCATCTTCCGAATCTAAAAATTCTACAAAACAATGATCATCAATAGCGTCTATAGCAATTGAATTTAGTTGATTTTGATTTGAAATTACAGTTTTTGTTACATCAATTGGAATGCCGATAACTTCAAAAATTTCTTCCGTTTTCGTATGTGTCGATAAAAGAAACTCGATTACCATCAAGGCAGAACATTGTATCGATGCATCTTTATGGCATATTAGTTTTCTGATAGGTTTAATGAATGTACAAACAAATCCAGTACGAAGGCGGTGGAACGGTGTGGTCTGCACTAGAAGCGCTAAACATTTAATAACATGAATTAGCACAGGAATAGATCCTTCATTTGTCAAGCATTGTGTAAGATTATTGTACATAATGAGCACAATTTCACCTAATGACAATGAGAACGATAAAAAATTCGAACATTCCGGCTTATCATTCGTTTCTGCTTGTTCTAGAAGTTTTTTTGCACCAAATATCATTTGAGAAGCAAGTTGTAGAGATGTAATGCGACAACGTATATTCGGATCACGTATGGCTACGTATAAAATACCTTCTCTGCATGTTGAGTCGTTTGGAAAAAATGCATACCAGTATCCATATAATATATTTTTATCCAGAATTTTAACAAGAACACTCATCATTGATAATGCGGCTATTCTGACATTCGAGTAATTAATATTGCGATTTCCTTCGGATTCGGTATCAGATTCCATAGTTTTTATATCATTATTGTAGTCTCTCGTTAAATTGCTATTGTTAAAAACTGGAAAAAAATTGTCGGATAATTCCAGACGTGAATGCTTTAAAACGCGCGGTTTGCGTGTTTTTTGAATTTTTCCGCCTGCTATGTTTAATTTATCCTCCAATGTTTCATCTCGTAGTGTGTACAAATACTGTTGCGATTCGTGTAATTTGTGGATTAAAAGTGCATTTGAATCAGGAAGACCTAGATGCATGTACGCTTTGATTAATCCTAAGAGTTCACCTATGTGCACAATACCATAAATAGGAAATGCTGTTAATATTTTGGACAGCAATGTAATGCTACTGACAAGTATGTACAAAAATGTTGAAGATTTTTTTAACAGACTGCTCATAGTGAAGTGAATGCGCAATAAATAATCTGCGACATTTTCATATATGTTTTGCATTTCCGGATTAAATTTATTCTCTTGTTTCATATTACAATCAATACATACTTCAAAAATATCAACAATTACTGCTACTTCTTCCGTCAAAAACTCTTTTTCTTCATCATTTGGAATAAACAATCTGTCTAAATAATGAAATAAGACTGATTTTTTTGAACAAAGCAGATATTCAAACATAGGCGCAATGAATTTCGTATGCATATTTAACAATTTTTTTAAAACACACAGCAAATTGTATTTTTGTCGAGGCTCTGTTTGAAATATTGCACTTTCTATCCACTTAAGTACATTTTGAAATACTTCAGGAGTAAGTGGTTCTTTATCTAGAAGCAATAGCATCGTATCACAAGATGTGTTTACAGGTACTAAAGGCATCGTAGTTGTTGCAATAATAAGATCCTCTATCCTGTTCGTCGACATTGAACATAATTCTAGATCCTTAGAAATTTCCAAAAAAACTAATATTATTGTCGTTTGGATTAGCTTCGATTATACAATATTATTCAATTTTATTATTATTAAGACTGCTCTAAGCGGCGTCCACACGATTTAACTCAGTTGTTCAACTGAGTTATACCCAAGTAGCACAATTTCCTATAGAAATGTGGTGTAAAGCTTTTCACGACATTAGTTCTTTTACCGTATAAAAGCTCTTAAAGTACTTAAACAGTTTTTATATGGTTCAAAGCTCGTAAGTCTATACAGCATATGACTATATAAACGCTATGTATATACCATGTAAATGCTATTTGATTACTTAAAAAAAGTTTATAAAAACTTTTTTCAACTTTTATACAATTATAAATCTGAAGTATACACAATAAAAGGTTGTATTCTACTTTTTAAAATAGCTGTGTAAACATTTTTAGAGTACAGTTATACAATGTTAATACAATAAAAATATATGTATATATATGTACACTCTTAAAAATATATTGTTGCTTTTTAACAATATGTGATTGTCATTTCATTATACAGTGATTATGTGGCACCTCTATCTTCTGACTTTCCAAAACATGTCAAATTTATTTTGTTGTTTAATTGAAAAATTTTAAAAAGCGAACAAAATGTAAGTAATAATTTAATAATTTTATTATTAATTGATTATTGCAACCGCAATATAACCGTAGCAATAACAACCAGCAGATATTTTTTGCCGCTGCGAATTGCGCCGCGAAAAGGATACGTTGTTTTTATGTGTTAAGTGATGTTTATGTATGCTTGTGTTCGTTAAAAAAAAAAAAAATTGATTAAGTTAATAAAATTCTAAAAATAAAAAAAATAAAAAAAAATATATATATATATATATAGATATATATATATATCTATATATATATATATATATATATATATATATATATATATATATATATATATATATATATATATATATATATATATATATATAGCTGCGACAAATGTAAGAAGTAGTTGCGAAATGAAGTAAAATGAAGTGCGAAATTACATTTAATTTATATTATACTATTATATATATATATATATATATATATATATATATATATATATATATATATATATATGTATATATATAAAAAGCCAATAACAAAAAATAAAATTAAAGTTTGTAGAAAGTAAAACAAGAAAAAAATTAATATATACATATATAGTAGTAAAAAGTAAAAAAAAAAAATACAATACACTAAATTCTATATTAAAAATACCCTACACTAAATTACCCTACAGTACACTACCCTACAATAAATTACCCTACAATAGAACTAACCTACACTACAAAATAATTACCCTTATTTACCCTACACTACAATATAAATACCCTTAAATACCCTACACTACAATATAAATACCCTTAAATACCCTACACCACCCTACACTACAATAGAAATGCCCTCCACTACAATATAAATACCCTACACTACAATATAAATACCCTTAAATACCCTACACTACAATAGAAATGCCCTACACTACAATATAAATACCCTACACTACAATATAAATACCCTTAAATACCCTACACCACCCTACATTACAATAGAAATGCCTTACACTACAATTTAAATACTCTACACTACAATAAAAATATTCTACACTGCTCTACAAAAAAAAAAAAAAAAAAATAAATAAATAAATAATAATAATAAAAATGTAAATAAAGAAATTTAATTATGGCTTAAAAAAAAAAATATTTAAAACTAAATACTCTTATAAATTAAAATAAATACAGTAAAACTAGAACAAAAAAAAAAATAAGTAAAATAGAGCGATAAAAATAAAACAAAAATAAATTAAATGGTTCATTTATAAATAAAAAAAAAATTATATTTATGTATAATTGTTTCTGTGAAATTTGCTAAAATAAAAACAAAATTAAATTGTTTAAAATTATATAAATGTTTTTTTGTAAAAATTATATGTTGTAAAATTTATGTACATACATTAACTTTAATAAATAATATGTTTATAACGTGGTAAAAAAAAAAATTTTCTAAATGTATTATAATTTATTTAACATTATTGGTTAGATTTTCAACTTGGTCGGCGATGCGGTGAAGTAGGGTGTTACGTGTTGTGTTAGTGTTTAGGGACGTTTCGTTTTTTTTTTGTTTGTAGTTGCCACAGAAACGTTGTTTTTGAGCGGGAGGGAAGGCAACGGGCCAACACTATGCCCAAGTAGTTTGTGTTGTTTATTTTTTGTTATTCCATACACCATTTTTATTTTGAGTGTCGAATTGCACTGACAGTAGGGCTATGTCATTTATTGTCTAGGGTTGTCGAGTCAAGTTTTTTTTACATTTGGCGCCCAACGTGGGGCATTATTTTTGTGTCTCGTTTTTTCTTTGTTCGTGAGTTTATTTTCTGTTGTCATAAGTCCCAGGCAAATACCTAGGGTTAGTCCTGCGTTGCGATGAGGCAATTATGAACTCTCGAACGATTCAAATAATTTTTTTTTTGTGTCATGTTTGGTGTGAACCGGCTTTAGGTCGTGAATGTGTGTTTCGACAGTCATGTAATTGGTTTTTAAAACCGGTACATTTGCGTCGATGCCCCCATTCATGGGTTAAATTCTGTGTTCAGTAATACGTTTTTTTTTGTTAGTATTTGTTTTATATAAATGTTTGCCCTACAGTCTGCTTGTTAGGTTATCGTGTTAGGATGTTTCATGTAGTGTAAGTGTGTCTGTAAGTCAAATTGATGTTCGTATATGTCAATTTTTGCTACAGTCACTTTATATGTTTCAAATTTTCGTTTCGTTAGTCTCAATGTAAGTCCTAGTCAATTTGGTATTGTCGGTTAGTTGCGACATTGAGACGACCGAACTTGTTAATAAATCCACCTATTCCTAACGTAAAATTCGTTTCCTTTTGTTTTGTAGTTTTTTTTTTATTTTATTTATTTAAAATAATAAGGGCGTAACAAAAGGAGATAATACTTAAAAATAAAATAAAAAGAGTTGGCGCATTAACTTATGTAATTAAATTAACATAAAAATTAATAATGTTGACTTTAGAAAAAATAGAAGACACCCAGAATACAATTGAAACTTAAAACTAATTACAAATTTTTTTTTTACATAATACGAGTCATAACCAGATATCCGAAAAGCCGCATCAAGACCAATCGCACGTTTGATATATATTTACATATTTGTTTCTTTGTGTTAATTTATTATTTTGTTAAATTTATTATTTTGGTTAATTAATTTATTTTGTTATATTTATTTATTTATTAATTAGTTATTTATATTTTTGATTTTTTATCCGTTATTTATTTAGTTGTTTATTTAGTTAAATTTTTTTTCTGATTATTTATTAAGATTTTTCTTTGATTTTGTTTTTTTTTGTTTTCTAGATTTAATATTTATAATTTTTTTTTGTAGTGTTTAAATATTTAGTTAATTTTTTTGTTTGATTATACATTTATTTATTTTGTTGTTTATACATATTGATTATTTGTTTTTTTGTTGCTTAGTTAGTTAATTTGTTTTGTTATTTATTTATTTATTATTATTTTTTTGTTGATTATAATTTTTTTTTTGATTGTACATTTTTTCTTAACAATAAGGTAAGGCTTAACATAATTTATTTTAGTACAAAATTAATATTTTTCTTACATCGCTATTTTGTTGTGATTGGCTAGCAAGATGAACAGTCAAGGTAGTAATTATTCCTTGCGATCAGGAAATGGTAGAGGTAGAACGAATTTACCGACAAGAAGTAATGAACCGCCTAGCACCAGCGCCAGTGATAATATCACTACGGCTGCGTTTTCCACACAGGGTAATACACCGACTGTAACCCCCGCTACAAATAGTGCAGATAATTTGGCAAACGATTTGAGCATTGTATCGCCGGCTTATACTAGCGCTACAGCACAAGGGATTAGGGAAGTAGTAAGGTCTGCACAACTAAATCTTGGTCTCAACCAGGCAGTCAATGCCGACTCGGTGGTGAATACAGATGGACTTACTCTCAGAGACTATGTCAATGCGTCTGTAGGGGCTGGTCAAGCTAGTATGATGGTAGAGATCGAAGCTGCTATCCTTAGACTAGTGCCGTAAATCGTACGACAATCTGTTAATGAACAGGTAAACTCGTCGAGCGTAATAGGTTTTGAGGTAAACCAGCGGGAGGATATACGAAATTAGGTAATCTCCACAATAATACCATTAGTCAGCACCAATCACAGCCACGACCTATGATGCAATCTCGTTTTGATCAGCACCAAGTCCCAAATAATGGTCAACCATATTCCAGCAATGATCCGCAATTTGCAAATCAACGCCAGATTTACCAGGCTGTTCAACAGAACAATAACTTCCTGAACAATCAACAAAGTCAATCAGACCCAATGAAGTATAAAATGGACCGATGGGGAATACATTTCGACGGTACCATAAAGACCGCACCCATCGAAGATATTTTGTTTAGAGTGGAATCGGTCTGGGAAGATTATCAGTGCCCTTTACCCGTGTTAATGAAAGGTTTTCACCAGTTGTTATCCGGCGAGGCTAGCGAATGGTGTTGGTCGTTTAGGAGACATAACCCATATTGCGAGTGGGAGTATCTAAAACACCATATGCTTCGTAAGTTTAGAAGATACGAGAGCGACTACGAAATTCAACGAAAGATTATGGAAAGAAGACAAGCAGGAAATGAGAGCGTAGAATCTTTCATGAATAGCATCACGCTTCTCCGCAATCAGATGCGAGTGCAGATGCCGGAGGTAGAGATTGTTAGAATAGTAAAAGACAACCTACGAGATGGTGTTCACCAGCTAGTCTTTCCCATGTATCTGAAAACTCTGGACCAGCTGTTAGGTAGTTAGTAGTGTAGGAGAGCTGAAAGAACGCTGGCGGGTCGTCAAAGAGAACGAGAGCACAATCGTGCACCGCCTTACAAACTGACAAACGAGCTCGAAATTCCCGACCCGCAAGAAAGCTATTTATACGTTGATGCTTTCCACGCAGCGAAAGTAGAAAACACAGCTAGAGTTCGGACGTGTTGGAACTGTAGAACACCAGGTCATAGTTTTTTTGAGTGTACGTCTAGTGTCCGTAATCTGTTTTGTTATAAGTGTGGTTTAGAGGGTGTAATAACACCGAAATGTCCCACGTGTTCGGAAACAGTCATCGGAACATGGCGATAACTGGGGCGTCATGTTCCCATCAAGATCCGAAGCAGCTGTCTTAAATAAAATAGCCGCAGAAGACCAGAAACCCCAAATTCGGATAAAACAAAATAACCAGAATAGCAATAGTGTTAGTCAAGTAAGAGAAATTGTACCGTATCATGTAAGATTAGAGAATTATTTAAAGAAAATATTTAAAGAGATATTCAAAGATGAATTTAAAGTAAGCAAGCACATTTTAGATACTAGGATTAGATATAAGAATAGGAAAGCTGAACGCAAAGAAATCGCTTCCGCAAATATAGCATCCGAATTAGATGTAAGGCCATATCTAGACGTTAAGATAAATAATATTAGTTTAAAAGGTTTGATGGATAGTGGTGCGTCAGTTAGCTGCCTAGGAAAAAATTGTTTAGCCTATGTTGAAAAGATGAACATTCCCCTCTACGATTACATTTCTGTCATTAAAACTGCAGATGGTACCGATCAAACAATAATCGGTAAAGTTAAAGTGTCCATCGCATGTCGAAATAAAGTGCAGAATGTAACGTTATATTTAGTCCCGTCTTTGTCACAGGAGTTGTATTTAGGTATAGATTTTTGGAATATTTTTGGAATTAGTCCCTGTTTTGTCAATAATGTTAGTGAGTTATCCGTAGAATCTTGTAGTGAGAGTGATATACATGTTTTAAGTCGTGAGCAAGTGTTTATGTTAGAAAGAGCTAATGGCGAATTTAAGTGTTATACGAAATTTGGGTTAAAAAAAACACATCTAGAAACGCATTCAATAGATACTGGAGATGCGCCACCAAAGAAAATGCGCTATTATCCAATATCTCCAGCCATTCAGAAACTAACCTATGATGAATTGGATAGAATGCTTAGCCTAGATGTGATCGAACTAGCCGATCAAGCAAGTTGGAACAACCGAACGACTTTAGTGATCAAGCCAGGCAAAAATCGTCTGTGTCTAGACGCGCGGGAACTTAATAAGGTCACTAAGAAAGACGCTTACCCGTTGCCTAATATCGATGGTTTGTTGAGTAGATTAGGGGACACAATCTTTATTTCTGCCGTAGACCTCAAAGACGCTTTTTGGCAAATACCTCTTGAGGAAGCAAGCCGACCAAAAACCGCATTCACAGTCCAAGGTAGGCCGCACTACCAATTTAAAGTAATGCCCTTTGGACTGTGTAGCGCAGCACAACGTCTTTGCAGATTGATGGATCGCGTCATACCGTCTATGCTGAAAGATCGGGTCTTTGTCTATCTTGACGACCTACTTATAGTGTCGCCTGACTTCAACACCCATGTCGATATGCTGACACAGGTTGGTCAACGACTTTCACAGGCTGGTTTGACCATAAACATGCAGAAGTCAAAATTCTGTTTCAAGGAGCTGAAATATTTAGGATATATAGTAGGTGATGGAAAAATGAAGACAGATCCAAATAAAGTTGAGGCGATTCGAAATATTACGCCACCAAAGAACCCGAGGGAAGTAAGGAGATTTTTGGGTACAGTAGGTTGGTATTGGCGATTTATAAGAGATTTTTCAACTCTTTCGGCGCCGATCACAGATACGCTAAAGAAAACAAGAACATTTGAATTTACGGCAGAAGCTAATGCAGCATTTGAAATTCTTAAATCGAAGTTAATGTCTAGTCCCGTGTTAATAAGTCCAGATTTTTCAAAACATTTCTATGTTCAATGTGATGCGTCTAATGTAGGGATAGGTGCGGTTCTTTTTCAGAAAGACGACGATGGTGAAGAACGTCCCATCGAATTCATGTCGCAAAAATTAAATTGCGCTCAAAAGAATTATACCACGACTGAAAAAGAATGTTTAGCGGTAGTAGTTGCTATTGCCAAGTACCGGCAATATATAGAAATGATGCCATTCACAGTGATTACCGATATCTCAAACCTAAAATGGCTGATGAAACAGCAGGATCTCAACGGTAGACTTGCGCGATGGAGTTTGAAGTTGCAGGGCTATGCGTTTGAGATAGAGCATCGAAGTGGTTCGAAAAACATTATACCTGATATGTTATCAAGATTGGAATTAGAGGAATTAGATGTAGGACATTGTCCAATGCTAGATTTAGGTTCGGACGAATTCAAATAGTGAGCAACTGCCAGACCTAAAGATCATAGATGGATTCATTTACAAGCGAACGGAATTTTATAATGGGGATGTGTTACATGAAGATGGATGTTGGAAGCTATGGATTCCAGAAAAACTTACCAACAACGTCATCCAGAGAGCACACATAAACAACACAGCTCACGGCGGTTTTGCAAAAACGTTGCATAATGTCCGCGAATAATTCTATTGGCCCGGGATGTGTAGCCAAGTCAAAGCCTTCGTAAAAAGCTGCGAAACGTGTAAAGAATGCAAACATACCAACCAAGTTCTAAGACCTACAATGGGAGCAGAGGTAAACACCACAAAACCTTTCTCCAGAAAATCTATGTCGACTTTTTAGGACCCTACCCTAGATCAAAATCCGGTAACGCATTCATTTTTATAGTGTTAGATCACCAAACAAAATTTGTATTATTAAAAGCCTTAAAAAAAGCAATCTCTGCGGCTATAATATCTTTCCTAACCTGCGAAGTTTTTCATAAATTCGGAGTTCCTGACACACTGCATTCAGACAATGGCAAGCAGTTTGTCTGCAAAGAATTTCAGGAACTATTCGGAATTCAACATATGAGAACCGCTAAATACTCTCCGCAATCTAATGCCAGCGAGAGAGTAAACCAGTCGATACTGAGTAGTATCCGAACCTATTTGGATAACGACCAAGCGGATTGGGATAAGAATTTATACAATATTGAGTGTGCACTGCGCGCTTCAATACATGCCTCGATAGGGATGTCACCATATTTTGCACTGTTTGGCAATAACATGATTACTCACGCGGTCGCATATAAAATTGTAAAACAATTAAACGTTTTAAATGAAGGCGATATAAACATCTTACAAAAGCCTGATCAAATGCAACTTATACGCCAGAAAATTAAAACTAAATTACACAAAGCGTACGAAAACAACCAAAGAACGTATAATAAAACAGCAAAAGAAATAAGTTTTAGGCCTGGTCAGGAAGTTTTTCGAAAAAATTGTGTGCAAAGTAACTTTGCGAAAGGAATTAATAGCAAGCTTTGTAGACTAGACCGTGGCTAAAATGCCGAATATCAAAAGCGGTCGGTAAAAACCTATACGAAGTTGAAAACACGCAAGGAAAGCCTATAGGCACAATACATGCGCAACACCTAAAATATTAAATGTGTGTTTAAGTTTTTTTTTGTTCAAAAAAAATTTTTTTTGTCATAATATAACGTCAAGGTCATGAACATTTTTTTTTTTAGGTTAGATTTTTTTTTAGCGCACCAATTATCTAAAAATAGCAATGTTTACACTTAGAAATACACTTAAGAAATACACTTAAAACTACAAGATTGGAGATCTCAGCAAATAAATCTGTAATCAGAACCGAATTGAACCAAAAAAAAATAAAAAAATATATAAACTCACCTGAATCCGAACATGTCCTTGAGTCGTTCGATGAAAAAAAAATTTTCTTCTCGTGTGAAAATCTGAAAAAAGTTTAAATTAATTTTGGAAAAAATTATGATCTGTGTTAATTCCTGAGATCTTGGATACTTACGTTGCGATATTTCTTCTGTGATATTAGTTTTAAGGATAGGATTAGTTTAGGCATATATTATTTTTCATTTATATTATTTATTATAAAACACTTTAAAAAAATAAAAAAAACGTTGTGTCCGGACTGACGTTGGTCCCAGCTTCCGGTGATTGGTGGACCGCACATCCGGAAACTGGCTTTGTGGCGGAAACCTGGTTTAAGAAAGGAGTATGTGCTAAAAAAACAACCCTGCATCGGATGATTCGGCTGGACCAATCAGAAAATTCAAGTTCTATTCAGAAGTGCCAACTTTCAAAAGAAAAAAAAAAAAAAAAGAATATGGAAGAAAAGGAAAGTGGCGGACGCGTTCGGAGACAGGAACGTTTAAACAAATTAAAACCGAAAAAGAATAAAAATCGTTTCAACAAATTAAAACCAAAAAAAATAATAAGAAGAAACGTTTATACAAAAAAAGAACGAATAAAAAAAAAGAAATACAAAAATAAAAGACGTTTATTGCGTGCAGTGTCCAGCGGAGCACCTGCGTAACATTTCCTGTTTAGCGGAGCACCCGCAAAGAAAATAAAAAAAAATAAAATTAAACAAAAACAGTTTTCGCTAGCGGAGCGCCTGCAGAACCTTTTTGCGCAACAACAACAACAACATTGTGCAACAACAGCAACCGCCAGCGGAGCGCCAAAGTTTTATGCGCTACACAACAACTTCCTCAGCGGAGCGCCAAAGTTTTATGCGCTACAACAACAACATTGTGCAACAGCAACAACTTCGACAGCGGAGCGCCAAAATTTTATGCGCTTCAGCAACAACTTCGCCAGCTGAGCGGCAAAGTTTTATGCGCTATAACAACAACATTGTTCAACAGCAACAACTTCGCCAGCGGAGCGCCAAAATTTTATGCGCTACAGCAACAACTTCGCCAGCGGAGCGCCAAAGTTTTATGCGCTATAACAACAACATTGTGCAACAGCAACAACTTCACCAGCGGAGCGCCAAAGTTTTATGCGCTACAACAACTTCCTCAGCGGAGCGCCTAAATTTTGCGCAACAATAACAACAAATTTTGTGCAACAACAACAAGCCAGCGGAGCACCCGCAACAACAACAACATTGTACAGCAACAACAACAACAGTTTGCTGCAACAACAACAAGCCAGCGGAGCGCCCGCATAACCTTTTTGCGCAACAACAACAACAACAACATTGTGCAACAACAACAACAGCCAGCGGAGCGCCAAAGTTTTATGCGCTACAACAACAACTTCGCCAACGGAGCGCCAAAGTTGTATGCGCTACAACAACTTTCTCAGCGGAGCGCCTAAATTTTGCGCAACAATAACAACAAATTTTGTGCAACAACAACAAGCCAGCGGAGCACCCGCAACAACAACAACATTGTACAGCAACAACAACAGTTTGCTGCAACAACAACAAGCCAGCGGAGCACCCACGATTTTTTGTACAACAACAACAGGCCAGCGGAGCGCCCGCAATATAACCGCAGCAATAACAACCAGCAGATATTTTTTGCCGCTGCGAATTGCGCCGCGAAAAGGATAAGTTTTTTTTATGTGTTAAGTGATGTTTATGTATGTTTGTGTTCGTTAAAAAAAAAAAAAAATTGTTTAAGTTAATAAAATTCTAAAAAAAAAAATATATATATATAAAAAAAAAAGATAATTTTTGTAGATATTAAAATAAATTTATAAAAAAAAATATATATATATATAATTGTTCAAATGCTCTAAAAATAAAGTCAATCAAAATTAAATTTAATAAATATAAGTAAATAAATAAAGTTCCCAAAAAAAGCCAAAAACAAAAAAAAAAAAATAATATTAAAGTTTGTAGAAAGAAAAACGAGAAAAAAAAATAAATAGATATATACATATATAGTAGTAAAAAGTAAAAAAAAAAAATACAATACACTAAATTCTATATTAAAAATACCCTACACTAGATTACCCTACAGTACACTACCCTACAATAAATTACCCTACAATAGAACTACCCTACACTACAAAATAATTACCCTTATTTACCCTACACTACAATATAAATACCCTTAAATACCCTACACCACCCTACACTACAATAGAAATGCCCTACACTACAATATAAATACTCTACACTACAATATAAATACCCTTGAATACCCTACACCACCCTACACTACAATAGAAATGCCCTACACTACAATATAAATACCCTACACTACAATATAAATACCCTTTATTACCCTACACCACCCTACACTACAATATAAATACTCTACACTACAATTAAAATATTCTACACTACTCTACAAAAAAAAAAAAAATAATAAATAAATAATAATAATAAAATAGTAAATAAAGAAATTAAATTATGGCTTAAAAAAATATATATATATTTAAAACTAAATACAGAAAAACTAGAACAAAAAAAAAATAAGTAAAATAGAGCGATAAAAATAAAACAAAAATAAATTAAATGGTTCATTTATAAATAAAAAAAAAATATATTTATGTATAATTGTTTCTGTGAAATTTGATAAAATAAAAACAAAATTAAATTGTTTAAAATTATATAAATGTTTATTTGTAAAAATTATATATGGTAAAATTTATGTACATACATTAACTTTAATCCTATTAATATAATAAATCTGTTTGTTCGTTTGTACGTTTGTACGTTTGTACGTTTGTACGTTTGTACGTTTGTACGTTTGTACGTTTGTCCGTTTGTACGTTTGTACGTTTGTTCCGCTTCTCCGTCTAAACGGCTGATCCGATTTCCTTGAAATTTTTACCACAGATGCGGTATGGTCTGGAAGGAATGATAGGCTATATATGGTCGGGATTGGACAAAGAGGCGTGGCACCTCCCATACAACCTAAACTTTCAATACGATATAACTCGGCACTTTCACCAGCTACGAACATGAAACAAAAAACTCAAATACAAAAAAAAAAATTAAAAACAAAAAAACAAAAGCATAAAACAAAACAAAAGCAAAAATACAAAAACAAAAGCAATCACGTTTGTTCCGCTTCTCCGTCTAAACGGCTGATCCGATTTTCTTGAAATTTTTACCACAGATGCGGTATGGTCTGGAGGAATGATAGGCTATATATGGGCGGGATTGGATAAAGAGGCGTGGCACCTCCTATACAACCTAAACTTTCAATACGATATAACTCGGCACTTTCATCAGCTACGAACATGAAACAAAAAACTCAAATACACAAAATAAATTAAAAACAAAAAACCAAAAGCACAAAACAAAACAAAACAAAAGCAAAAATATAAAAACAAAAGCAATCACGTTTGTTCCGCTTCTCCGTCTAAACGGCTAAACCGATTGTCTTGAAATTTTTACCACAGATGCGGTATGGTCTGGAAGGAATGATAGGCTATATATGGGCGGGATTGGGCAAAGAGGCGTGGCACCTCCCATGCAACCTAAACACGATATAACTCGGCACTTTCACCAGCAACGAACATGAAACAAAAAACTCAAACACAAAAAAAAAATTAAAAACAAAAAAGCAAAAGCACAACACAAAACAAAAGCAAAAATACAAAAACAAAACCAATCACATAAAACCACAATCCAAACTAAATGAAAAACAAAAAAAGGAAAGAAAAAGAAAAACAAACTCAACACACTAAAACTAACCAAACTAAAACTCACCACACTAAAATTCACCCTTAAATTAACCACACTAAAACCCACCACACTATAATTCACCACATAAAAACTCACCACACTAAAACTCACCACACTAAAACTCACCACACAAAAACTCACCACACTTAAACTCACCACACTAAAACTCACCTTACTAAAACTCACCACACTTAAACTCACCACACAAAAATTCAACACACTAAAATTCACCACACCAAAACTCACCACACTAAAACTCACCATACTAAAACTCACCACACTATAATTCACCACATAAAAACTCACCACACTAAAACTCACCACACTAAAACTCACCACACAAAAACTCACCACACTTAAACTCACCACACTAAAACTCACCACACTTAAACTCACCACACTAAAACTCACCACACTTAAACTCACCACACAAAAATTCAGCACACTAAAATTCACCACACTAAAACCCACCACACTAAAATTTCACCACACTAAAACTCACCACACTAAAATTCACCACACTAAAACTCACCACACTAAAATTTCTCCACATTATACTCATCACACTAAAACTCACTATACCCAAAAGTCGCCACACTAAAACTCACCACACTTAAACTCACCATACCAAAACTCACCACACTAAAACTTACCACACTAAAACTCACCACACTAAAACTCACCACACAAAAATTCAACACACTAAAATTGACCACACTAAAACTCACCGCACTAAAATTCACCACACTAAAACCCACCACACTATAATTAACCACACTAAAACTCACCACCCTAAAATTCACTACACTAAAACTCACCACAATAAAATTCATCACATTAAAATTCATCACACTAAAACTCACCACAATAAAATTCACCACACTAAAACTCGCTACACTAAAACACGCCACACTAAAACACGCCACACTAAAACACGCCACATTAAAATTCATCACACTTAAAAACACCACACTTAAACTCACCACACTCAAATTCACCACACCAAAACTAACCACAATTAAACTCACCACTCCAAAATTCACCACATCTAAACTCACCACACCGAAACTTACTACATTAAAACCCACCACACTAAAACTTCTACTGGGAAAAACTCTACGGGGAAGAATTCTACGAGAAAGAATTCTTCCGGGAACAATTCTACCGGGATGAATTCTACGTTGAGAATTCTACGGGAAAGCGTTCTATGTGGATTTTACGGGGAAGATTTCTACTGGGAATAATTCTGCGGAGAAGCGCAGTCTGGAAAAAATTGTCTTTGAGAAAAGTTGTTTTGGCGGAGAATTATTTGGTTACCACATTTATAAAACGAATAAATTTCAACAGCTAAGCACGGGCCCCTCATATAAATAATAAAATGTTTTTTATATTAATAAAATCGCTCCATATCTTTGAATTCAGAAAATCTTGGCACGAGTCGTGCACGGGTCCAGCTAGTAAATAATATGTTTATAACGTGGTATAAAAAAAAAATTCTAAATGTATTATAATTTATTTAACATGATTGGTTAGATTTTCAACTTGGTCGGCGATGGGATGAAGTAGGGTGTTGCGTGTTGTGTTAGTGTTTAAGGACGTTTCGTTTTTTTTTTGTTTGTAGTTGCCACAGAAACGTTGTTTTTGAGCGGGAGGGAAGGCAACGGGCCAACACCATGCCCAAGTAGTTTGTTTTGTTTTCTTTTGTTATTCCATACACCATTTATATTTTGAGTGTCGAATTGCACTGACAGTAGGGCTATGTCATTTATTGTCTAGGGTTGTCGAGTCAAGTTTTTTTCTTGTTTAGCGAGGGATTAGCTAGGGATTTTTTTTTATTGTTTTCTTTTTTAGATAGGTTTAGCCAGGGTATCCAATGTTAGTTTTTTTTTGTATTTAATTTTTTTTTTGTTTCTTGTATAATAATTGTTCTTGTAGATTTTTTTTGTTTATTTTTTTTTTGTTATTTATCATTTTGTATAATTTGTAGGCTAGGTAAAAATTTAATGTAACGACGGAAAGAGTGAAAAAAAAGAACCACGGCATTTCCGGCGAGCTTAGCCGCGCTAAAGCCCATGCCTACGTCCGCTCCGTGTCTGTCCATCGAGGCTTACGGGTTTTTGTTACAACTACATTTTAATTAATTATACAATCAATTATTTAAATTTTTAAGTGGCATCTCTGGCAACCAAGCAAAATATAAAAAAATGGTAACACTTCTTTGCAGACATTTCAAGAAGACGAAAAAATTCGATTGGTAAAACTTTTTATTATATGTTTCATTAAATTTTTTTTAACGCTTATTTTTTGCAGAGGGAATGAATATGCAATCGCCATAAATCCTGATACGGCGATTGCCAAAATAACCACGCAAAAATAAAATTAAGTTCGCGGAGTGTTCTTCTGCTATATGCAGAAGAATGGTCTGTGTTGCGGCGCTCGGGTCGGCGATTTTCTAAGCATCTTCGAGGCGCTAATGGAGTTGGTCGCTGGAGTTGGTCGCTCCTATGACAATCAGCGATCTCCAGCGTTTGATGTTGGGCATGGATTTTAAACATTGGATTTTAGACATTCAAAATCTAGAGATGTCACTGCTCGTTTTTTTTTCATCACCTATAGTTATTATATTATTATATTATTATTCATCACCTATAGTTATTATTGTTACACTCAAAAGAAAATGTCCCATTAAGTACTTAATGGTATGACCATTAATCTTATGTTTCATGAAATAATAGTTTTTTCTTTTTGAATCAATAGTATTCTAATTAATTTGATAGTATTGGAAAAATTGTGTACCATAAATCTAAATATTTCAATATTATTATTTTTAATAGAATAAATACTATTGTTTTAATGGTTTCCTCCTATAATAACAAACGTGGCATAAAAAACATAAAGAAGAATATAAACTTGTTCGTTTTGCACGTCATTCCCGTGTTTGTGTTTGCTCAAAATGGTCGCATGCATTTTTTGTAATAATCCACATAATTAAACGCGACATTGGTAAGGACTAATGTATTTAATGTAAATTCATTACATTTAACCTTTTTCTATTTATTTCAGATAATAAATAATAAATCGAACTTCTATTATGGCGACAAACTCTAAATGCAGTCTCAAGTATTGGAAACTGAAGCGAACATTGAATGTGCCTTTTGCAACGAGAAGTGTCTATTTATGAGTGTGATTTTTGAAAGTGTATTTCAGTTTTGACATTTAATTAAAATAATTAAATTTAATTAAAACAGTAAATTAACTAAAATCCACTTTTGTTTTAATAAATTATTAGGAAAATGTAATTCGACTATACTATAAAATTAATAATACGTATCATTAAATATTTATAGGTTTTGCTTATTGTAATTAAAATAGCACATTATAAAATTTATGGTACAACAAAATATTGTATTAACATTTTTAATATTACTGAATTAATGGTACGCATCCTATTGACTAATTTTAATAGTATAAATTATTGTTTTTCTATTGAAATACTATTAATTTACCATGTTTTTTTTCTGGGTGTTTTCATTAACTGTTTTTCGTTTTTACATTGTTATAAAAAATAAATATAAAAAAAAAAATTGGAAGTGTTTTGAATGTCAATAAAATCAACTAACATGCAGTAAAAGTAACTAAATATGAATTTGGATTTTAATAAATGAATTGTGCTTTTTTCAACTACATAAACATTTAAATTGTGTAGTAAAAATGATGCATTATAAACACCCAAGAAACATTTAGACGGAGCTCCGGCATAAACGGAATCACAATTCGTTAACGGAACATTGAGCAAGTATCCGTCGAAAAAGATACTAAAACTGCACGAAAACGTACCGTCAAATTGTATGACTCCGTTTGTATGCCGGCATTTTCCGGATTTCGAAAATAATACGTTTTCACTCCGTTTCAATGGTTTTGAGAGTTGGCATTATGACAGTCGCTCATAGCGCGACAGTTCATTGATATTTTTCTAGTGGGTATTTGCTGTTGCTAAATATTAATTGCTAAATATTTAAATATTATTATATGCATTCTAATTGTTGTTAAAACAAGAAGTAAATGATGTTGGTTTGACGACACACCTTTTGGTCGTTGCCAAAATAAGCGGCGACAATTTACTTAGTCAGCATTGTAACTGTAAACCGAATTCGCAACAGCGTCAAGTTGCTAGCTTGAAGAAAATAAGCACGTGGTGCAATTTGTTTGTAAACAAAGATGACTTCAATTCAATGACTTTGTGATGGCCTTAATTCAATGTCATCGCGGGTTGCTGATTATGCAAGAGTTTTCTTTCACGGTCAGCGTTAAGAACTCGAGTTGCGGATCGAACTTGAGTTCTTTACGGAACTTGTGATTGGTTAAAAGTATGCTTCTGGGCAAAAGCAGCAAGACACACTGTGATTGGCCAAAATTATGTTTCTAGGCTGAAGCAGCTAGACACTGGAAAAGTAGCATTGAAACTTAGATTAAGTATTAGTATATAAGCTATAGTTATTTAGTTTTTAAGTGGGTTGTTATTAGATTAAGAAGTGAGTCCAATAAGTGGAACAGAAAAAGGAAATAAAAGTTGTAAAAGGATAAACTTGAAATGAAGTAAGTGTTGTTATTTATTAAATGTCTTATTTCAGTTGATGAAGTAGGGACTTTAACACTTACTCCATTTCAAGTTTATCCTTTTTACAATACTCTACACTCAGAAGAAAATGTACCATTAAGTACTTTATGGTACGACCATTGATCTTATGGTTCATGTATTAATAGTTTTTTCTTTTTAAATCTAAAGTTTTCTAATTAATTCAATAGTATTTGAACAATTCACTACCATAAATTTAATTATTTCAATATTATTATTTTAAATAGAAAAATACTGTTGTTTTAATGGTTTCCTCCTATTATAATAAACATGGTGTAAAAAAACATAAAAACTAATACAAACGTGTTCGTTTTGTACGTCATTCTGCGTGTTTACTCAAAATGGTCGCATGTATTTTTTGTAATAAACCACATTATTAAACGCGACATTGGTAAGGACTTAATGTATTTAATGTAAAAAAATTATATTTATATATTTATTTATATTTATATTTTTATTTATTACATAAAATAAATAATACATCGAACTTCTATTATGGCAACGGACTCAAAAATAACTGCAGACTCAAGTACTACAATCAATTATTGGAAACCAAAGCAAACATTAAATGTTTTATAACCTTTTGCAGCAAGAAGTGTCTTTATATGTGTGTTGTAAAAGTTAATATCAATTTCGACATTTAAATAAAATATATACAATAAATTAACTAAAATACATTTTTGTTTTAATAAATTATTAGGAAAATGTAATTCGACTTTACCATAAAATTAATAATACGTATCATTAAATTTGTATAGGTCTTTCTTATTGTAATTAAAATATCACATTATAAAATTTATGGTACAACCACACATTGTATTAACAGCTTCAATATTACTGAACTAATGGGACGCATCCTATTGACCAATTTTAATGGTATAAATTTTTGTTTTTCTATTGAAATACTATCAATTTACTATGATTTTTTTCTGGGTGTATACTCTAGCTAACTTTATGGTTCTGTTTCTGGAGCTTTTTCAGGTTTGTGTTCACAATCTTTTTTATTTCAACACTATGATAGCGAATTCAATTGATGCCATCTCCTTATGTGATTGTGTTTAATTCTGGTGATGACTTCTAGTGTAGCGTTCATTCTAACACGCAACCCCTCTATCTCTTTAATGGTTGCTTGCAACGTTCTGGACAACCTATCGTAATTACTGGCCGTCACCGTTACTTGTTGCTCTATCATATGTTTTACGTATGTTTTACGCGTATCGTAGGTTTTCCGCAACAGTTCGTTTCTTGTGCATGAACCCTCATCTGTTAACTACAATTGTTCGCTTGAGTCAGTTACAACAAATTTCGTGATTACTGTTCACTCCGTCCTGTAGATCCCTATATCTGTTTTCCGATCGAACACGAGTGAATGCTGCTCCAACGCTGTCGGTCTGTGAATTGAATCTGCCTGGACCCTCACAATGAGCAGGATTAGCCATATTATTGCCAAGTTATTTTTCTAATAAAACTATATCTAATTACTGTCACAATATTTTTAGTATTTAATGAGATTTCGTTGCTATAATTATTTTTAGTTAAATCTAAGCATTTTCGTGTATTTATCATTACAATCACTCACATATTTAAGTATCTATAAAACATAACTATATTCATATAATAACATCGTTATATCTCTATCAAAATTATCATTCATATATTACCTTATATAATATTGTACTTTAAAATTTTATAAAATAAAAAAAACACATTTTTCTTATAAATTAACATTCTCTTATATTACGAAATTTGACATTATATTATAGTTTGTGTTAATATTTTACAATATAAGTTGTGGTATGTACAAAATACATGTGTCATATAACATATTTATTTAAGTTTATATTTTTATATTTTAATATCTATTAAACTAATCAGCATAATAAATACGTATATTGGTTTTGTTGTTTCATAAACATTTTTCCAGAAGAGAAAAAAAAATATTAATTTATTCTTAATTCTAACAGAATATATTTTATCTGAATAACATATTCTACAAGTAAAACATCTTCCACTTTTTTTTGTTTTAAACCTTGCGAAGTTTAGCTTATTTTTAAGCTGTGTATTTTAAAAAATGCTCATATATGACATATATGAAATTTTTATTTTTATTTATTTTTCATTCTATCGCAATCTCTAACGAAAATTAAGTGATCATCTTAAGTTTTCGCTCGAGTTCACCTAATACGATTCGTAATACACGTATGCAATTGATCAAGTTGTAGACTAGTATTCGTCGTATTTAGTGAAATGCTTAAAAACAATTTGCTGCTGTCCTTTTCAAACTACTTAATTAATAGCTTAAGATTAGCATAAAGCCTTACGGATGTCGACTCTTTTCGAAGAGTACATCGAATCCTTACATAAAATGTAATTGCCGTTCTCATTTGTTTCTATCCTTAATACAATTATATTATTTAATAATTTATATCTTTTAACTATATTTTTGTTTTATATATATTCATTTCCTCAACATACATTTTTCTTTTTTTTTTTTTTTGTTTCTTCCATTCAACATAAACTCATAATTTATTGCACAGGCTAGTAAATTACACGAAGTAATACTTAGCTGCTTTAATAAAATAAATATCAACATAACAATTGGATCATTTGCTAACTCTAAAAAGTCTTGTATGCATTTTGCAACTGTTGTATGCATTTTCTCATAACTTTTATAATATTTCTCTTATCAATTAAGTCAATCATAATAATCTCTTTTGGAGCATATTCTAGCTCTAAAAACCTATTTTTCATTCGTATAAACGTATTTATATATTTTTTATAATATTATTTCTAGTCTTTTAATTCAATTATATTTTTCCTATTTATCATTTGGAGCATTTTCTAGCTCTAAAAAAAACCTACTTGTCATTTATTTGCTCGTCAGCAATGCACATAAATTAATAATTCTTTATTTATTCAAAATTCAATTCATCAAAATCTACTTTCATTATATTTTAATTTAAAATTAATAATTCAACCATAATTTCATAATTCACTTTACAATTCAAAATTTCTATGCTAGTTATCTACGCTCAGCAGTACTTAGCTATTTGTTCAATATCTCAATTTCGTACAAATATATTTCATCGCATTTATTTCGTATAAAAAACTCGTGTTATCATTTATAATTCTTTCTTATTTATATTTTTCCTAATATTTCTTGTTTTCATAACCTTTAAATTTGGTCCGCCACATGCTAGTAAATTAACCCTAAGTAATACATAGCGATCTGTGGGTACCGTTTTTTTCTGTTTTCCTATTCATTATCACACAATACTAAACTTTTCGCAATTTATTTATAAATATATTTCCGCATTTTAACAATTAATATATCAATTTCTAATTATGGTATTTTTTCAACAAATTGTTGTGTATTTTCTTTCCCATTCCTTTTATTAATATTGTCGTTGTCACGGGGGTAGTGACGGACAAAACCTTATAGGGCCCTACCCAAATTGGTGAAAATTTACTTTTCCTATTTTGTTTCTTCATTACAACCATTTCTCCAATTTGAAACTCAATGGGGTTTAATGATTTATCGTAGCTCGTTTTAGATTTTTCTTTTCTTGATTTTGTCTCACTATTTCATGCGCCCGCTGTATTTGATATTTTAATATTTTGTTATAATCATCGGCATTATATAGTGGTGAAACTTTACGTTTCAAAATAATTGGCATATTAGAATCATAACCATATAGTGTTCGGAAAGGTGTTTGCCCAGTTGACACATGTATCGTATTATTATGGACATGCATAGCCGAATTTAACCATTGATCCCAATTAGAACCATCCTCCTTAGCAAAACATCTCAAATATTCTGCTAATGGTCTGTGACTACGTTCTAATGATCCATTGGCCTGTGGGTGATACACACTATCACCCATTTTTTTAATACCCAATAATTTGCATGTATCAGAAAATAACTTTGACACGAAATTAGAGCCATTGTCAGTTACTAGAATTTTCGGAATATTGTGGCGTGTTATAATTTCATCATAAAATGCTTTAGCCACTGTGCTTGCTTCTGCGTCTGGAATTGCTACACAGCACATATATTTTGAAAAATCGTCTTGAAATGTTAAAATGTATTTATTGCCAGATACTGTCTCGGGTAAAATTCCTACTAAGTCCATATAAACTTTATCAAATGGGCGCGTTGGTGTATCTGTCAAGACCATTGGCATTTTTGTTAGCTTAGAACTTTTGTTAACTTGACATTTAGGGAAATTTTTTACATACTCTTTAATTTGTTTTTGCATACCCTTAAACCTATATTGCTTTCTTATTCGAAAATATGTTTTCAGTGTGCCCTGATGACCCCCTCGTGAAAATCTCTAATAACTGTTTTTATTTCTTCAGGATCAGTTAAAACTTGACTCTAGATTGTTTCACCATCCATATCCGTTACTGTGTCGTCCAAGACTGGCTTACTGACGTCCGGTTGTGGATCTATTGCCTTTGGTGTATTTTTAGAACGGGTTTGAACTGCCGCAATTTCTGTTTCTAATTGTGGAATCCTACTTAATGCGTCAGCATTTAAATTCTTTTTGCCAGGTTTATAAATTATTTCGAACTCGTATTCTGATAATTTGTGCCTGAACCTGGCGTTTGATCCATTAAATTCACTGCTCCTATAGCTTCTCCACTTGCATCTGTTGTCAATACAAATGGTTTTGAAAAATCTGGGTATGCTAGAACATTAGGTGAAATAATTGCTTCCTTAAGTTTTATAAATGAGTCCTGGCACTTCTCTGTCCATACAAAACTGGCATCCTTCCGAAACAGTTTATTAATCGGTAGTGTTAACCTTGCCATATTCTTAACGAATTTTCTGTAATAATTTACTAATCCTAAGAAGGCTTGTACCTGTTTCTTGGTCCTGGCTACCGAAATATTTTTGACACATTCTATATTATCGGGATCTGGCATTGCGCCTGACTCCGTGCATTTGTGCCCTAAATATACTACTTCACGCCTTAAAAAATTGCATTTTTCCGTATTTAATTTAAAATTATTTTCCCTTAGTTTTTCTAACACCTTACATAGTCTAATTTCGTGCTCCATAATGTTTTTTCCATACACCACTATATCGTCCAGATATACGAAACAATCAAGTCACTGCAAACCTGTTAATATGTGGTTCATTATTCTTTGAAACATAGCGGGTGCCCCCGTCAATCCAAATGGCATCCTATTAAATTCAAAATGTCCCAAGCCCGTGCTTGGTTTTTTCTCTGTGGCGTTCATCCACTAGCACTTGGTTATAACCACTTGCAAGATCTAATGTTGAAAAATACCTACTGTGACCTAATTGATCCAAAATTTCATCAATACGAAATACTTGTTTAATCGTTGCGTCGTTCAATTTTCTGAAATCTATTACCAGTCTCCATTTTTTCTGTCCGTCCTTGCCACTCTTTTTAGGTACCAACAATAGTGGTGAATTCCAAGGCTTGGTGATATAATATCGTCGTCTAATAACTTCTGCACCTGTTTGTTGATTTCTTCTCTGTGAATATGTGGTAATTTATATTGTTTTCGATTAATCGGAGTTTGGCCGTCTATTGTGGGGATTTCATGTTTTAAAATAGGTGTATACAATAGCTCATCCCCCTCTAACAGAAATACATCATGGTATGACGCACATATTTTTTCTATGGATGCCTTCTCTTCAACATTTGCATTTGGATCCAATTTTAATGAGTCAAATAGTTTGCATATTCTGTGTCGTATGTTTATGCCTTATACGCTATTCATTGTGCCACTCACTGGTTCCATAAATCTATTATAATTTGAAAATTTGAGCTGTATGTTGTTATTCAATATTATATCTTTTTCTGTTGAGTTTAACACTGAAACGTAAACACTATTTTTTCTCACATTTGATATGGTTTCTCCGACATAAACTCCTGGCGAAATTTCTTGTTTTTGAATTATTACTACGGGGATCTTGATTCGTAGTGGTAATCTGGCGATACCTTTAGATCTTGCTGTTATTTTTCACTGTATAATATTTTATTTATTTCATCTAGTGATCTGAGTGGTAGTGTTACAATTTTATTTTTGTTTCTGTCTATAAAGGTTAATCCCTTTTCCACTGCATTGATGATTGCGTGGTTCCATAAATTATCTCGTTCTAGTATACCGTCTGCCGGAACTCCCTGATCCTGCATTATTGTATGTAACGTCCGACTGAGCCTTCTATGTTCCATAAGGTGAATTTCAATTGATCCTGCGGTGGTCACATGTCCCCCAAATGCTCCGCTCAGATTTTTTGTGTCTTTTAAATTTCTCTCTAGTTTATTATCTAATGCACTCCACTTTACCAAGCTAGTGTCTGCACCACAATCTACTAGTAATATTAGTTTCCCATTTTTCGCGTCCTTACAAGGAATTTCTATAAAGACATCATTTAATATCTGTCTATCTGTCTGAATTCCCCATGTCTGAATTCCCCATGTCTACTATAAATAATGCGATTTTTCTTTGATTTTGTATATAAACTTAATTTTAATTCCTTAATATTTTCAATTCAATTCATAAATCCATTCCTGAAGTAATCAAATCATATAATTTCTTCTCATTTTCTTCTATACATATCATATTTATTATGCAATCATAAAAATTATTTTTCGCTGTTAATGCTACTATGCCGAAAACGTTCAACGTTAATACAATTAGTGAAATAAAATTATCTACCATTTTCCTACCATTGATAGCGAACGTATCCACTGCCGCGTTCGGCGTCTGATTCACAATTCCTATCTCCTTTGGCCTGATTTCGCAATTTGTCTTGGGTTCATAGATTATTGTCCTATTCTGGGCCCCGCAAAACAGTTTTCTAACGTATGCCCAATTCTTGCACACCATTTACATTTATTTAAATCCCGATTATTATTATTATGATTATTATTACTACTATTCCCATTATTATTATTAGTATGAATATTATTCCAATAATTACTATTTCTATTTCCATTATTATTGTTGTAATTGATATTGTAATTATTTTCATTGTTATTATTATAATTACGATTATTATTCCGATAATTATTATTATTATACCCTACACTAAGAGTGAAAGGGTATATTCGATTTGGTACGCCGTTTGTAACACCCAGAAGGAAGCATCTCCGGTATGGAAAAGTATATATATTCTTGATCAGCATGACCTCCTGAGTCGATTGTCTGTCCGTATGTCTGTCCGTCTGTCTGTCCGTCTGTCTGTTGAAAATCCCTACTACTTTTAAAATTGAAGAGCTAGATAAATGAAACTTATAACTTAGATTACTAATATACCTACGCTGTATGTGCGAAAAAATTGGCGAGATCGGTCCATTGTGGCCCACTTATGTTCAAATACCTCATATAAAATGTACATATAAAGATCAATTTTTATGTATACGTGCTTAGGTAAACTTTTTTTGGTAAAATATATATTGACTCATGCTCAAATACATGATAATAATGTTTTCCGGCGAAAAGACTTGTGGTTCACAAAAAAAAAATCGAAATTCGGTACACCTACCCATTTGTAAATATGGGTATCAAATGAATGGAAATTCTTCAGCGATTGAATGTTTGTAGTTATTTTCAGGATTCGTATACCCTGGTGACCTATATATCACTTTGAATGGTAACTACACATATGTGTAGGGTATTTATAGTCGGCTTGGACCGACTATAATTTTGATAATCCTAACTATCATAATTACACCTACTTTAAAATTTCCCATGTGATCTAACCTTCCCAACTGGTTATTATGATTGTTATTATAATTATTATTTTTGTTATTATAATTATTATTATTATTGTTATTATAATTATTATTATTGTTATTATAATTATTAGTTATATTTTCATTATGATATTCCCAATTATTGTTGTTATTATATCTTCGAACATTATTATTCCTATGATTGGCTTGCGTAATATTCTCGTAGCCATCATTGTAGTCGTAATTAATTGTTTGTTGTCTACGCGTACAGTTTTGCCCCGGTTCCGGTTTATTATTTGCACATCTAAGGCTCGTTTCGTGGCCGTAATTGCCACATTCTTGACAGTAAGGCATGTTTTTCCGACTGATAAATTCGTCCCTCGTATTTCCGTCATTCCCGCAAAATGAACATGTTGGAACAACTTTATCCCTTTCGTTTGCGAGCATTTCGTGCCCAAATGATCCACTATTGTTTCCTATAACAATTTTTTCGCATGTTATTTGTGAGGCCCTGAATGCACCTCTGGGGCATTCTGTGTTGTTTCTATTACACGCCCACTTTGTATTATCTCCAACGTTTCTACTGCTTCCTCTATCAGTGAATCTAGTGAGTTTGACTTATTATTTAGCATGTGTATTTTCGGTGTGCTGTCTTTAAGACCTACTTTAAAAGTCTTTTGTATGGATTTGTCCAGTTCCATTAACATTGCCTCGTCCCCTGTGCCGTTATATTTTCTTTTATTAATTCCACCGCCTTTGTTTTCAGGACATTTAGGCGTCTTGCAAAAGGTCTAATTTCTTCCGTGGATGTTTGATAGGCATGACTTATATCATTTATCACTGAGTCTAATGTTATGGTTTTAAGATATGTTCGCTTTATTAGAGTATATAATTCATTTAATCTGCTAAATTGAATTCCATTAACTAGTTCAAATGCGTCTCCATACATTCTTAACTTAACACATGATATAAATTCTTGTAACTCTATTTCATTCGTAGGCTTTACCGCTAAATCACATCCTTGTATGAATCTACATACTTCAGAAGGCAGAGCATTGGAATCCGTGCCTGAGAACATCGGAACCAAACGGTTCACGGTCTTTGCAATATGTTGGATACTCATTTTAAAATCTGGGAAATTAACTTTCTCAATATTACTGGTATCACTAGTGAATTTCTATTTAACTTCAGATTTTTCTCGATAGATTTTCCTTATTTATTTAAAAATTTATTATTTGTTTACACCATGTTTTCATTATTTTCCTCAAAACTCACTACAATAAAATAGTGTTTCATGTTGTGTTTTCTTTAATTTTCATTGTAGGGCTTCCATTAAAAATACGTCATTTCCAACAAAAATTTTTAAATTACCAAAATTAGATTTTATTTAAATTATTGACTATTTATTTTAAAAACATATTTAAAATTTTTTCTATCTTCCACCTAGAGCGGCTGTTTTTGGTTCTAAAACCGGCTGGGCCAATGTTAAAGTCCCTACTTCATCAACTGAAATAAGACATTTAATAAATAACAACACTTACTCCATTTCAAGTTTATCCTTTTTACAACTTTTATTTCCTTTTTCTGTTCCACTTAAAAACTAAATAACTATAGCTAATATACTAATACTTAATCTAAGTTTCAATGCTACTTTCCCAGTGTCTTGCTGCTTCAGCCTAGAAACATAATTTTGGCCAATCACAGTGTGTCTTGCTGCTTTTGCCCAGAAGCATAATTTTAACCAATCACAAGTTCCGTAAAGAACTCAAGTTCGATCGGCAACTCGAGTTCTTAACGCTGACCGTGAAAGCAACTCTTGCATAATCAGCAACCCGCGATGACATTGAAATTAGGCCATCGAAAAGTCATTGAATTGAAATCATCTTTGTTTACAAACAAATTGCACCACGTGCTTATTTTCTTCAAGCTAGCAACTTGACGCTGCTGCGAATTTGGTTTACAGTTACAATGCTGACTAAGTAAATTGTCGCCGCTTATTTTGGCAACGACCAATTAATATTTTCAATTCAATTCATAAATCCATTCCTGAAGTAATCAAATCATTTAATTTCTTCTCATTTTCTTCTATACATATCATATTTATTATGCAATCATAAAAATTATTTTTCGCTGTTAATGCTACTATGCCGAAAACGTTCAACGTTAATACAATTAGTGAAATAAAATTATCTACCATTTTCCTACCATTGATAGCGAACGTATCCACTGCCGCGTTCGGCGTCTGATTCACAATTCCTATCTCCTTTGGCCTGATTTCGCAATTTGTCTTGGGTTCATAGATTATTGTCCTATTCTGGGCCCCGCAAAACAGTTTTCTAACGTATGCCCAATTCTTGCACACCATTTATTTAAATCCCGATTATTATTATTATGATTATTATTACTACTATTCCCATTATTATTATTAGTATGAATATTATTCCAATAATTACTATTTCTATTTCCATTATTATTGTTGTAATTGATATTGTAATTATTTTCATTGTTATTATTATAATTACGATTATTATTCCGATAATTATTATTATTATACCCTACACTAAGAGTGAAAGGATATATTCAGTTTGGTACGCCGTTTGTAACACCCAGAAGGAAGCATCTCCGGTATGGAAAAGTATATATATTCTTGATCAGCATGACCTCCTGAGTCGATTTAGCGATGTCCGTATGTCTGTCCGTCTGTCTGTCCGTCTGTCTGTTGAAAATCCCTACTACTTTTAAAATTGAAGAGCTAGATAAATGAAACTTATAACTTAGATTACTAATATACCTACGCTGTATGTGCGAAAAAATTGGCGAGATCGGTCCATTGTGGCCCACTTATGTTCAAATACCTCATATAAAATGTACATATAAAGATCAATTTTTATGTATACGTGCTTAGGTAAACTTTTTTTGGTAAAATATATATTGACTCATGCTCAAATACATGATAATAATGTTTTCCGGCGAAAAGACTTGTGGTTCACAAAAAAAAAAATCGAAATTCGGTACACCTACCCATTTGTAAATATGGGTATCAAATGAATGGAAATTCTTCAGCGATTGAATGTTTGTAGTTATTTTCAGGATTCGTATACCCTGGTGACCTATATATCACTTTGAATGGTAACTACACATATGTGTAGGGTATTTATAGTCGGCTTGGACCGACTATAATTTTGATAATCCTAACTATCATAATTACACCTACTTTAAAATTTCCCATGTGATCTAACCTTCCCAACTGGTTATTATGATTGTTATTATAATTATTATTTTTGTTATTATAATTATTATTATTATTGTTATTATAATTATTATTATTGTTATTATAATTATTAGTTATATTTTCATTATGATATTCCCAATTATTGTTGTTATTATATCTTCGAACATTATTATTCCTATGATTGGCTTGCGTAATATTCTCGTAGCCATCATTGTAGTCGTAATTAATTGTTTGTTGTCTACGCGTACAGTTTTGCCCCGGTTCCGGTTTATTATTTGCACATCTAAGGCTCGTTTCGTGGCCGTAATTGCCACATTCTTGACAGTAAGGCATGTTTTTCCGACTGATAAATTCGTCCCTCGTATTTCCGTCATTCCCGCAAAATGAACATGTTGGAACAACTTTATCCCTTTCGTTTGCGAGCATTTCGTGCCCAAATGATCCACTATTGTTTCCTATAACAATTTTTTCGCATGTTATTTGTGAGGCCCTGAATGCACCTCTGGGGCATTCTGTGTTGTTTCTATTACACGCCCACTTTGTATTATCTCCAACGTTTCTACTGCTTCCTCTATCAGTGAATCTAGTGAGTTTGACTTATTATTTAGCATGTGTATTTTCGGTGTGCTGTCTTTAAGACCTACTTTAAAAGTCTTTTGTATGGATTTGTCCAGTTCCATTAACATTGCCTCGTCCCCTGTGCCGTTATATTTTCTTTTATTAATTCCACCGCCTTTGTTTTCAGGACATTTAGGCGTCTTGCAAAAGGTCTAATTTCTTCCGTGGATGTTTGATAGGCATGACTTATATCATTTATCACTGAGTCTAATGTTATGGTTTTAAGATATGTTCGCTTTATTAGAGTATATAATTCATTTAATCTGCTAAATTGAATTCCATTAACTAGTTCAAATGCGTCTCCATACATTCTTAACTTAACACATGATATAAATTCTTGTAACTCTATTTCATTCGTAGGCTTTACCGCTAAATCACATCCTTGTATGAATCTACATACTTCAGAGGGCAGAGCATTGGAATCCGTGTCTGAGAACATCGGAACCAAACGGTTCACTGTCTTTGCAATATGTTGGATACTCATTTTAAAATCTGGGAAATTAACTTTCTCAATATTACTGGTATCACTAGTGAATTTCTATTTAACTTCAGATTTTTCTCGATAGATTTTCCTTATTTATTTAAAAATTTATTATTTGTTTACACCATGTTTTCATTATTTTCCTCAAAACTCACTACAATAAAATAGTGTTTCATGTTGTGTTTTCTTTAATTTTCATTGTAGGGCTTCCATTAAAAATACGTCATTTCCAACAAAAATTTTTAAATTACCAAAATTAGATTTTATTTAAATTATTGACTATTTATTTTAAAAACATATTTAAAATTTTTTCTATCTTCCACCTAGAGCGGCTGTTTTTGGTTCTAAAACCGGCTGGGCCAATGTTAAAGTCCCTACTTCATCAACTGAAATAAGACATTTAATAAATAACAACACTTACTCCATTTCAAGTTTATCCTTTTTACAACTTTTATTTCCTTTTTCTGTTCCACTTAAAAACTAAATAACTATAGCTAATATACTAATACTTAATCTAAGTTTCAATGCTACTTTCCCAGTGTCTTGCTGCTTCAGCCTAGAAACATAATTTTGGCCAATCACAGTGTGTCTTGCTGCTTTTGCCCAGAAGCATAATTTTAACCAATCACAAGTTCCGTAAAGAACTCAAGTTCGATCGGCAACTCGAGTTCTTAACGCTGACCGTGAAAGCAACTCTTGCATAATCAGCAACCCGCGATGACATTGAAATTAGGCCATCGAAAAGTCATTGAATTGAAATCATCTTTGTTTACAAACAAATTGCACCACGTGCTTATTTTCTTCAAGCTAGCAACTTGACGCTGCTGCGAATTTGGTTTACAGTTACAATGCTGACTAAGTAAATTGTCGCCGCTTATTTTGGCAACGACCAATTAATATTTTCAATTCAATTCATAAATCCATTCCTGAAGTAATCAAATCATTTAATTTCTTCTCATTTTCTTCTATACATATCATATTTATTATGCAATCATAAAAATTATTTTTCGCTGTTAATGCTACTATGCCGAAAACGTTCAACGTTAATACAATTAGTGAAATAAAATTATCTACCATTTTCCTACCATTGATAGCGAACGTTCGGCGTCTGGCCGCGTTCGGCGTCTGATTCACAATTCCTATCTCCTTTGGCCTGATTTCGCAATTTGTCTTGGGTTCATAGATTATTGTCCTATTCTGGGCCCCGCAAAACAGTTTTCTAACGTATGCCCAATTCTTGCACACCATTTACATTTATTTAAATCCCGATTATTATTATTATGATTATTATTACTACTATTCCCATTATTATTATTAGTATGAATATTATTCCAATAATTACTATTTCTATTTCCATTATTATTGTTGTAATTGATATTGTAATTATTTTCATTGTTATTATTATAATTACGATTATTATTCCGATAATTATTATTATTATACCCTACACTAAGAGTGAAAGGGTATATTCAGTTTGGTACGCCGTTTGTAACACCCAGAAGGAAGCATCTCCGGTATGGAAAAGTATATATATTCTTGATCAGCATGACCTCCTGAGTCGATTTAGCGATGTCCGTATGTCTGTCCGTCTGTCTGTCCGTCTGTCTGTTGAAAATCCCTACTACTTTTAAAATTGAAGAGCTAGATAAATGAAACTTATAACTTAGATTACTAATATACCTACGCTGTATGTGCGAAAAAATTGGCGAGATCGGTCCATTGTGGCCCACTTATGTTCAAATACCTCATATAAAATGTACATATAAAGATCAATTTTTATGTATACGTGCTTAGGTAAACTTTTTTTGGTAAAATATATATTGACTCATGCTCAAATACATGATAATAATGTTTTCCGGCGAAAAGACTTGTGGTTCACAAAAAAAAAAATCGAAATTCGGTACACCTACCCATTTGTAAATATGGGTATCAAATGAATGGAAATTCTTCATCGATTGAATGTTTGTAGTTATTTTCAGGATTCGTATACCCTGGTGACCTATATATCACTTTGAATGGTAACTACATATATGTGTAGGGTATTTATAGTCGGCTTGGACCGACTATAATTTTGATAATCCTAACTATCATAATTACACCTACTTTAAAATTTCCCATGTGATCTAACCTTCCCAACTGGTTATTATGATTGTTATTATAATTATTATTTTTGTTATTATAATTATTATTATTATTATTGTTATTATAATTATTATTATTGTTATTATAATTATTAGTTCTATTTTCATTATGATATTCCCAATTATTGTTGTTATTATATCTTCGAACATTATTATTCCTATGATTGGCTTGCGTAATATTCTCGTAGCCATCATTGTAGTCGTAATTAATTGTTTGTTGTCTACGCGTACAGTTTTGCCCCGGTTCCGGTTTATTATTTGCACATCTAAGGCTCGTTTCGTGGCCGTAATTGCCACATTCTTGACAGTAAGGCATGTTTTTCCGACTGATAAATTCGTCCCTCGTATTTCCGTCATTCCCGCAAAATGAACATGTTGGAACAACTTTATCCCTTTCGTTTGCGAGCATTTCGTGCCCAAATGATCCACTATTGTTTCCTATAACAATTTTTTCGCATGTTATTTGTGAGGCCCTGAATGCACCTCTGGGGCATTCTGTGTTGTTTCTATTACACGCCCACTTTGTATTATCTCCAACGTTTCTACTGCTTCCTCTATCAGTGAATCTAGTGAGTTTGACTTATTATTTAGCATGTGTATTTTCGGTGTGCTGTCTTTAAGACCTACTTTAAAAGTCTTTTGTATGGATTTGTCCAGTTCCATTAACATTGCCTCGTCCCCTGTGCCGTTATATTTTCTTTTATTAATTCCACCGCCTTTGTTTTCAGGACATTTAGGCGTCTTGCAAAAGGTCTAATTTCTTCCGTGGATGTTTGATAGGCATGATTTATATCATTTATCACTGAGTCTAATGTTATGGTTTTAAGATATGTTCGCTTTATTAGAGTATATAATTCATTTAATCTGCTAAATTGAATTCCATTAACTAGTTCAAATGCGTCTCCATACATTCTTAACTTAACACATGATATAAATTCTTGTAACTCTATTTCATTCGTAGGCTTTACCGCTAAATCACATCCTTGTATGAATCTACATACTTCAGAGGGCAGAGCATTGGAATCCGTGCCTGAGAACATCGGAACCAAACGGTTCACGGTCTTTGCAATATGTTGGATACTCATTTTAAAATCTGGGAAATTAACTTTCTCAATATTACTGGTATCACTAGTGAATTTCTATTTAACTTCAGATTTTTCTCGATAGATTTTCCTTATTTATTTAAAAATTTATTATTTGTTTACACCATGTTTTCATTATTTTCCTCAAAACTCACTACAATAAAATAGTGTTTCATGTTGTGTTTTCTTTAATTTTCATTGTAGGGCTTCCATTAAAAATACGTCATTTCCAACAAAAATTTTTAAATTACCAAAATTAGATTTTATTTAAATTATTGACTATTTATTTTAAAAACATATTTAAAATTTTTTCTATCTTCCACCTAGAGCGGCTGTTTTTGGTTCTAAAACCGGCTGGGCCAATGTTAAAGTCCCTACTTCATCAACTGAAATAAGACATTTAATAAATAACAACACTTACTCCATTTCAAGTTTATCCTTTTTACAACTTTTATTTCCTTTTTCTGTTCCACTTAAAAACTAAATAACTATAGCTAATATACTAATACTTAATCTAAGTTTCAATGCTACTTTCCCAGTGTCTTGCTGCTTCAGCCTAGAAACATAATTTTGGCCAATCACAGTGTGTCTTGCTGCTTTTGCCCAGAAGCATAATTTTAACCAATCACAAGTTCCGTAAAGAACTCAAGTTCGATCGGCAACTCGAGTTCTTAACGCTGACCGTGAAAGCAACTCTTGCATAATCAGCAACCCGCGATGACATTGAAATTAGGCCATCGAAAAGTCATTGAATTGAAATCATCTTTGTTTACAAACAAATTGCACCACGTGCTTATTTTCTTCAAGCTAGCAACTTGACGCTGCTGCGAATTTGGTTTACAGTTACAATGCTGACTAAGTAAATTGTCGCCGCTTATTTTGGCAACGACCAATTAATATTTTCAATTCAATTCATAAATCCATTCCTGAAGTAATCAAATCATTTAATTTCTTCTCATTTTCTTCTATACATATCATATTTATTATGCAATCATAAAAATTATTTTTCGCTGTTAATGCTACTATGCCGAAAACGTTCAACGTTAATACAATTAGTGAAATAAAATTATCTACCATTTTCCTACCATTGATAGCGAACGTATCCACTGCCGCGTTCGGCGTCTGATTCACAATTCCTATCTCCTTTGGCCTGATTTCGCAATTTGTCTTGGGTTCATAGATTATTGTCCTATTCTGGGCCCCGCAAAACAGTTTTCTAACGTATGCCCAATTCTTGCACACCATTTACATTTATTTAAATCCCGATTATTATTATTATGATTATTATTACTACTATTCCCATTATTATTATTAGTATGAATATTATTCCAATAATTACTATTTCTATTTCCATTATTATTGTTGTAATTGATATTGTAATTATTTTCATTGTTATTATTATAATTACGATTATTATTCCGATAATTATTATTATTATACCCTACACTAAGAGTGAAAGGGTATATTCAGTTTGGTACGCCGTTTGTAACACCCAGAAGGAAGCATCTCCGGTATGGAAAAGTATATATATTCTTGATCAGCATGACCTCCTGAGTCGATTTAGCGATGTCCGTATGTCTGTCCGTCTGTCTGTCCGTCTGTCTGTTGAAAATCCCTACTACTTTTAAAATTGAAGAGCTAGATAAATGAAACTTATAACTTAGATTACTAATATACCTACGCTGTATGTGCGAAAAAATTGGCGAGATCGGTCCATTGTGGCCCACTTATGTTCAAATACCTCATATAAAATGTACATATAAAGATCAATTTTTATGTATACGTGCTTAGGTAAACTTTTTTTGGTAAAATATATATTGACTCATGCTCAAATACATGATAATAATGTTTTCCGGCGAAAAGACTTGTGGTTCACAAAAAAAAAAATCGAAATTCGGTACACCTACCCATTTGTAAATATGGGTATCAAATGAATGGAAATTCTTCATCGATTGAATGTTTGTAGTTATTTTCAGGATTCGTATACCCTGGTGACCTATATATCACTTTGAATGGTAACTACATATATGTGTAGGGTATTTATAGTCGGCTTGGACCGACTATAATTTTGATAATCCTAACTATCATAATTACACCTACTTTAAAATTTCCCATGTGATCTAACCTTCCCAACTGGTTATTATGATTGTTATTATAATTATTATTTTTGTTATTATAATTATTATTATTATTATTGTTATTATAATTATTATTATTGTTATTATAATTATTAGTTCTATTTTCATTATGATATTCCCAATTATTGTTGTTATTATATCTTCGAACATTATTATTCCTATGATTGGCTTGCGTAATATTCTCGTAGCCATCATTGTAGTCGTAATTAATTGTTTGTTGTCTACGCGTACAGTTTTGCCCCGGTTCCGGTTTATTATTTGCACATCTAAGGCTCGTTTCGTGGCCGTAATTGCCACATTCTTGACAGTAAGGCATGTTTTTCCGACTGATAAATTCGTCCCTCGTATTTCCGTCATTCCCGCAAAATGAACATGTTGGAACAACTTTATCCCTTTCGTTATTTCGTTTATCTCCAACGTTTCTACTGCTTCCTCTATCAGTGAATCTAGTGAGTTTGACTTATTATTTAGCATGTGTATTTTCGGTGTGCTGTCTTTAAGACCTACTTTAAAAGTCTTTTGTATGGATTTGTCCAGTTCCATTAACATTGCCTCGTCCCCTGTGCCGTTATATTTTCTTTTATTAATTCCACCGCCTTTGTTTTCAGGACATTTAGGCGTCTTGCAAAAGGTCTAATTTCTTCCGTGGATGTTTGATAGGCATGACTTATATCATTTATCACTGAGTCTAATGTTATGGTTTTAAGATATGTTCGCTTTATTAGAGTATATAATTCATTTAATCTGCTAAATTGAATTCCATTAACTAGTTCAAATGCGTCTCCATACATTCTTAACTTAACACATGATATAAATTCTTGTAACTCTATTTCATTCGTAGGCTTTACCGCTAAATCACATCCTTGTATGAATCTACATACTTCAGAAGGCAGAGCATTGGAATCCGTGCCTGAGAACATCGGAACCAAACGGTTCACGGTCTTTGCAATATGTTGGATACTCATTTTAAAATCTGGGAAATTAACTTTCTCAATATTACTGGTATCACTAGTGAATTTCTATTTAACTTCAGATTTTTCTCGATAGATTTTCCTTATTTATTTAAAAATTTATTATTTGTTTACACCATGTTTTCATTATTTTCCTCAAAACTCACTACAATAAAATAGTGTTTCATGTTGTGTTTTCTTTAATTTTCATTGTAGGGCTTCCATTAAAAATACGTCATTTCCAACAAAAATTTTTAAATTACCAAAATTAGATTTTATTTAAATTATTGACTATTTATTTTAAAAACATATTTAAAATTTTTTCTATCTTCCACCTAGAGCGGCTGTTTTTGGTTCTAAAACCGGCTGGGCCAATGTTAAAGTCCCTACTTCATCAACTGAAATAAGACATTTAATAAATAACAACACTTACTCCATTTCAAGTTTATCCTTTTTACAACTTTTATTTCCTTTTTCTGTTCCACTTAAAAACTAAATAACTATAGCTAATATACTAATACTTAATCTAAGTTTCAATGCTACTTTCCCAGTGTCTTGCTGCTTCAGCCTAGAAACATAATTTTGGCCAATCACAGTGTGTCTTGCTGCTTTTGCCCAGAAGCATAATTTTAACCAATCACAAGTTCCGTAAAGAACTCAAGTTCGATCGGCAACTCGAGTTCTTAACGCTGACCGTGAAAGCAACTCTTGCATAATCAGCAACCCGCGATGACATTGAAATTAGGCCATCGAAAAGTCATTGAATTGAAATCATCTTTGTTTACAAACAAATTGCACCACGTGCTTATTTTCTTCAAGCTAGCAACTTGACGCTGCTGCGAATTTGGTTTACAGTTACAATGCTGACTAAGTAAATTGTCGCCGCTTATTTTGGCAACGACCAATTAATATTTTCAATTCAATTCATAAATCCATTCCTGAAGTAATCAAATCATTTAATTTCTTCTCATTTTCTTCTATACATATCATATTTATTATGCAATCATAAAAATTATTTTTCGCTGTTAATGCTACTATGCCGAAAACGTTCAACGTTAATACAATTAGTGAAATAAAATTATCTACCATTTTCCTACCATTGATAGCGAACGTATCCACTGCCGCGTTCGGCGTCTGATTCACAATTCCTATCTCCTTTGGCCTGATTTCGCAATTTGTCTTGGGTTCATAGATTATTGTCCTATTCTGGGCCCCGCAAAACAGTTTTCTAACGTATGCCCAATTCTTGCACACCATTTATTTAAATCCCGATTATTATTATTATGATTATTATTACTACTATTCCCATTATTATTATTAGTATGAATATTATTCCAATAATTACTATTTCTATTTCCATTATTATTGTTGTAATTGATATTGTAATTATTTTCATTGTTATTATTATAATTACGATTATTATTCCGATAATTATTATTATTATACCCTACACTAAGAGTGAAAGGATATATTCAGTTTGGTACGCCGTTTGTAACACCCAGAAGGAAGCATCTCCGGTATGGAAAAGTATATATATTCTTGATCAGCATGACCTCCTGAGTCGATTTAGCGATGTCCGTATGTCTGTCCGTCTGTCTGTCCGTCTGTCTGTTGAAAATCCCTACTACTTTTAAAATTGAAGAGCTAGATAAATGAAACTTATAACTTAGATTACTAATATACCTACGCTGTATGTGCGAAAAAATTGGCGAGATCGGTCCATTGTGGCCCACTTATGTTCAAATACCTCATATAAAATGTACATATAAAGATCAATTTTTATGTATACGTGCTTAGGTAAACTTTTTTTGGTAAAATATATATTGACTCATGCTCAAATACATGATAATAATGTTTTCCGGCGAAAAGACTTGTGGTTCACAAAAAAAAAAATCGAAATTCGGTACACCTACCCATTTGTAAATATGGGTATCAAATGAATGGAAATTCTTCAGCGATTGAATGTTTGTAGTTATTTTCAGGATTCGTATACCCTGGTGACCTATATATCACTTTGAATGGTAACTACACATATGTGTAGGGTATTTATAGTCGGCTTGGACCGACTATAATTTTGATAATCCTAACTATCATAATTACACCTACTTTAAAATTTCCCATGTGATCTAACCTTCCCAACTGGTTATTATGATTGTTATTATAATTATTATTTTTGTTATTATAATTATTATTATTATTGTTATTATAATTATTATTATTGTTATTATAATTATTAGTTATATTTTCATTATGATATTCCCAATTATTGTTGTTATTATATCTTCGAACATTATTATTCCTATGATTGGCTTGCGTAATATTCTCGTAGCCATCATTGTAGTCGTAATTAATTGTTTGTTGTCTACGCGTACAGTTTTGCCCCGGTTCCGGTTTATTATTTGCACATCTAAGGCTCGTTTCGTGGCCGTAATTGCCACATTCTTGACAGTAAGGCATGTTTTTCCGACTGATAAATTCGTCCCTCGTATTTCCGTCATTCCCGCAAAATGAACATGTTGGAACAACTTTATCCCTTTCGTTTGCGAGCATTTCGTGCCCAAATGATCCACTATTGTTTCCTATAACAATTTTTTCGCATGTTATTTGTGAGGCCCTGAATGCACCTCTGGGGCATTCTGTGTTGTTTCTATTACACGCCCACTTTGTATTATCTCCAACGTTTCTACTGCTTCCTCTATCAGTGAATCTAGTGAGTTTGACTTATTATTTAGCATGTGTATTTTCGGTGTGCTGTCTTTAAGACCTACTTTAAAAGTCTTTTGTATGGATTTGTCCAGTTCCATTAACATTGCCTCGTCCCCTGTGCCGTTATATTTTCTTTTATTAATTCCACCGCCTTTGTTTTCAGGACATTTAGGCGTCTTGCAAAAGGTCTAATTTCTTCCGTGGATGTTTGATAGACATGACTTATATCATTTATCACTGAGTCTAATGTTATGGTTTTAAGATATGTTCGCTTTATTAGAGTATATAATTCATTTAATCTGCTAAATTGAATTCCATTAACTAGTTCAAATGCGTCTCCATACATTCTTAACTTAACACATGATATAAATTCTTGTAACTCTATTTCATTCGTAGGCTTTACCGCTAAATCACATCCTTGTATGAATCTACATACTTCAGAGGGCAGAGCATTGGAATCCGTGCCTGAGAACATCGGAACCAAACGGTTCACTGTCTTTGCAATATGTTGGATACTCATTTTAAAATCTGGGAAATTAACTTTCTCAATATTACTGGTATCACTAGTGAATTTCTATTTAACTTCAGATTTTTCTCGATAGATTTTCCTTATTTATTTAAAAATTTATTATTTGTTTACACCATGTTTTCATTATTTTCCTCAAAACTCACTACAATAAAATAGTGTTTCATGTTGTGTTTTCTTTAATTTTCATTGTAGGGCTTCCATTAAAAATACGTCATTTCCAACAAAAATTTTTAAATTACCAAAATTAGATTTTATTTAAATTATTGACTATTTATTTTAAAAACATATTTAAAATTTTTTCTATCTTCCACCTAGAGCGGCTGTTTTTGGTTCTGGCCGGCTGGGCCAATGTTAAAGTCCCTACTTCATCAACTGAAATAAGACATTTAATAAATAACAACACTTACTCCATTTCAAGTTTATCCTTTTTACAACTTTTATTTCCTTTTTCTGTTCCACTTAAAAACTAAATAACTATAGCTAATATACTAATACTTAATCTAAGTTTCAATGCTACTTTCCCAGTGTCTTGCTGCTTCAGCCTAGAAACATAATTTTGGCCAATCACAGTGTGTCTTGCTGCTTTTGCCCAGAAGCATAATTTTAACCAATCACAAGTTCCGTAAAGAACTCAAGTTCGATCGGCAACTCGAGTTCTTAACGCTGACCGTGAAAGCAACTCTTGCATAATCAGCAACCCGCGATGACATTGAAATTAGGCCATCGAAAAGTCATTGAATTGAAATCATCTTTGTTTACAAACAAATTGCACCACGTGCTTATTTTCTTCAAGCTAGCAACTTGACGCTGCTGCGAATTTGGTTTACAGTTACAATGCTGACTAAGTAAATTGTCGCCGCTTATTTTGGCAACGACCAAAAGGTGTGTCATCAAACCAACATCATTTACTTATTGTTTTAACAACAATTAGAATGCATATAATATTATTTAAATATTTAGCAACAGCAAATACCCACTAGAAAAATATCAATGAACTGTCACGCTATGAGTGATTGTCATAATGCTAACTCTCAACAATGGTGCCGTTTTTGTGCCGTTAATACTCCGTCATGCCGGTACCGATTTACATACGTTATAGCCTGAATGTTTGAAACATAAACATACAAATCATTTCATTTTGTGAAGCAGGGATCAATTACACTAATATAAATAAAATAAAATTAGTATTTTTTAACTGAATCTTTCCAGATTTACAAAGGATACATTTTATAATTAATGGTGGACCGAAACTAGGAATTATATTGGCTTGTCGAAACACAAATAAAAATGCACTGAATTACTCAATAAACTGCAGGAAGTGGAGTGCTGATTTTTATTCTGCATCAAGGCAGCTTCAAACACGCTCAGAAAATACCCGATTGTAAACAATTGTTTGCGCACAATATTAAGAATTCGTGAGGGCATTATCTCTTCGTATAACATAGGGATATGGGAATATATCCTTAAACTCATCTCTGCATTATTGTTACACAAGTGTCCAAAGTCATGCATTTTAAATACATTTTTTAAATATATTAAATTTATCAACATTCAGATAGGTTTTCCCACTCATCAATGCCAAGGTAGAGCCTATATTATGTGCGTCGTGATACATTCTCGAATGACTGGACAAAAGCCCTCTAAAATCTCGCATTTCTTCTAATTTGTGAAACATGTTAAATTAAAATTAATAATATTTAATAATTAAAAAAAATTGTTAATAGTTAATAATTTAAATTTTAATTAAATCATACAAAAAAATGCACTTTTTTAATTTACAAATAAGTTAAATATTTCAGTAAGCTATATTTTTTCCACTCAGTTTACATCGCGTTTCTCATGCGTTTTGTTGTGTTCCACTCCGGTTTGCTTATTAAAATACGGCACGATATTGGCACGTTTTCAGTGCGTTTCAATCGTACTATAAAAATTTGTACTCAGTTTAAAGTACGATACAAACCAATATGCCATTGCACTTAATATTAACCTGCGAATGCTTTGAATCAATCATTACTTTCAAATCGTAGAGTTGAGGTTAACGTTTGAAACACCTTTCATCTAAATTTAAGAATCATAGCTTTTTCAATAAAACTGGTAGCTTAACCTTAACTTGAAAATTTCCTTATTTTCAAATCAATCTTAAAGTTATTCTTAAATTGTTTTCAACGTTTACTTCAAATCAAGATTTAGCAACTCGATATCAAATTAACCTACATTTAGTTTTTTCTTTTAAATATTGACTTAATCCTGCAAAATAAGTAAAAAAAGGGGATCCTCATATAGGACAAGAAAAAGGGCATTTTTCAATTAATTATTCCGTTATACGTTCTCATTTGCTCAGTGAGAATGGGGAACAACCTCACCGATACGTTTAATTCCGAACGAGGTTTCAGAGAAGGCGATTCCCTATCGTGTGACTTCTTCAACTTAATAATGGAGAAGGTTGTAAGAGCTGCACAACTCCATCACAATGGCACTATCTTCAACAAGAGTTCCATGCTGCTCGGGTACGCTGATGATATCGACATCATTGGGCAGAGCGTACGAGCAGTCAGTGCAGCATTATCCAGTTTAGAAAGGGAATCGCGTCGAATGGATCTTACAGTGAACGAGGACAAGACGAAATACCTAGTGTCAACAAACAAAGTGTCCCAGCGTCTTGGACAACACTTCACTATTGACAACCACAACTTCCAAGTTGTGAAGGACTTCGTATATCTAGGAAACAGCATCAACAAGGAAAACAATGTCAGCCTGGAGATTAGCCGAAGAATAACTCTTGCCAACAGGTGTTACTTTGGGCTCAGTAGGCAATTGAGGAGCAGAGCCCTCTCTCGACGGACAAAAATTACGCTCTATAAGTCGCTCATCATGCCAGTCCTCCTCTATGGCGCTGAGGCATGGACGCTTGTCAACACCGATGAGCGAGCTTTAGGAACGTTCGAGAGAAAGATTCTTCGGAAAATCTATGGCCAGATGCGAGTGCGGTCGGTGTATTGTTTTAAATATTTACAGAAGTCCAAAGAAGTCCATTTCGGTAAGCTATTAGATTTGGACGCGCGTTGTTATGTTATATTTTTTGTCAGGGTTTCGATTGAAATCATAAAAAACATACTGTTTTTAGTGTCACTACATTTTTGTTCCTGATTTTCATTGCCCTTTTTGGTATTGTTATTATCAAATCATTTTCAAATTCAGAGTAAGCGCTAAAAATAGCACATCTTTTATTTTTAAAACTGATTTGAAAAACACACTAGACCTTAAAGGCAATTATGATTATTTTTTCAAACGCTTACCCTGTTGTATATTGGGAAGAATCATTAATACGGAGCATACGACACACAGGGAATCACAATACCGTCATTGACGGCATGTTTACGGAGCATTGGGCAAGTATCCGTCGTAGCATATACGATTATGTTACCGTACCGTCAAAGCGGACGACTCCGTTAGCTTTTTGTAAGGTGAAATATCCCAATAAACATTTTTGTAAAGGTTGCAGACTCAGATTTCTTAATAAGCTTACTATTTAAAAACTCACAACCATTTCGTAAATGATTTCAAATCACTTATTTTATATTTGTTAATAATCTTATTAACAAAGCGAAACGCAATTAAAAAACAGAATTTGGGCATCATATTTGGAGAAAAACATCAATATTTGATAGGGTGAAATATATATATATATATATATATATATATATATATATATATATATATATATATATGAATATATATATGAATATATATATATATATATATATATATATATATATATATATATATATATATATATATGAATATATATATATATATATATTCATATATATATATATATATATATATATATATATATATATATATATATATATATATATATATATATATATATATATATATATATTCATATATATATATATATATATATATATATATATATATATATATATATATATATATATATATATATATATATATATATATTCATATATATATATATATTCATATATATTGTAGTATATATCCCTTAAAGTACAAAATGAATTTAGGTAATGTAAATTTATGTAATGTTGAAAATAACGCATTTGGTTTAACTTTTTATATAAAAATACTAGTTATAAATACATTTAAAGCAATGTTAAACATGAAATCACAAATATATCAAATAAAATGCCGTGCGTTTAATACTGTTGATGGTGCTGCTGAAGAAGAAGCGGCTGGTGGCAGATGATAGTTCGAATAGATTTGGATGCCTCAAAATACCGGTGCATTAGTCCATCTAAACGAATGAATAATGAATTTATATATATATATATATGTATATGAAAATATATAAGTTTTAGTAGAAATTGGAATGTTTAGTAAAATTTCAATTTTTTAATAAAAATTTGAATTTTTAGTAAAAATTAGAATTTTTAGTAAACATTTCAATTTTTTTAAAATTTTAAATTTTAATACAAATTAAAACTTTTAGTATAATGAATTATTACTAAAAATTATAATATTTGGTAAAAATATTAATTTTTAGTAGAAACTAGAATGTTTAGTAAAAATTAAAAGTTTTAGGAAAATTTTAGTTTTTAGAAAAAAAAAATAATTTTTAGTATAAACTGTAAAAATTGTAATTTTAGTTACAATATGAATTATTTAGTAAAAAAATATTTAAGTAGAAATTGGAATTTTTAGTAAAGACTTGAAATTTTAGTATAAATTAGAATTATTAGTAATAGTTTTAATTTTTAGTAAAAATTGTAATTTTTTGTAAAAATTGTAATTTTTATAAAAAAATTTAATTTGTAGAGAATAAATTGAAAATTTATTAAGATTTTTAATTTAGTAAAATTGTAATATAATATAAATTTTAATTTAATATAATATAAATTTTAATTAATTATAAATATGTCATTTAGTAAAAATAATTTAGTAAAACTTTCAATATTTAGCATACGGTATCACCACATAAATATAATTGAAATTGAAATCTAATAAGACACAACTTAATATCTTGGAACATGCGTTCCAAGCGATTTACATAGTTTTCCGGCACGCTGACCACACAGCCACTCAACAATGTCTTCCTCCTTATCGCTGTCAGCGCTAATAGCAAGAATTAATCTGCATTGGAAGCACAAGTTTTAATAAATATAGACAATTGTAAATAGTTAAAAAGTTTGCGCACCTGCGTATAAGATGAAGTTTATGATAGCGCATAAACACGTCCTTCTTGTTCACATACATACGCAGACGGCCGTCGATCTGCTCGCTCCTTACCCGCTTACTCAGCGACGTGCGACTCAGCAACCTGTCGCAGTTGGCCAGCAGTTCGGGTTTTTTTTATTTCCGGCGCTATATACTAAATGCCGCAATTGCGATTCCAACGGGAAATTCAAGCTAATACAAAACACAACGTTAAATAAATTGTAATTGATATTATATGAATTTCAAATGAAATTTCTGAATTTTTAATTTAAAATTGACATTTTTTGATTTCAAATTTAAAAATATTAATTTCAATTATTTTTAATGGAAAATTATAAATTTTAATTGATATTTTTTGAATTTCAAATGGAATTTCTGAATTACAATTCAAATTTCTGAATCCAAAATGGAAAATATAAGAATGTTATTTGACAATTTATGAATTTGCAATTTATGAATTTTATATATAATTTCAAAATTCCAATTCCAATAAGAATTAAGAATTAAATTTGATATATTCTGAATTCAAAATAACAAAATTATGAATTTCAATATATATGTTCTGAATTTTCAATATCTAAATTTCAAATGGAATTTCTGAATTAAAATTGATATTTTCTAATTTCAAAATGGATAAAATATGAATTTTAATTTATTGTTGAGTTTTACTTCAACAATGCAATTAATTAAAATAAAATACTTTACCCTCGTGCTGTGCCATCGTTGAAAACTCCTGCCACTTGGACTGCACCTCCCAGTTTTTTCCGTCAGCTGATTAAGTTCCTGCAGATATGAGACCGCAAAAAATACGTTAAGCACATCAAACGGACGCGTATCGAAATGCAAATAAACGCTTTAATAAAATCTTTGCTATAATAAAATGTTCATGTGGATCAAAAGAGGACACGATATCCGCTATCACATGACTGCTGATGAGATTTTTAATCGAGAGTCCTAGACGTATATTCAACGAAACGGAGACGGTTTGACCGAGCGTCACGCGTTCAAGTTTATGGACCTGTTTTGTCCATTAGAATATTAACTAATTTAGTATATTTGAAATAAATGATTTAACCTGTGGAGGCGTCAGCATGCGACCCGAGCGAAAGAACTCTTCAAGCGCTATTAAATAACTCGATTTGTTGAAAGTCGACAGACAGACCGCCTTTACCGCTTTCAGATTCGCATAGAGATGCACGAGAATAACAAAATCAAATACAGAGTAGAGAATCCTAAGAGGTAGAAAATTATTATTATATTATAAAAGAATTCACTTGCAAGAACAAGAGTATGGCATTTCTTTTTATTGAAAGATTCAAACAAAATCAGTCTACATTCTATTGAAAGCTGAAATATGCCCGAGTTTAAAAAATATTTTAAGATTAGCTTACATTTGATTTTTGATCAATGTCAACAGATAGAGGCCCAGAAAGGAATCAATTAGATTGACGCACGTCTCCTGTGATCTGTCTTTGAAGGCGATATCGGCAAGATTTCCGCGCACGGCATGATGCTGCGTCAGAGCAGCACTGGTAGCGCCACGTAAAGAAAAAACAAGAAAAAAACATTTAAAAAATCAGAAACAAAATTTGTAAAAATACCGATTTTAATTTTAAAGAATTATCTATGATTATTGTCAATCGTTACAAATTATATATAAATGCAATCGCAAGAGATGACTAATTTTTCGGAAAAGGTTGATTGAAACTTAAGTAAAGAAACCACCCAACCGTAACGCCCACAATCGCATATAGCACCGTCGAACCGCACAATATATACGTGCTGTACAGCGGATACTTGGGAAGAACATAAATCTTAACGCCCATGTCGAGATCATTCAGAAAATCGACACGCCACTTCTTCAAGTCGACGTCCAGCTGTGAACCCTTTCACCACGAGCATAAAACACGTCCCAAATGTCCGCTGCCCTCCTTGAAGATCCACGTTGCCGTTGCCGAATATGCGTTGACATTGTCGTTCCCAACACCAATGCCCTTGAGTAAAGCTTGTATACAAAGAGTGCCTAAGCGATATTAATAATTTTAATTTAGCTAAAAATTAAAATAAAGACTCACCGCAAATGGTGCTGCAAAAGGCCTGCACCGTATCCCACACCTGATAGGCGTGGGGTACAGATTTTTCTGCCTTTGGGCAGAAAAATCTGCAGCAGACGCAACAAAAAGAATTTCTCCCGTACAATGATTGCAATATGTTCCGATGACAATAAAAAATACAGCTTTAACTAATCCGCCGATTATGACAAACCTATGGTGTAAGAATCGGGACTTGTTGTAATCATTTCAATGTACTAAAAATGATATTTTAGATATTCTCTAATTAGCAAACATTTGATAAGAATTACTTACTATTGACTTTGCCGCCAAACAGCTTCGTTATAAGCATCAACAAGACGAGTTTAACTAAAATTATACTTAATATTGTTAAATTGCATGGAACAAATTAATATAAATTATAACTTACTATTTGGGTAGAGCCAAGGTGTGAGTAGAGCGCCAAGCAAGAAAATTTTCTATTTGATACAATTTTATGACGTTTAAACCAACGACATCATAATATTTTTTTTTTGTTTCGTTTTGAACTTAGCGAAAACATGAGAGCGAAAACAACAATTTTTTTGTATCCTCTCCCTGAATAAAAGTTAAAATGGGAAACGGTTGATCTGGCACAACAATGTTGCATTTCAGAGTTCAGAATACTTCCCAGCGGAGCTGAGAATATACTGGGTTGTGTTAAGATTGTGTGCAAATTTTGGGCATATTTCTAACATTTGGAGAAAAACATATAACTACGTATAAATAATAATTAAATAATGTCTTTGAAACGAAAACAATCAAATAAAACGCAAAGCGAAGAAATTATTAATTTATTCATGTCCCAGAATTTTCGGGGATATTCAGTCAACATCACATATTTGATGGGGTTGAAAATTATAACATTTCTCCGAATGATCTTGGATGTTGATGCACACACCATCCTTGGGAACATCTGATTCGTCCGATGAATCAGATTTCCAAGATAATTTTAATTTGCTAACAAATTGCTACTTGGTGTGTTAACAATTATTCCAAAATTTATTACCAAACTTTTTATATTAAGCTTACAAAATGATTGCATATAGCTTACTATTCAATATTACACAAAAGCCTTCAATGTAAGCTTACAATCGATGTCCAGTTTCGCTAATCCGACAATTATTATGCAACGTTTTGTAAACATTTCGCAAGTTTATTATAAAACAAAACATTACATCCCAACAAACATTGTAAGCTTTTTGTAAGGCTATATATGTAATGTTATGTTTTATAATAAGCTTGCGAAATGTTTACAAAACGTTGCATAATAATTGTAGGATTAGCGCAACTGGACATTGATTGTAAGCTTACATTGAAAGCTTATGTGTAATATTGAATAGTAAGCTATATGTAATCATATTATAAGCTTAATATAAAACGTATCGTATTGCTTATTACAAATTATTTTGTAATAATTTTGTAGATTTAGATTTTAGTAGATTCTGGTGCAGACTCTAGCTTGGTAAAGTGGAGTGCATTAGATAATAAACTAGAGAGAAATTTAAAAGACACAAAAGATCTGAGTAGAAAGATCGAATAAGAATGCAATATAGATGGAAGGGTATGCAAAAACAAATTAAAGAGTATGTAAAAAATTGCCCTAAATGTCAAGTTAACAAAAGTTCTATGCTAACAAAAATGCCAATGGTTTTGACAGATACACCAACGCGCCCATTTGATAAAGTTTATATGGACTTAGTAGGAATTTTACCCGAGACAGTATCTGGCAATAAATACATTTTAACATTTCAAGACGATTTTTCAAAATATATGTGTTGTTTAGCAATTCCAGACGCAGAAGCAAGCACAGTGGCTAAAGCTTTTTATGATTAAATTATAACACGCCACAATATTCCGAAAATTCTAGTAACTGACAATGGCTCTAATTTCGTGTCAAAGTTATTTTCTGATACATGCAAATTATTGGGTATTAAAAAAATGCACATTACACCCTATCACCCACAGGCCAATGGATCATTAGAACGTAGTCACAGACCATTAGCAGAATATTTGAGATATTTTGCTATGGAGGATGGTTCCAATTGGGATTAATGGTTAAATTCGGCAATGCATGTCCATAATAATACGATGTATGTGTCAACTGGGCAAACACCTTTCCGAACACTATATGGTTATGATTCTGATATACCAACTAATTTGAAACGTAAAGTTTCACCACTATATAATGCCGATGATTATAACAAAATATTAAAATATCAAATACAGCGGGCGCATGAAATAGTGAGACAAAATCAAGAAAAGGTGAAAGAAAAATCTAAAATGGGCTACGATAAATCATTAAACCCCTTTGAGTTTCAAATTGGAGAAATGGTTGTAATGAAGAATCAAAATAGGAAAAGTAAATTTTCACCAATTTGGGTAGGGTCCTATAAGGTTTTGTCCGTCACTACCCCCGTGACAACGACAATATTAATAAAAGGAAAGGGAAAGAATATACACAACAATTTGTTGAAAAAATACCATAATTAGAAATTGATATATTAATTGTTAAAATGCGGAAATATATTTATAAATAAATTGCGAAAAGTTTAGTATTGTGTGATAATGAATAGGAAAACAGAAAAAAACGGTACCCACAGATCGCTATGTATTACTTAGGGTTAATTTACTAGCATGTGGCGGACCAAATTTAAAGGTTATGAAAACAAGAAATATTAGGAAAAATATAAATAAGAAAGAATTATAAATGATAACACGAGTTTTTATACGAAATAAATGCGATGAAATATATTTGTACGAAATTGAGATATTGAACAAATAGCTAAGTACTGCTGAGCGTAGATAACTAGCATACAAATTTTGAATTGTAAAGTGAATTATGAAATTATGGTTGAATTATTAATTTTAAACTAAACCAGTTGGGAAGGTTAGATCACATGGAAAATTTTAAAGTAGGTGTATTTATGATAGTTAGGATTATCAAAATTATAGTCGGTCTAAGCCGACTATAAATACCCTACACATATGTGTGGTTACCATTCAAAGTGATATATAGGTCACCAGGGTATACGAATCCTGAAAATAACTACAAACATTCAATCGCTGAAGAATTTCCATTCATTTGATACCCATATATACAAATGGATAGGTGTACCGAATTTCGATTTTTTTTTGTGAACCACAAGTCTTTTCGTCGGAAAACATTATTATCATGTATTTGAGCATGATGTCAATATATATTTTACCAAAAAAAGTTTACCTAAGCACGTATACATAAAAATTGATCTTTATATGTACATTTTATATGAGGTATTTGAACATTTGTAGCCGCGGTAGCTCAGTGGTTAGTGCGTTGGACTGCGAGCCGAAAGGTCCCCGGTTCAAGTCTGGACTGGGGCTAACAACATCTTTTCATAGAAACATTTTTCTATACCGCGCTACCTCTCGTCAGTAAATGGCAAACCTACGAGAATAAAACCATTGCCTATGAAAAGCTCTCACCCGCCGTTCGGATTCGGCAATAAACTGTAGGTCCCACCACTTTGAGTACAAATGTAACACGCACAGCTCAAAATGGTGAGAGAGCTCGGCCGAAGTTCTATATAGGACTGTAGCGCCAAACTATTATATATATTATTTGAACAAAAGTGGTCGGATTATAGGTCACAATGGACCGATCTCGCCAATTTTCGCACATACAGCTTAGGTATATTAGTAATCTAAGTTATAAGTTTCATTTATCTAGCTCTTCTTTTTTAAAAGTAGTTGGGATTTCAACAGACAGACAGACGGACAGAAAGACGGACATCGCTAACGACGGACATCGCTAAATCGACTCAGGAGGTCATGCTGATCAAGAATATATATACTTTTCCATACCGGAGATGCTTCCTTCTGGGTGTTACAAACGGCGTACCAAACTGAATATACCCTTTGACTCTTAGTGTAGGGTATAAAAATATTGTACAGTAATTAGATATAGTTTTATTAGAAAAATAAGTTGGCAATAATATGGCTAATCCTGCTCATTGTGAGGGTCCAGGTAGATTCAATTCACAGACCGACAGCGTTGGAGCAGCATTCACTAGTGTTCGATCGGAAAACAGATATAGGGATCTACAGGGCGGAGTGAACAGTAATCACGAAATTTGTTGTAACTGACTCAAGCGAACAATTGTAGATAACAGATGACTTCGTGTCAAGGTACAGGGTTCATGCACAAGAAACGAACCGTTGCAGAAAACCCACGATACGCGTAAAACATACGGAAAACATATGCGTTAAATTACGTAAAACATATGATAGAGCAACAAGTAACGGTGATGGCTAGTAATTACGACAGGTTGTCCAGAACGTTGCAAGCAACCATTAAAGAGATAGAGGGGTTGCGTGTTGGAATGAACGCTACACTAGAGGAACTCACCAGAATTGAACACAATCACATAAGGAGATGGCATTAATTGAATTCGCTATCATAATGCTGAAATAAAGAATATTGTGAAGACAAACCTGAAAAAGCTGCAGAAACAGAACCAGAAAGTTAGCTAGAATGAATCTGAGCATAGCATGTTGTACCCGGACGTTTTGGGCCAAGCGTTGCTGAGCAAATTAACAGTGAAACTGAAGATGATGTTCGAATCAGAGTGGTTCTTAAAGAACATATTGAATTTACACATCGAAGCTAAAGCGACATCTCAATGTAGTGTCGGAAGCAAGTTAGACGGAGTCAGGAGCAGTCGGGACCCCGAGAAGTATCCTACTCAAGGGCTCCTAGATCTGTGAGATCGATGACGGCTTCACTAACAAATAAGATGGTGCGAACCGCAGTCCGAAGGAAAGAAGACAAGCACAAGAACTCATATCGGGAACTTGAAGAATCAGTATCGCTACCGCATATGAAGATAGATTAACCATGCCAATAGTGACGAGAGTTATGTTTACAGCAGAGCCCACCATTTAACCAACGGAGACCGATCACGATATCTTGACTAAATTCAACCATACCAATAGTGACGAGAGTTATGTTTACAGCAGAACCCGCCATTGTACCAACGGAGACCGACCACGATATCTTGACAACAACAGCTGTAATACATAGACAAGGTGATTGCGGAGCAGAAGTATGCGGTTATGTATGTAATAAGTATCGGTAGTATGTTTGTGTTGTATAGTAGTGTAAGGTATTGGTATGAGATGTTAGTATAAGAATGTTGTAAGTCGAAAACACATTTTTTTTTGTAAGGGGAGGAATGTTGAGAGTTAGCATTATGACAGTCACTCATAGCGTGACAGTTCATTGATATTTTTCTAGTGGGTATTTTCTGTTGCTAAATATTAATTGCTAAATATTTAAATAATATTATATGCATTCTAATTGTTGTTAAAACAAAAAGTAAATGATGTTGGTTTGATGACACACCTTTTGGTCGTTGCCAAAATAAGCGGCGACAATTTACTTAGTCAGCAATTGTAACTGTAAACCAAATTCGCAGCAGATCCAAGTTGCTAGCTTGAAGAAAATAAGTACGTGATGCAATTTGTTTGTAAACAAAGATGACTTCAATTCAATGACTTTGCGATGGCGGGTTGCTGATTATGCAAGAGTTGCTTTCACGGTCAGCGTTAAGAACTCGAGTTGCGGATCGAACTTGAGTTCGTTACGGAACTTGTGATTGGTTAAAATTATGCTTCTGGGCTAAAGCAGCAAGACACACTGTGATTAGCCAAAATTATGTTTCTAGGCTGAAGCAGCAAGACACTGGAAAAGTAGCATTGAAACTTAGATTAAGTATTAGTATATAAGCTATAGTTATTTAGTTTTTAAGTCAGTTGTTATTAGATTAAGAAGTGAGTTCAGAAGTTGAACAGTAAAAAGAAATAAAAGTTATAAAAAGGATAAACTGGAAATGAAGTAAGTGTTGTTATTTATTAAATGTCTTATTTTAGGTGATGAAATAGGGACTTTAACAATCATTTATGTATATAAAACTTATATAGGTAAAGTGTTATATATGCGTAAATATGTCGCGCACACAATTTCAAAAAGTATATCTACTAATTCCTGCTCCCTGAAAAATAAAAACACTATGAAAAGATACATGTATCTGCATGCATTTATTTTTAATTTCTTCATAACCAATAAATAAAAAAATAAAAAACTATTTCTATTGGCACATGTGGTCACATATTTTATTTTATATTTTACTAGCTATAGAATAATTTGTATTGAATTCAATTATTATTTTATTATTTTATTATTTTTGTGCATTAATTTCGCAATGTTACTTAATTAATGAATTTCCTAATGTTTTTGACTTGTGAAAACTTTTGACGTTTCTTTATTTCTGTTTGTATCCATAATATTTACTTACTTACTTGCCCATTGCAACCCATGATAGGTTTCAGTCGCTGAAATTACCCCTCGTCAGTCGCTTCTGCATTGCGCGCGATAGCGCAAGTTTTGCACTCCAAGTGTTGTCAGGATGTCTCGCACTTGGTCGCTCCACCGGAGGTTCGGACGCCCTCTTACGTTGACCACCACTGGGTACAAAATTGAACACTTTTTTTTGCTGGAGAGCTTTCACCCTTACGCTCGACATGTCCAAGCCAGCGTAGGCGCTGCACTTAATATGCCTGACTATGTCAATGTCGGTGTAGAGCTCATACAGCTCGTCGTTCCATCTGATTCTGTACTCGTTTTCAACGCATATCAGCCATAGATTTTTCGAAGAATCTTTCTCTTAAACGCTCCCAAAGCTCTCTCATTGGTGTACGTACGCTCTGCTCAATGATGTCGATATCATCAGCGTACCTGAGCAGCATGGAACTCTTGTTGAAGTTAGTGCCATTGTGATAGAGATGTGCAACTCTTACAATCTTCTCCATTATTAGGTTGAAGAAGTCACACGATAGGGAATCGCCTTGTCTGAAACCTTGTTCGGTATTAAACGTATCGGAGAGGTTGTTCTCAATTCTCACTGAGCAACGTGTGTCGCTCAGCCTTATAAGTTTCGCAGGTATACCGAACTCAGCCATGGTGGCGTATAGGCGACTTCTTATCGGACTATCGAAGGCAGCTTTATAGTCAACGAAAAGGTTGTAGGTGTCGATCTGCCTCTATTTAGTCTTTTTCAGGATTTGGCGCAATGTGAAAATCGGTTCTATGGTGGACTTGCCAGGTCTGAAGCCGCACTGATAAGGTCCAATCAGTCCGTTGACGATGGTTTTTCCTATAATATGCTCGTGAGAACCATACACGCGAAGACTTATCCCACGGTAGTTAGCGCGTATTGTGGGATCCCCCTTCATGAGGATTGGGTAGAGTATCCATTCGCTGGGCATGCTTTCTTCTAACCATATTCTGCTGATGAGCTGGTACATGTTCATTATGAGCTCATCGCCTCCGGTCTTAAACAACTCAGCAGGCAGACCATCCGATCCTGCGGCTTTGTTATTTTTCAGCATGTTGATAGCTGTGCAGACCTTATCACTGTCGGGCGGCGGTATGTCAACGCCGCACGTTGTGTCAAAATGAGGTAAAACTCGCGCATTGTTTAAAATATTAATTTTTGAAAATTGTTTTTTCTCAATTTTTACCAATCCAGTACCATATGGTGAACATAGCAAGTTAGTGTTTTTCTGCATGTTAACATAATCATGTTGTTACAAAATCTGTGAAGTCGATTCAAAGTCACACAGAAATGTACCTATTTTTTCTATTTAAAAGCAGTAAATTTTATTTGAAAGCAAGTTCTTTAGAATTTAAATCTACATATTCATTATTAATTCAAAATCTAAGCTATGTATTGTTAAATAGAGTTACTTTTTACATAATAAAATGAAAATACTTTATTACAAATTTTTGTACAATTTTTTAGGAGCATTTATACCAAAATGCTATATCTTGAAAGTAGAATGTCTAACGATTTCAGCGATATCCAAAATTTATTGCATGAAAGTGCTAAAATAGCAACAATAGACATTGGAATATGGATAATTTGTATGGAGTAATGAAAATGTACTTACTTTCCGTTTTTAAAAAAACCACCAACATTTTTCGTAAAAGATTCAATTGAGTAAAATAGTAAAAATCTTACACTAAAACAAATTATCTACTTTTTTTATAAAAAGATGGCTCCACTAGAGTTATGTGAAGCATGGCCCGTAACCGAGTTTGAATTATTATGTATCTTGGTAGCGTAATGTTGAAATGCATTTGTACGATTGGTACGTGCAACGAATTTCGATTTTTTTAATGTAACGCAGGTGGCAGGTTAAATTTTGTAAGTTCTAGCATATTTTAAAAGGGGTAATTCAGTGGTTAGTGCGTTGGACTGCGAGCCGAAAGGTCCCCGGTTCAAGTCTGGACTGGCGCTAACAATATCTTTTCATAGAAACATTTTTCTATACCGCGCTACCTCTCGGCAGTAAATGGCAAACCTACGAGAGTAAAACATTGCCTATGAAAAGCTCTCACCCGCCGTTCGGATTCGGCAATAAACTCTAGGTCCCACCACTTTGAGTACAAATATAACACGCACAGTTCAAAATGGTGAGAGAGCTCGGCCTAAGTTCTTATAAGACTGTAGTGCCAAAATATTATATTATTTATTATAATTAAAAATGTTAAAAGAAATATAAATTTAGACATAATTTGAATGAATAAGTCCGTAGATTCTTTAAAATTACACTATCCGGTACAATTGTTTACGTCATACTGTGTAAAAAAAAATCAAACTTAGTTTTTCTAGAAATCAAAAATCATTTTGAGTCCTACTTTACGCAAGACAAGACAATTTTATTTGTTTTTTTTGTTCCCCGACCACTTTGATAAAATGCAAAAACTAGTTCTGACCTCGGTTGGTTTTCGATTTTTGCTCGATTCCAGGGGGCCGAGCGCTAAAATTTTTCTCGACTTTCGGAACTCTCCGCCTATTAGAAAGGGCGTGGAAATTTCTTTTTTAAACATTTTCAGTAAAGTAAACTACAGTCCAAAAACGAACTTCTGGTGTTGGGTGCTTTCCAATTAATATATAAATACAGCATTTAATTCATCAAAGAATTTTCTTTAAATCATATCTACATGACATTAGCAGATCTCGTGTAGTTTAAGCGTCAGATTAAACGAAACGCCATGCGCGCGTTTTCACTGATTTCGACACAACGTGCGCCGTCTTCAGCAATTGGGGTTGTCAAGCTGTCTTTTCTATCGGCGGAGTAGTTATCGTCATCGCCTGCTAGAAGATGATAGAAGTACTCTCTCCATTATCTCAGTGTACCCTGGACATCTGTTACTAGATTCCCGTGATCGTCCTGACAGGAAGAGGGTTCGGTCTTTAAACCTCCGGTCAGCCGTCTTATCTTCTGAATGAATTTTCGAGACTCGTTCCTGTCACCATGCATCTCAATATCTTCACACTCGCGTATATCTAATTCTCTTTTCTTGCCCCTGAAAATATGTCTCTCCTCCTTCCTCGCTTTTTGTATCGCTCCTTCACGGCTCGCGTTACTACCGACTGCAGGGTGGCTCTATATGCATCAGGTTTCTCTGCATTGGCTGTGCAATACTAATCGATCGTTTGAATCCAAGTACCTCTTCGGCAGCGGTACGCATTGAGCGGGAGACGAGTGTCCACTGCGCTATATATCATAGAGAGGGGGACTGCCTTGGGCAAGCAGGTGTGAGGGTCGAGCGGCATAGGCTTGTTCGGTCTGTTGTGTGTGCAGCTTACTGACGTTTAACTTTCTTTCCGTGGGTTTCCGTGCATTTTTCGCAGCGCATAAGCATGTGCGAACCTTGGCTGCTAAAAGGTAGTGATCCGAGTCGATGATGGAATTTCGGATTGAGCGTACGTCCATCACACTAGAACCGTACCTTTCGTCAATCACAACATGATCAATTTGGTTGCGCGTGTTCTGATCGGGTGACCGCCACGTGGTCTTGTATATTGAGATGCTGGAACCTAGTACTACTAATTACCATGTTTCGTGCTGCGGCGAAATCGATAAGCCTCATTCCATTGTCGGAGGTTTTGTCGTGGAGGCTGAATTTTCTTTTCGTTGGACCAAAGATACCCTCATGATTCACCTTGGCATTAAAGTCGCCAATCACGATTTTGATGTCGTGTCGGGGGCAGCGCTCATAGGTGCTCATACAAGGTCTCTTTGGTCTCATTCGTCGGAGCGTGCGCACAAATAAGGCTGATGTTGAAGTATTTAGCCTTGATGCGAATTGTTGCCAGTCGTTCGTTCACGGGTTTGAACCTAGTGACAAGGTGGCTCTTGCCGACTACAAATCCACAACCAAATTCATGCCTCTCCAAATGGCAGCTGTAGTAAATGTCACAGGATGCCTGTTTAGAGCTGTCGTGTCCATCGCATTTCTTGGCATGTTATCTGTTTTCGATGAATCATCTTTTTTATATGGCGGGTCACAAGCCCAACGCACAAACCCCATTTTGGAGGGTCAATATCCCTGTCTCGTTTGTCCCCGACCAGACCTCCCACCGGGGTTGAAACCCAATCTTCAGCGGGTTGCTCGAGTTTACGGGGTTCACCAATGCGAAGGTGAGACTAGGAATTGTATATGAGAGGCTATGGTAACTAACAGAAGTCGGTTACTGCGTGCACTACACCATTCTGAAGCATATAAATATATATGTATTTTTATATATATATATATATATATATATATATATATATATATATACTTACTTACTTAAATGGCCCTTACAACCGTGGATCGGTTTTGGCCGCTGAGATGAAGCCGCGCCAGTCGGATCTGCTTTGCGCGCGCTGACGCCAGTTAGAAATACCAAGCGTTGCCAAGTTTGTCCTCAACTTGGTCTTTCCAACGCAGATTTGGACGCCCTCTTCTACGCTGTCCACCTTCGAGTTTCGATTCAAGCACCTTCTTGGCTGGAGTGTTTTCATCCATTCGTTCGACATGACCTAGCCAGCGAAGCCGCTGGATCTTGATGCGCTTGACTATGTCAATGTCGTCGAATAACTCATACAGCTCGTGGTTCATCCTGATTCGATACTCGTTAGCAAAGCAGATAGGGCCAAAGATTTTACGGAGAATCTTTCTCTCGAACGCTCCCAGTACTCTCTCATTGGTGGTGGCCAGCGTCCATGTTTCTGCACCATAAAGTAGGACGGGCATGATGAGTGACTTGTAGAGCGTTATTTTTGTCCGGCGAGAGAGGGCTTTGCTTCTCAATTGCCTACTGAGCCCAAAGTAGCACCTGTTGGCAAGAGTTATTCTCCGTTTGATCTCCAGGCTGACGTCGTTGTTGCTGTTTACGCTGGATCCCAGGTAGACGAAGTCCTTCACAATGTCGAACTTGTGGGTGTCAAAATCAGCTTTTTGTCCAAGACGCACGGACTCTTTTTTGCTTGTTGACACAAGGAACTTCGTCTTGTCCTCGTTCACCGCTAGACCCATTCGACGCGACTCTTTCTCCAATCTGGAGAATGCTGCGCTGACTGCTCGTGTGCTCCTGCCAATGATATCAATATCGTCGGCATATGCGAGCAGCATGACACTTTTGTTGAGGATAGTGCCGCTTTGACGGAGTTCGGCAGCTCGAACTATTTTCTCCATCAATAAGTTAAAAAAATCGCACGATAGGGAGTCACCCTGTCTGAAACCTCGTTCGGTATGAAATGGCTCGGAGAGGTCTTTTCCTATTCTCACTGAGCAACGTGTGTTGCTCAGGGTCATCCTGCAAAGCCTTATAAGTTTCGCAGGTATACCGAACTCAGACATTGCGGCGTATAATCGTTCCCTTATCGGAGTGTCGAAGGCGGCTTTATAGTCGACTAATAGGTGGTAGGTATCGATCTGTTTTTCTAGGGTCTTTTCCTGGATTAGGCGCAATGTGAAAATCTGGTCTATGGTGGACTTTCCAGGTCTGAAGCCGCACTGATAAGGTCCAATCAGTCTGTTGACGATGGGCTTCAGTCTTTCACATAATACGCTCGATAGAACCTTGTATGCGATATTGAGTAGGCTGATCCCACGGTAGTTGGCGCAGATAGTGGGATCCCCTTTCTTAAGGATTGGGCAGAGTACACTGAGGTTCCAGTCACTTGGCATGCTTTCATCCGACCATATTCTGCTTACGAGCTCGTGCATGCTCTCTATTAGCTCTTCGCCTCCGGTCTTAAACAATTCAGCAGGCAGGCCATCAGCACCTGCGGCTTTGTTGTTTTTCAGCCGAGCAATGGCTGTTCTGACCTCGTCATGGTCGGGTGGCGGAATCTCAACGTCGTCATCAAGTACTGGGGGTGCCGGGTTTGCTTCTCTATCGGTGGAATTGAGGTCATCATCACCGGTCAGCAGTTTAGAGAAGTGATCCCTCCATATTTTCAGTGTGCTCTGGATATCTGTCACTAGATTTCCGTTCTCATCTTTACAGGAAGAGGCTCCGGATTTTGAACCTCCGGCTAGGCGTCTTATTTTCTCGAAGAATTTTCGAGCCTCATTCCTGTCCCCATGCATTTCAATCTCCTCACACTCACGTCTTTCTGCCTCGCTTTTTTTACGCCTGAAAAGACGTCTCTCTTCCCTCCTCTTCTCTTTGTATCGCTCTTTCGCAGCTCGCGTAGCTACTGACTGCAGGGTGGATTCCGTCTTTCTCTGCAGTGGCCGCGCGACACTCTTGGTCATACCACTGATTCCTCAGGGGGCGTTTGAATCCAAGCACCTCTTCGGCAGCCGTACGCATAGAGCAGGAGATATGATTCCACTGAGATATGATTCCACATATCATCGAGAGGAGGAGTGCTTTGTTTAAGCAGGTGGGAGAGTCGAGTGGAAAAGGCTTGCGTTGTCTGTTGTGATTGCAGCTTTCCGACGTCTAGCTTTCTCTGCGTTTGGTTCCGTACGTTCTTCGCAGCGCTTAAGCGTGTGCGGACCTTGGCTGCTACAAGGTAATGATCCGAGTCCATATTGGCACCTCGGATAGTGCGTACGTCCATCACGCTTGAAGCGTGCCTTCCGTCAATCACAACGTGATCAATTTGATTTCGAGTTTTTTGATCGGGCGACAACCATGTGACCTTGTGGATATCGAAATGTTCGAATCTAGTGCTACTAACTACCATGTTTCGTGCTGCGGCGAAGTCGATTAGCCTCGTTCCGTTATCGGAAGTGTTGGCATGGAGACTAAATTTTCCAATTGTGGGACAATAGATGGCTTCTCTGCCCACCTTGGCGTTAAAATCGCCTAGCACGATTTTGATATCGTGGCGGGGGCAGCGCTCGTATGCGTTGTCTAGGCGCTCGTAGAAGCGCTCTTTTGTCTCGTCATCTTTCTCGTTCGTCGGAGCGTGTGCACAAATTAGGCTGATATGGAAATATTTAGCCTTGATGCGGATTGTTGCCAGCCTTTCGTCCACGGGCGTGAACCTAGAGACAAGATGGCGGAGTCTCTTGCCGACCACAAATCCACATCCAAATTCGTGTCTCTCCGCATGGCAGCTGTAGTAGATATCACAGGACGCTTGTTTCGAACAGCCCTGTAACGTCCATCGCATCTCCTGAATAGCGGTGATGTCAGCCTTATATTTTTCGAGGACATCCGCCAGCTGGATAGAGGCACCCTCCCTATAAAGGGTCCGGACATTCCAGGTGCATATCCGTAAATCATGGTCCTTAAAACGTTTGCGTGGGTCGTCATCGTTGTAGTCGGTCGTTATCCGAGGCTTATTTTTTGTTTTCATTGGGCGCATAGGTTTTTTCCGTGGTGGGACCCAAACCCAACGCACGAACCCTCACTCTGAGGGAGATGCTCGCCACTCACTTTAGCCGACTTCTACACCGGGTGGTGTAGAGCGCCGTTTCCAGGGACTTCCACGAGGAGGACTTCCACCGAAGTGGAGGTGTCACCATTTGACAATTTGTCAATTCTGGTGACCAGTGAGTTGACTTGAGACGACACCGACAAGGATTGCGCTGGCTTCGCCATGTTGAAGCACTCAGACACGTTGCCTTGTGATAATCGCCCCCATAGTCCCCTATATATATATATATATATATATATATATATATATATATATATATATATATATACAGAACATCAATGCTTTGTTTTAAATTTGACATAAACAAATGTTGAGTCTTTCAATAAAAGTAAATGGCTCCTGAATTTTGAAAGATGACTTAGCCTGTATATACTTCAACCATGATACTACACACACAGATTTACCATTTACTTTTATTGAAAGACTCAACATTTGTTTATGTAAAATTTAAAACAGAACATCAATGTTTTGTTTACAAGTTCACAAAATTAACAAAAACTCGAAATTTTAAAATCATCAAATCTCAACATTAAAAGTTTAAAGATCTTCATGACTTTAAAATGAATCAATCGTTTATATAAAAAGGTAAAAATAGTTAATTTGTGCAGTGAATTTTAAATTAAATAATGAAAAAGTGCAAAAAACATAACCTTTAAATATATTTTAAAGTGACCATTAATTGTTTTATTTTCAAGAGATTTTTCATACCATTCTCAACATTCTGTATGCCAAATATACCATGTATAGTATACTAGTCTTTCTTGGCTTGGAGCTATAATATAATAATACACACTGTCTGAATAACAAACAATTGATTAGCAGCATCCAAACGATACTACATGTAGTACAACTTGGATGGGTTGTACGGAAATCGTACCGTTTGGATGCTACGAACGACCCTTTGGACGACATGTTGGATGAAGTTAAAAAGTTTGTCTTTTTCGCTATTCTGTCAAGCAGGTTATATCGTGTCGACCCAAACCCATCCAACTTAGTGTGTTTTTCATTCGAGTGCAGTTTTTGATGAGTGTACATCACATGTAGAAAAATTACAAACATCAAATGATGCTTTTTGGCGAGATTTTTAGTTATTGTACCAATGCATGAGCCATCGCATGAGCCATTCATTTGTCAAGCAAATTGTACCGTTTGGACTCAAAACAAAAAGTGCCGTTAGAAGGTTTTTCGATGTACTCTTTTGGAAAAGAGCCGACATCTAATTGACTAATGCCCAGGACATGGCTAAGTTCTATTGAAAGTTTTTGAAGAAACAACAAAAAATTGAAAACAAAACACAGGCAATGATAATACGGACCGTTTCGCATACAGCCAAGTATCCTCATCAGTGATCTTTGTGTGATGACGTTGTGATAACATCAAATGTTTCGTATATATGAACAATTTTCCAATTCAACTTTCTTGTACTACATGTAGTACCGTCTGTAACACGCACATTTTCAAATTCTCATTCATTCTCAAATTTCGTATTTTTACGAAATATATAATGAAACGCAAGACAATTCAGCGCACTAAACAACGTGTTAGAAAAAGACGGAATATCATTCAGCGCACTATGCAATGTGCGAGAAAGAGATGGAAGATCAGCACATTAAAACACATGAGTGCGAATGAGATGCCAATAGCATGCGTCATTCACGAAACGAGTAGAAACTTCTCTCTCTTAATTAAAGAAAGTTAATTAATAATAGTTGAAATAATACTAGTTAAAACCAAATATAAGTGTGTTTTTTTGTACACAATCCAGCGATGCGAACCCGTGGAACAGTTTTCCGTAGACTGAATTTTCGTAACATTGGTGTCAGAAGTAGGATTGTGATACAAATTGGTTAAATTGGAACAACTTAAAGTCGATCAGCTAAAGAAGGAGCTGGCGAGTCGTAATTTTCTAACTGCAGGTACGAAAGTAGAGCTACTAATGGAGGAATTGGATGTCCAAGGCATTGATCTCGCGGAGCATGAGTTCGAAGCAGAAGCTGCAACACCATCGTAGAAAAATCTGGATACTGAGCAAAAAGTACAGTCCCAAAGTTTTGATATGAGCCAGTTGCTCGGAGCCATACAACAAGAACTTCTAGAAAATTCAAATCAGCTCAAAGCAGAACTTAAGGAAAATTGCAACAAATAAGATCAAAAAATTTCCAAACAAATTCAAGAAAATTCAAACAAAATGGATCAAAAATTTCTAGAAAATTCCAAAGAACTTCAAGAAAAATCCAATCAGAAAATTCTACAACTCAAAGCCGAACTTCATGAGAATTCCAATATCAAAATATTTAAATTTAACAAGTAAAAAATGTTTAATCTAGTATTTATAACAGAATTATATTTAGCAGAATTATTTATAGCAGAACTTCTCATGCAGTTCCATTAAAATAGAGCAGAAACTTCAGGAAAATTCCGAAAAGCTTCAAGAACATTCAAAGAAGCTGCTGGAAGTTTCTAATACAATCCATGGCAAAGTAAATGAACTTGAGGCACATGTAAATGACATTGTAGAGGACATTGATGACAAATTTGAAAAGTTGGGAAATGGTTTCGACAAAAAGCTACAGAAAATACAAGAAGATGTCAATTTATTACAGCTAAGTGAACCATCGCTGATGTATGATGAACCACAGCGTTCAACATTTTCAAGCTGCAATTTGAGACCATGGCTGTAAGTAATCGATGGAACAATGAGGGCAGCAGCCGAAGTATTGCAGACTGTTCCAGAAATCGATAGAAATAATTACACAGCGGTTATGTGTACATTGCAGTGCAAATATGGCAGTGATCACATACAGCAGATCTACAGGGGACAAAACGTGCAACAGTGACAATGCCAAAAGTGACATTTACGGAAACTGTAACCACAGCACTAACGCAGGAGACAACAACTACGTTATGCCGCCCAGCGCCAAAGGTCAGTAAACTTGATGTGGAGAATGAAGACTTACTTCAAGTAATTTGCCAAGCGTTAAAAGTGGAGCTAAACCAGATTACAAAGCTGCCAATCAAGACACCCAATTTAAAGGTAAATGCTACAACTCTGATACATTTGGGAATATGGCACGTAATTGTCGTAAAAAACCCAGACATGAAGAAAGACAGTACCATGCCCAAAATAATGTAAATGTCAATCAGTCTTTAACTAAAACGAGTCAGTTCTGCAGAGCATGATCTGACTCCCATAACTAATTGCCCCAGAATCTCCATTTCACAAATTGCTCGAAAACCAAATAGTTTAACTATCGAAGGAATCATTGATTGTACAGCATATATGGTAACATTGGATACGGGAGCTTCACACTCAATAATAAGACGAAACTTTGTTAAGGACGAAGTAGTGATATACCTACCTTCCACATGGAAGGAAGTAAAAGGCGTATTTATACCATAAGCAGGAAAAATACAACATTCCTCTCCAAAGGACTATAGACCTATCAGCTTATCTTTCTTTATGCTTAAAACCTTTGAATGAATTATAGATAATCATATCAAGTCAAAGTTTAACACATTTAACTTCTCGTGAAATCAGCACGCATATATTAATGGAAAATTAACAGAAACGGCACTACATGATGTAACTGGACACATTGAAAAATCTCTCCAATATAAAGAATATACCCTTGCAGGCTTCCTTGACATAGATGGAGCTTTTAACAATATACATTCTGAAGCCATACTCAACGCATTAATGCGAGCAAACATTGAAACAGACCTAGTAGCATGGCACATGGAAATGCTATCAATTAGGAAAATCAACTCTAATATTGGAACCTGCGAACTAAGAGCAAAAGTAAATCGAGGAACACCACAGGGAGGGGTAATATCACCACCCTCTGGATCCTAGTACTAAACGAAATTTTAGTAAAACTAGAAATGGATGGCATCCACATAGTAGCTCATGCAGATGACCTTGTGATGCTGTCAACCGGGAAATATATTGATACCGTTTCTAATATATTAGAAACATCACTAAAGACACTGACAAACTGGAATATAAAGTGTGGATTAAATATTAATCAGAACAGAACCAATAGGAGAATAATCCCAACCTTCAGAATACCAAATATTGAGGGAGTCACTCTTAACCTATCTAAAAGTGCCAAATTTTTAGGTATGGTGCTAGACGAAAAACTAACTGAAAACTCAACATCAAAGAAAGGGTAAAAAAGTATACGCCGTGTTTTACTCATGTCAGAAGATGATAGGCACAAACTGGGGTCTACAACCAAGACTTATATACTGAATGTACATGGCCATTATACGCCCCATACTAAGTTATGGCAGCTTAGTTTGGTGGACAGCACTAAACAAAAAATGCAATACAAAAGAAATAGGAAAACTTCATAGAATAGCACTGATAAGTGTCACAGGAGCTGTAAAAACAACAGCAACTGCCGCTCTTGAAATTATACTGGATTTTCTACCCATAGAACTCTTCATAAAGGGGGTTGCTGCTAACACGGCATTAAGACTCTCCCAGACAACTCACGTAAAACAAAACTTGTACAGACATTCAACCATTCTAAACCAATTTATGGGGAATAACATAGAAATGACTGAATAACACCATACATTGACTTTTGAAAAAAAATAGTCACCGAAATACAATTTAGAAGACAATGGAAAGAAAACACGGTAATCCAAGATAATACAATCAACGTTTACACCGATGGCTCAAAAATGGACATAGGTACTGGATGCGGAATCTTCTGCGAAACCCTAAACATAAATAGATCTATAAAACTGAGGAAAGAATGCTCGATATTTCAAGCAGAAGTATATGCTGTGGCGGAAGCGGCAAGATTGATTGCAATAGAGGCAATATCAGAGACTGATATTACCATTTTTATTGACAGTCAAGCTACCATTAAAGCCTTACAGAATAGAAATATCAGATCAGACGTAGTCAGCCGTTGTTGCAGAGAGCTTCAAGCTCTCAACGAACAACACAAACTAAAACTGTGCTAGGTACCGGGTTACACAGATATTCTAGGAAACGATAAAGCAGAAGAACTAGCAAAATTGGGGGCGGAACAAATACCAGACCGCACGGTATATTCTGTAAAACCACCTATATCGGAGTATAGGCTACAAATAGTGTATACTCTTGAAAGAGACAAGACAAAGAATTGGAAGTTTCCAATACCTGTCTGACAACAAAAAAGATCTGGCAGAGTCAGAGAAAAAGTAGTAGTAGGGACATACTAGATTTAAAAAAGAGGGAGCTTAGATTGCTAATTGGACTTATAACAGGGCATAATACGCTAGGAGTCCACCTGAAAAATAATGGGCTTCCAGATAAGTGAGTCTTGTAGATGGTGTAGGGACAGTGAAGCAAAAGAGGATAGCTATCACCTTATTTGTCAATGCCCAGCATTAGCACAAAGAAGGAACAAATATCTAGGCTCTTTATTCTTTCAGGAACTAGAGGACGTCAAAAGCAACCGCTGCAACTGATGAAATTCATTAGATCATCCGGATGGCAACAAAAGGAGGACATAGGAAGTCAAAATACAAATGACATTCCATACTATAGTAATATAATACCTTGAATTTAAATAAATGAAAAAAAAAATATCTTGAAATGTTAAATTTTATATATAGACAATAAACATATATGAAGAAGCACAATGGACCAGATATGGTCTAAGTGGGCTGGTAATTCTTCTTCAACTTATGTTGGGAATTGCCAACATCCTCACAACCTAAATCTAAACCTAAGGACGAATTAGAGCAGTTTATAGGAATAAGATTGCAACAGCTACAGGTGAAGAGGCAAGGGGCCCAAAGAAAGATTACCAAAAAATCACGATTGGTACTACGACTGTTGAGCATGATTTTATAGTGGCGGAAATAGTAGACGAAATAATACATGGCATGGTCTTCATGATAAGGAACGGTTTAACACTAGATTTAACAAGAAAAACTTTGAGTTATGCCAACACCAACTAAACATTGATTGTGAAAATTAAACAAGTTTTTGCTCATAAAAATATAAAAATACCACCTAATTCAGAAGCAATTCATTGGGCGAAATTAAATGGAAATTGTGGGATAGGCAAGTTGTGGGTTATTGAAGCAAATGAAGAGCATTATAAAAGTAACATAATTGTAGGAAGAACACTATTGAGGCTGCGACAGACAAAATTGTACCTATACGAGTTCTCAATTTAGAAAACTCATCCAAATTAATCAAAAAGAGAACAGTGATAGGCCAGTGTCAAGAGACATCAGCAAATATAAATTGCGAGTCAAATCCCTCAAGGGATTATGCGACACCGCCAATAGACAAGAAATCTACTCACAATTTTATAAATGAGTGAATGAAGGATTTGGCTGCCACAGAAAGGAGTAAAGTACAACAACTAATTGATAAACACTGGTTTGTATTCGCTGCTAAAAGCCAAAACGACGGGAGAACTTTCATCGTAAAACATCGAATAGACCATTGCCAAAAATAGACGATTCATTGGATACACTCTCTAATGCAAAATTGTTTTCTACGTTCGACTTGCAAAGCGGCTACTGGCAAGTATAAATCGATAAGAACGATCGAGATAAGACTGGAGATGGACTGTCTAAACGCCTACGAGTGATTTCTACTTCAAGTAAGTTAAACAGCATCCGATTCAAGCATCAGCGGAACTCCATCTCTTCAAGTAATGATAATAATTTTTTTGTGAACTACTGGATACTTTATGTAAACAAGTTAGATACATTGCTGCATCTAACTTAACTGCATCTAATTGTCGTTTTAATGTCAAATGTATATGTACATAGAATATATAATATATATATGGGGCATTATTTCTGAAATACCCATCTGCATCTCAGATTTTCTTCAATTTTTCGCCATTTGACGAGAATAAACTACACTGCTACTATTTGTTACTGAATTAAAGTGTTTATCTTATATGAAATAACACCTCTCCAAATTTCACGTAGTGTCTTTCAAAATAATAGAACTAATTTTGAAAAAAAAATTAACAAAATCAAAATAAGCGGTTTATCCGAATTTTGAGTTCGAAAACTTTATTTTAATTTAATATAATTATTAAATTAAAATAAAGTAAACTGACTTTGATAAAAAAAAAAACAAAAACCAGAATCAAATACTACGTTAAATTATATATACAATATATACCACTAATATCAATTTTGCAACTTTATTGGCCTAAATATCAGCTTATGAAATTACCTCAAAAGAAAAAGTGGGTTTTTTTTAAAGCATCAAAATTTTGTTAAATTTTCGAATTTCGAAAAAAAATCAACTTATATTTTTCTTAAACAAATATAAAGCTATTGACCAATTTCATTAAATTCAATGAACAAAAATTATTTAATTTCCACGCATCATAAATATTTTACAAAATATTGAACAAAGATAGTTTTTAAAAAAAATGAAGAGTATCGGTGCATAGTACCAGTAATATAAAAAACGATTATACCACTCGATTTACCAATTTCCAGATCTAATTTCCAGATATCGTTTTTGCTCATTTTTTTCCAACGTGCATCGTCCGAAAATAAAAAAATCGACGAAAAAAAATGTACGTGAAAGAATTTGTGTGTACCCAGTTTTTTTTAGATCAATTCGTTCAATTGTATATGCATATCAAATTTTTATAATGACATTTAAATTCTTTTTTGCGGAACATTTTTTGAATCTGAGAGCTCTCTGAGTATGTATGTAAACACGGTTTCCATTATCAATTCTTTTTACTCCAATTTGAAATACTACTAATTTATTAAATACAAATACTACTAAGAGATATTTTAAAAATCAATTAAAATTTATTAAATGCAAATAAAAGCTGTAAACGAATTGATATTGCACCTCCGTTTTTATATTCATACTCAGTGATGTCACGGTTGTGAAGTGCATCCAACATTTCAAATGCAAATAAAACCCTGGGAAAAACGTGTATTTTATTTTTCGGCGTAATTTAAGAATATATACGATGTTCTCATGTGTGCAGCCAAAGCTGAATTTTTGTCGTTTGGTGTTATAATTACAAAAATTACAATCTTGAAAAGGTGAATAAACTCGTTGTGATTTTTTACTTAAAGTTTGTAAAACTAGACATTATTTGCTTAATTGTGATATAGTAAACTATTTTTATTTTCTATCTGTTAAGTTATTGTTAATTTTTTGTGACAATCAGGGACTAAATAGGGTAGGCATGTGGGAAAGAGGCAGATGCCCCCTCCCCCTAGATTTGATTTTATTTATTTAACTTAATTAATAAAATATAAAATAAAAAAAATAAAATAAAAAATAACTTCGAGTTTTCTTATTACAAAATTTCTTAGCTGTACATTACATGCAACCTACAGCTACGATAACCAATATAACAGTCGATAGTAATTAATTTAAAACAATTTATTACACCGTCAGATAATGAAAAAATAGACCTGAACGTGAAACTATGGATCATTCTAAGAATTTGTGTATACCAAGTTCAATAGATCAATTCGTTCACGTTTTTTATTTGCATTTTAAATGCAAATGCATTTCATATTTTGATAATATATATTCTTGATCAGCCTGACCTCCTGAGTCGATTTAGCGATGTCCGTCTTTCCGTCTGTCTGTCTGTCCGTCTGTCCGTCTGTTGAAATCACGATTACAGAAAAAGTTGAAGAGTTAGAGAAATGAAACTTTAGATTTAGATTACTTATATATCTAAGCTGTCTGAACAAATACCTCATATAAAATTTACATCTACAAATCAATTTTACTGTATACGTGCTTATAATAATAATAGTTTGGCGCTACAATTCTTTAAGAATTTAGGCCGAGCTCTCTCACCATTTTGAGCTGTGCGTGTTATATTTGTACTCAAAGTGGTGGGACCTACAGTTTATTGCCGAATCCGAACGGCGATGAGAGCTTTTCATAGGCAATGTTTTACTCTCGTAGGTTTGCCATTTACTGCCGAGAGGTAGCGCGGTATAGAAAAATGTTTCTATGAGAAGATGTTGTTAGCCCCAGTCCAGGCTTGAACCGGGGCCCTTTCGGCTCGCAGTCCAACGCACTAACCACTGAGCTACCGCGGCTACGTATACGTGCGGCTACGTATACGTGCTTAGGTAAACTTTTTTGGTCAAATATATATTGACATCATGCTCAAATACATGAAAATGATGTTTTCCTGCGAAACGAGTTGTGGTTCCCAAAAAAAAATTCGAAATTCGGTACACCTACCCATTTGTAAATATGGGTATCAAATGAAAGAAAATTCTTCAGGGATGGAAAGTTTGTAGTTATTTTCAGGATTCGTATACCCTGGTGACCTATATACCACTTTGAATGGAAACCACACATATGTGTAGGGTATTTATAGTCGGCTTAGACCGACTATAATTTTGATAATCCTAACAATCATAATAACACCTACTTTCAAATTTCCCATGTGATCTAACCTTCCCAACTGGTTTTTATTCCCATTTGAAATTCTACTAAGAGATATTTGAAAAATTAATTAAAATGTATTAAATGCAAATAAAAGCTGAAAACGATTTGATATCGGACAACTATTTTTTTTGTTGTTAATACTCAGTGAAGTGCATCCAACATTTGAAATGCAAATAAAACTCTTTAACGCATTTATCTAAAAAACTGGGAAACAGGTGTATTTTATTTTTTGGCGTACTTTAAGAATATATATGATTTTTTTTTCATGGGTGCAGCCTAAAGTTGAATTTTGTAGTACGGGTTTATAATTACAAAAATTTCAATAATGAAAAAACGGATAAAATCGTGATTTTTTACTTTGCGTTTGTAAAACTAGACATTCTTTGTTTAATAGCGATATAGTAAACTATTTATACCCTACACCTATGAGGTACATGGTATATTAACTTTGTGCATATATTGTATCGACTCTTTGGAGGCGTGTCCGGTATGGAAATGTATATATATATCCATGATCAGCATCACTACCCGAGTCCGTTTATCCAAGTCCGTCTGTCTGTCTGTTTTGCTGCCTTTCTGTCAGAATACACAAAAACTTGAGACATACTGATCAGAATGCGATGAAATTTCGTTTCAATATGTTTTGTAGTTAACTTTGTAGCCGCGGTAGCTCAGTGGTTAGTGCGTTGGACAGCGAGCCGAAAGGTCCCCAGTTCAAATCTGGACTGGGGGCTAACAACATCTTTTCATAGAAACATTTTTCTATACCGCGCTACCTCTCGGCAGTAAATGGCAAACCTCCGAGAGTAAAAACATTGCCTATGAAAAGCTCTCACCCGCCGTTCGGATTCGGCAATAAACAGTAGGTCCCACCACTTTGAGTACAAAAATAACACGCACAGCTCAAAATAGTGAGAGAGCTCGGCCGAAGTTCTATACAGGATGTAGTGCCAAACTATTATTATTATACCCTACACTAAGAGTGAAAGGGTATATTACGTTTGGTACGCCGTTTGTAACACCCAGAAGGAAGCATCTCCGGTATGGAAAAGTATATATATTCTTGATCAGCATGACCTCCTGAGTCGATTTAGCGATGTCCGTCTGTCCGTCTGTCTGTCCGTCTGTCTGTCTGTTGAAATCACTACTACTTTTAAAATAGAAGAGCTAGATAAATGATGCTTATAACTTAGATTACTAATATACCTACGCTGTATGTGCGAAAAAATTGGCGAGATCGGTCCATTGTGCCCTATGATCCGACCACTTATGTTCAAATACCTCATATAAAATGTACATATAAAGATCAATTTTTATGTATACGTGCTTAGGTAAACTTTTTTGGTCAAATATATATTGATATCATGCTCAAATACATTATAATAATGTTTTCCGGCAAAAAGACTTGTGGTTCACAAAAAAAAAATCGAAATTCGGTACACCTACCCATTTGTAAATATGGGTATCAAATGAATGGAAATTCTTCAGCGATTGAAAGTTTGTAGTTATTTTCAGGATTCGTATACCCTGGTGACCTATATATCACTTTGAATGGTAACCACACATATGTGTAGGGTATTTATAGTCGGCTTAGACCGACTATAATTTTGATAATCCTAACTATCATAATTACACCTACTTTAAAATTTCCCATGTGATCTAACCTTCCCAACTGGTTATTATTATGTTTTACCCAAATGTTGGAACTGAATGGGTCAACGGACACGCCCACCTCAAATACAAGTCACTTTTATATAAACTTTTAGAAACCAATAACACGAAAAGTATTCAGGATGTAGTTACATAATTTAAAACGTATTGTTAGAATTATCCTTAAAAATATTGGACCAAAAAATGGGCGCGATCCGCCCACATTGTTTTTTTAACATTATATCCCGGGTATTCAAGGTGGACATTTTAGCCGTAAATTATTAAAATCAAATCTATGAAATATTAGCCTTACAAAATTTTAAATATAATTTTAAATATATTGTTTTCTTTGTTGTTATTATCTACATTTTTGTCATAAATTATTGAAACTAAATCTAGGAAATATTAACCTTACTTATAAAAATTATTCATTGATATAAATAAAATATATAAATAAAAGTGATGCTTTTTGAGATAAATAAAATTTAAGTAAGGAGCAAAAAATATAGAGTTTTTAAAAAAATTAATAGATGTTAACTTTTTGTGTTAAAACATTGACCAAAATTACGAATATTAAATATTTTTACTTATTTCGTGCATTACTTTACTTTGGAAGGGCCTTAATGTAATATGTACTCACAAAAGTGTCGCAATTCCAGCTTATCAGGACTTAAGGTACACATTTTTCATTCTTATTAAAATCTTAACCAGTCTTCGTAAATGTTTAAAATCCTTCAAATAGGAGAATAATCCCAACCTTCAGACTACCAAATATTGAGGGAGTCACTCTTAACCTATCTAAAAGTGCCAAATTTTTAGGTATGGTGCTAGACGAAAAACTAACTGAAAACTCAACATCAAAGAAAGGGTAAAAAAGTATACGCCGTATTTTAATCATGTCAGAAGATGATAGGCACAAACTGGGGTCTACAACCAAGACTTATATACTGGATGTACATGGCCATTATACGCCCCATACTAAGTTATGGCAGCTTAGTTTGGTGGACAGCACTAAACAAAAAATGCAATACAAAAGAAATAGGAAAACTTCATAGAATAGCACTGATAAGTGTCACAGGAGCTGTAAAAACAACAGCAACTGCCGCTCTTGAAATTATACCGGATTTTCTACACATAGAACTCTTCATAAAGGGGGTTGCCGCTAACACGGCATTAAGACTCTCCCAGACAACTCACGTAAAACAAAAATTGTACGGACATTCAACCATTCTAAACCAATTTATGGGGAATAACATAGAAAGTGACATTGACTTTTGAAAAAAAAAAATAGTCACCGAAATGGATGCGGAATCTTCTGCGAAACCCTAAACATAAATAGATCTATAAAACTGAGGAAATAATGCTCGATATTTCAAGCAGAAGTATATGCTGTGGCGGAAGCGGCAAGATTGATTGCAATAGAGGCAATATCATGGACTGATATTACCATTTTTATTTACAGTCAAGCTACCATTAAAGCCTTACAGAATAGAAATATCAGATCGGACGTAGTCAGCCGTTGTTGCAGAGAGCTTCAAGCTCTCAACGAACAACACAAACTAAAACTGTGCTTGGTACCGGGTTACACAGATATTCTAGGAAACGATAAAGCAGAAGAACTAGCAAAATTGGGATCGGAACAAATACCAGACCGCACGGTATATTCTGTAAAACCACCTATATCGGAGTATAGCCTACAAATAGTGTATACTCTTGAAAGAGACAAGACAAAGAATTGGAAGTTTCCAATACCTGTCTGACAACAAAAAAGATCTGGCAGGGTCAGAGAAAAAGTAGTAGTAGGGACATACTAGATTTAAAAAAGAGGGAGCTTAGATTGCTAATTGGACTTATAACAGGGCATAATACGCTAGGAGTCCACCTGAAAATAATGGGCTTCCAGATAAGTGAGTCTTGTAGATGGTGTAGGGACAGTGAAGCAAAAGAGGATAGCTATCACCTTATTTGTCAATGCCCAGCATTAGCACAAAGAAGGAACAAATATCTAGGCTCTTTATTCTTTCAGGAACTAGAGGACGTCAAAAGCAACCGCTGCAACTGATGAAATTCATTAGATCATCCGGATGGCAACAAAAGGAGGACATAGGAAGTCAAAATACAAATCACATTCCATACTATAATAATATAATACCTTGAATTTAAATAAATGAAAAAAAAATATCTTGAAATGTTAAATTTTATATATAGACAATAAACATATATGAAGAAGCACAATGGACCAGATATGGTCTAAGTGGGCTGGTAATTCTTCTTCAACTTATGTTGGGAATTGCCAACATCCTCACAACCTAAATCTAAACCTAAGGACGAATTAGAGTAGCTTATAGGAATAAGATTGCAACAGCTACAGGTGAAGAGGCAAGGGGCCCAAAGAAAGATTACCAAAAAAATCACGATTGGTACTACGACTGTTGAGCATGATTTTATAGTGGCGGAAATAGTAGACGAAATAATACATGGCATGGTCTTCATGATAAGGAACGGTTTAACACTAGATTTAACAAGAAAAACTTTGAGTTATGCCAACACCAACTAAACATTGATTGTGAAAATTAAACAAGTTATTGCTCATAAAAATATAAAAATACCACCTAATTCAGAAGCAATTCTTTGGGCGTAATTAAATGGAAATTGTGGGATAGGCAAGTTGTGGGTTATTGAAGCAAATGAAGAGCATTATAAAAGTAACATAATTGTAGGAAGAACACTATTGAGGCTGCGACAGACAAAATTGTACCTATACGAGTTCTCAATTTAGAAAACTCATCCAAATTAATCAAAAAGAGAACAGTGATAGGCCAGTGTCAAGAGACATCAGCAAATATAAATTACGAGTCAAATCCCTCAAGGGATTATGCGACACCGCCAATAGACAAGAAATCTACTCACAATTTTATAAATGAGTGGATGAATGATTTGGCTGCCACAGAAAGGAGTAAAGTACAACAACTAATTGATAAACACTGGTTTGTATTCGCTGCTAAAAGACAAAACGACGGGAGAACTTTCATCGTAAAACATCGAATAGACCATTGCCAAAAATAGACGATTCATTGGATACACTCTCTAATGCAAAATTGTTTTCTACGTTCGACTTGCAAAGCGGCTACTGGCAAGTATAAATCGATAAGAACGATCGAGATAAGACTGGAGATGGACTGTCTAAACGCCTACGAGTGATTTCTACTTCAAGTAAGTTAAACAGCATCCGATTCAAGCATCAGCGGAACTCCATCTCTTCAAGTAATGATAATAATTTTTTTGTGAACTACTGGATACTTTATGTAAACAAGTTAGATACATTGCTGCATCTAACTTAACTGCATCTAATTGTCGTTTTAATGTCAAATGTATATGTACATAGAATATATAATATATATATGGGGCATTATTTCTGAAATACCCATCTGCATCTCAGATTTTCTTCAATTTTTCGCCATTTGACGAGAATAAACTACACTGCTACTATTTGTTACTGAATTAAAGTGTTTATCTTATATGAAATAACACCTCTCCAAATTTCACGTAGTGTCTTTAAAAATAATAGAACTAATTTTGAAAAAAAAATTAACAAAATCAAAATAAGCGGTTTATCCGAATTTTGAGTTCGAAAACTTTATTTTAATTTAATAATTATAAACTGAATATGATAAAAAAAATAACAAAAACCAGAATCAAATACTACGTTAAATTATATATACAATATATACCACTAATATCAATTTTGCAACTTTATTGGCCTAAATATCAGCTTATGAAATTACCTCAAAAGAAAAAGTGTTTTTTTTTAAAGCATCACAATTTTGTAAAATTTTCGAATTTCGAAAAAAAATCAACTTATATTTTTCTTAAACAAATATAAAGCTATTGATCAATTTCATTAAATTCAATGAACAAAAATTATTTAATTTCAACGCATCATAAATATTTTACAAAATATTGAACAAAGATAGTTTTTAAATGAAGAGTATCGGTGCATAGTACCAGTAATATAAAAAACGATTATACCAGTCGATTTACCAATTTCCAGATCTAATTTCCAGATATCGTTTTTGCTCATTTTTTTCCAATGTGCATCGTCCGAAAATAAAAAAAATCGACGAAAAAAAATGTACGTGAAAGAATTTGTGTGTACCCAGTTTTTTTTAGATCAATTCGTTCAATTGTATATGCATATCAAATTTTTATAATGACATTTAAATTCTTTTTTGCGGAACATTTTTTGAACCTGAGAGCTCTCTGAGTATGTATATAAACACGGTTTCCATTATCAATTCATTTTTACTCCAATTTGAAATACTACTAATTTATTAAATACAAATACTACTAAGAGATATTTTAAAAATCAATTAAAATTTATTAAAAGCAAATAAACGCTGTAAACGAATTGATATTGCACCTCCGTTTTTATATTCATACTCAGTGATGTCACGGTTGTGAAGTGCATCCAACATTTCAAATGCAAATAAAACCCTTTAACGAATAGAAATACTGGAAAAAACGTGTATTTTATTTTTCGGCGTAATTTAAGAATATATAGGATGTTCTCATGTGTGCAGCCAAAACTGAATTTTTGTCGTTTGGTGTTATAATTACAAAAATTACAATCTTGAAAAGGTGAATAAACTCGTTGTGATTTTTTACTTAAAGTTTGTAAAACTAGACATTATTTGCTTAATTGTGATATAGTAAACTATTTTTATTTTCTATCTGTTAAGTTATTGTTAATTTTTTGTGACAATCAGGGACTAAATAGGGTAGGCATGTGGGAAAGAGGCAGATGCCCCCTCCCCCTAGATTTGATTTTATTTATTTAACTTAATTAATAAAATATAAAATAAAAAAAATAAAATAAAAAATAAATTCGAGTTTTCTTATTACAAAATTTCTTAGCTGTACATTACATGCAACCTACAGCTACGATAACCAATATAACAGTCGATAGTAATTAATTTAAAACAATTTATTACACCGTCAGATAATGAAAAAATAGACCTGAACGTGAAACTATGGATCATTCTAAGAATTTGTGTATACCAAGTTCAATAGATCAATTCGTTCACGTTTTTTATTTGCATTTTAAATGCAAATGCATTTCATATTTTGATAATATATATTCTTGATCAGCATGACCTCCTGAGTCGATTTAGCGATGTCGTCTTTCCGTCTGTCAGTCTGTCCGCAACCTACAGCTACGATAACCAATATAACAGTCGATAGTAATTAATATTAATATTTTCAGGATTCGTATACCCTGGTGACCTATATACCACTTTGAATGGTAACCACACATATGTGTAGGATATTTATAGTCGGCTTAGACCGACCATAATTTTGATAATCCTAACTATCATAATAACACCTACTTTCAAATTTCCCATGTGATCTAACCTTCCCAACTGGTTTATATTCCCATTTGAAAATCTACTAAGAGATATTTGAAAAATTAATTAAAATGTATTAAATGCAAATAAAAGCTGAAAACGATTTGATATCGGACAACTATTTTTTGTTGTTGTTAATACTCTGTGAAGTGCATCCAACATTTGAAATGCAATTAAAACTCTTTAACGCATTGATCTAAAAAACTGGGTTTGTAAAACTAGACATTCTTTGTTTAATAGCGTTATAGTAAACTATTTATACCCTACACCTATGAGGTACATGGTATATTAACTTTGTGCATATATTGTATCGACTCTTTGGAGGCGTGTCCGGTATGGAAATGTATATATATCCATGATCAGCATCACTACCCGAGTCCGTTTAGCCAAGTCCGTCTGTCTGTCCGTTTTGCTGCCTTTCTGTCAGAATACACAAAATCTTGAGACATACTGATCAGAATGCGATGAAATTTCGTTTCAATATGTTTTGTAGTTAACTTTGTAGCCGCGGTAGCTCAGTGGTTAGTGCGTTGGACAGCGAGCCGAAAGGTACCCGGTTCAAGTCTGGACTGGGGCTAACAACATCTTTTCATAGAAACATTTTTCTATACCGCGCTACCTCTCGGCAGTAAATGGCAAACCTCCGAGAGTAAAAACTTTGCCTATGAAAAGCTCTCACCCGCCGTTCGGATTCGGCAATAAACTGTAGGTCCCACCACTTTGAGTACAAAAATAATACGCACAGCTCAAAATGGTGAGAGAGCTCGGCCGAAGTTCTATACAGGACTGTAGTGCCAAACTATTATTATTATTATTATGTTTTACCCAAAAGTTGGAACTGAATGGGTCAACGGACACGCCCACCTCCAATAAAAGTCACTTTTATATAAACTTTTAGAAACCAATAACACGAAAAGTATTCAGGATGTAGTTACATAATTTAAAACGTATTGTTAGAATTATCCTTAAAAATATTGGACCAAAAAATGGGCGCGATCCGCCCACATTGTTTTTTAACATTATTTCCCGGGTTTTCAAGGTGGACATTTTAGCCGTAAATTATTAAAATCAAATCTATGAAATATTAGCCTTACAAAATTTTAAATATAATTTTAAATATATTGCTTTCTTTGTTGTTATTATCTACATTGTTGTCATAAATTATTGAAACTAAATCTAGGAAATATTAACCTTACTTATAAAAATTATTCATTGATTTAGATTGTAAGCCAAAAACATTTGTTTTTTTTGATGTTATCCTTATCGGTTTTGAAATTCAATTTCATATAAATAAAATATATAAATAAAAGTGATGATTTTTGAGATAAATAAAATTTAAGTAAGGAGCAAAAAATATAGAGTTTTTAAAAAAATTAATAGATGTTAACTTTTTGTGTTAAAACATTGACCAAAATTACGAATATTAAATATTTTTACTTATTTCGTGCATTACTTTACTTTGGAAGGGCCTTAATGTAATATGTACTGACAAAAGTGTCGCAATACCAGCTTATCAGGACTTAAGGTACACATTTTTCATTCTTATTAAAATCTTAACCAGTCTTCGTAAATGTTTAAAATCCTTCAAAAACATTATTTTCTATAAAAAAAAGAAAATTGGAAGACAATATATTCAAATTTGCACAATTTTCAAAATGTCAATAAAATTTTTATATATTTTTAAACGCGGCACTGATTTTTTGATGTACTATTTCAAAAAACTTAAAACCTAACATACACGGATCTATTTCCAATAATAATGGGAATGTGCATCGCGAAAAACTGTTGTTTTAACTAAGGTTTTTAAATTAAAATTTCATTAAGGGGCACACGTTCCCTGGTCAAAAAATAAAAACATTTTGAAAATGAAAGAGTTTTGAAAATGCAATATATAACAATTAAACACATACTAACTTAATCTAATAAGTGTAGCGAGTGTCTGTTTCTTACCCATTATAATCCCATAGTTAAGATTTTGGGACAAAAATATAGTAGGAGAAAAAAAACATAGATTTGCAATGCATTTTGTTTACAGTTTTTGTTTTCAATTGAAATACAATGCATATTATTTTCTAAGTTTCTTATTTATGAATTATATTCATGAATTATGTATAATACTAAAAAAATTGCAAAGTTCATGCATAAAAACTGCAAATCACTATGAATTTATTATGAATAGGATTCATACATTTTTACAAAATTTTTTTATTAATCATTGCAGACGAAATTCTTAATATTTATTCATAACTAGTGCTTCATATTGCATATTCATTTTCTTAATGAGCAGTTCACGCCAGTTGTGAAAAACCACGGCGTAGTTGCAGTCTATAGAACATTTAAGTGAGTTAATAAAGTGAAAAATGTGTCATTTGAAAATAAATATAGGTTGAAGTGATGTATTTTTCCACTCTTATTTTAATGTTTCTTTTCTTTCCAAATGTTCCTTTCTCATAGACATATTATATTCTCAAATGAGATATTTTTCACTTTATTCTTCATAATTAGGGTTTGTTTTGCCATCAGCAGGCTACGTAGATTTGGCACAATTTATTATACATAATGCATGAGTAAACATACGCATGATTTTATTCAATTTATCAAAATAATCAAAATGTTACTATAATCATACATAATGAATAAAAACCAAATCATTATGATTACTTATTGTTCTCTGGATATCATGATTAATTTTTGCAAAATTGATGCGTATAATACATGATTTAGGAGAACATTTATCTCCATGTGAGATCTCTCTTAGTATGTATATGGAAACTGTTTCTCAACATCAATTCATTTAAAGCAAAGGTTCCCAACCTTTTTCGTGTCGCGACCCCCTTTTTAACTCCATATGTGTTCCGCGACCCCTTTGAAATTAGAAAATAGAGATTTGGATTCCACCGAAAATAGTAGATTTTGATCTCCTGATTCTTACTGCGTACTCATTATTTACCAATTTTTGCAAAAAATTGTGTCAAAGTATTTCTCGTACGATTTCAACATACTACAGATGCCAACTTTAACACAAAATAAAATATTAACCACGGATAATTGGAAAAAAATTACAAATGAAATTGAAATATTTAATTTTAAATTGAGATTATTCCAAATGAAATTGGGATTTTATAATTAATATAACTAATAAAATAGCCACGGGAGCTCAGTGGTTAGTGCGTTGGACTGCGAGCCGAAAGGTCCCCGGTTCAAGTCTGGACTGGGGCTAAAAACATCTTTTCATAGAAACTTTTTTCTATACCGCGCTACCTCTCGGCAGTAAATGGCAAACCTATGAGAGTAAAACATTGCTTATGAAAAGCTCTCACCCGCCGTTCGGATTCGGCAATAAACTGTAGGTCCCACCACTTTGAGTACAAATATAACAAGCACAGCTCAAAATGGTGAGAGAGCTCGGCCGAAGTTCTATACAGGACTGTAGCGCCAAACTATTATTATTATTGCAAAAATTCCAAATAAATATCAAGATTTTTAAATTTGAAATTGAAAAAATTCCGCCCGCCGACAGTACATACATAAATCATTTAATAACGAGGAACATAAATGGAAACCGGTTTCGATTTTATATTCGGAATAGGAGCACTTTTAAAATGTATATTTGTTCCCAAAATCGCTATTATCAAGGTCTTGAAACCAGAATCGGAACTGTTACCCCAAAGAGTTTTTGTCACTGAAATCATTTGCAATTTTTTCAATTTTAATTGTGAATAATTACTCTCCCGACACACTTTTTAGGTAACACAAAATTTCAGATTAGAAGTGTTTTTAAAATTTTTAATACCTTTACAATATAATGCTTCATATTGATAAATTTAACATTGTATTTAATTCAATTTTTTTATTTAAATTATTTAAAAATCTAATACCTTGCGATCCTCTGAAAATGGACCGGTTGGGAAACAGTGATTTAAGGGTTTTATTCCCACTTGTAATGCTACCGTGAGATATTTTAAAAATCAATTCAAATTTATTAAATTAAAATTTGATTATACTTGCGTCTTTAAAATACAAATAAAAGCCTATGAAGTACATTCAAATTTTTGAAATATTCTAAGTATCATTATCACGTAGATTCAGAATCTGCCCCCAGGTGTGTCTACATGAAGAAACTAAAACAATTAATACTGATTCACTTATAGATTGCGTTGGTCGTTTAAGGCAAAGGCGTTATCGTTTGCTTTAACTCACCTTTTACAAATAAATATTAAAATGTGTACTATACACTCACTGAAAAAAAATAAATCGTTATGGCAACAATTTTGTACCTCATAACAACAACTTTTATTGGTCATTTCGTACCCAACAACTCCACATATTTGTTTTAAGAATGCTACCGCTGTTTATATATTAAATGTATTTTACTGTTGATTCAACAGTGGAAACTCTTGTTTTTTTTTCCTTTGGCGTGAAATTTTTAAAATAAAAAATATATATTTTTTTAATTGTGTGTAATTTGATTATAATTTTTATTTTTACTTTGTTTTTTAATTATTATTTTTAACTCACTCACTCACATTCTTCTTTTTATCTCAGTTCACTTCTCTATTCACTTCAACCAGATCTATCAACATTACTGTCACCTATTATAAGTGTTTATAAATCATCTTATTGTCGTGGCAAATATTTTCATATAAAAGTATTTCAACAGCTAAAAGTATTTGTTAAACAACCTATATTTTTATCAGTGTATAACACAATATTATCACGTATCTATAATTTTGGATTTTAATATTTAAATAATTTTTCACCACCAAGGTAAACCAGAATTTACGTCCCTGGTGACAATCAATTTTTATTAATTTTTTTTACAATGAGATATTTTTATTTATTGTATTGGGCTGTAAATGCACGAGCTGAAAACTGTTTTTCTTTTGTAATATGTGTTTTTGAAAAATATTCATTGATTTAGATTTAGATCCAAAAACATTTTTTTTGCTGATCTCTTATTGTGGGATAAGTAAGTTGTGGGTTATTGAAGCGAACGATGACCAAATGAGCAGAAGTAATATTGTTGTCAGAAGAACATTAGTAGAAAGGACAAAAGACAAAGTTGTACCAATAAGAGTTCTCAATATGGAAAACTCGTCCAAAATAATTAAAAAGGGAACAGTAATAGGTAGGTGTCAAGAGGCATCTGCGATAATAAATTGTAAATTAAATCAATCGAAGATTAACGGTACACCGCAAGTAGATAAGAAATGTGCTAAAACTTTTATAACGGAGTGGACCAAGGATTTGGCTGCCAAAGAAAAGAGTAAAATACAACAACTAATTGATAAACGTTGGTTGGTATTCGCTGATAAAGGCTAAAATGACGGGAGAACTTTCATCGTAAAACATAGAATAGACACTGGTGACTCTAAACCAATTCGTCAAGCACCGAGAAGAGTGGCACTGTCCAAACGCGATGAAGTGTCACATTTAGTCGAAGATATGGACAAAAATGGTGTAGTGGAACCATCAGAGAGCATATGGAGCTCATCAGTGGTATTGGTTTAAATGAAAGATGGTAGTCTCGCTTTTGCGTTGATTACCGAAAGTTAAATAATGTAACCAAGAAAGATAGCTATCCATTGCCCAGAATAGACGATACCTTAAATACACTCTCTAATGCAAAATGGTTTTCTACGTTGGACTTGCAAAGCGGCTTCTGGCAAGTAGAAATCGATAAGAACGATCGAGAGAAGACTTCATTCAGTACTGGAGTTTGACTATGGCAATTTCTGGTAATGTTGTTTGGGCTATGCAATGCCCCAGTAACATTCGAACGGTTAATGGAGAACGTATAGAGGATTACACTGGAAAACTTGCCTGGTATACCTTGACGACATATTTGTCATGGGCAAGGATTTCAACGAACATCTAAAAAATCTAGAGGAAGTATTTCTTCGATTAGAAAAGGCGGGGCTAAAACTTAGAAATGCTCACTTTTCAAGAAAGAAGTCAAGTATCTGGGTCATCGAGTTACCACAGAAGGAGTGCATACCGATAAAGATAAAATAGTTGCCGTAAAGGAGTGGCCCAGACCACAGAACCTACATGACCTTCGAAGCTTCTTGGAACTATGTACATTAGACTGACAGTGGAAAATCATGATTTCAAATCGAGAGGAGGTCACCCGTTAGAAATGCTCTATTGGATCAGAAAATCGATTTGAAGAATTTTCAGCGAAATCCGAATATGAGAAATGCACCCGCCGGAACCTCAAAGTAAGCGTTTTCGTACCTAAATCGACAATTTAACAATTGTATTGAAATTATGTCTCTCAAACACATTAAACTAAAAAAGTGGGTAAGTCATCAGTTGGAAAATTTTATTAGCTTTTCAACAAACTATAAATAAAAAAAATCGGATAAAAAATATAAATAAAAATAAATACAGAATCAGTGATTATTTAACAGGCATCCTTCGTTTTTTATTTTCATCAGTCACGCCTAGCCTGAAACACTTTAAACTCAAAAGTTCGATTCCCATCTCAAATATGTTTTTGACATTCCTTGCGATTATTTTAGAATGAATAAAAATTAAATTATAGACTTTTTAAAATATAGCGATATTAGTGCATTTTTTGATGCAGTTTTTACTATTTTTTTTAGTAATAAATAATTAATTTTAATAAATAGTCGCAAGAACATATTCTAAAAAAAATGTAAATGGGCATCTACTTTTGAGGTTAATTTGTTTCGGGCCAGGTAACTAATGAAAATAAGGATGCCTGTTTAAATAATCACTGCTTCTGTATTTTTTATCCGATTCGTTTATAGTTTGTTGAAAAGCTAATACAATTTTCCAACAGATGACATACCCAAATTTTAAGTTTATTGCGTTCAAGGGACGTCATTTCAATTCAATTTTGAAATTGTTGATTTAGGTACGAAAACGCCTACTTTGACCATTTCAAAATCAAACTCGATGATTTTTTTTATTAAAAAACCATTGTCAGTCTAATGTACATACTACACGTGATTTGTTTCAGGTTTTGCCAATGTTGCTACCAGTCTTCACGAGTTGACAAGAAAGAACCGCGCATTTTAATGGTGCGATGATCAAGAAATTAAAATATCTACTGTGCTCGGCACCAATTCTTGCGTATCCAATTCCCGGTGAAAAATTTGTACTTGATACGGATGCAAGTGGATACGGAATAGACGGAGTTCTCTCTCAAGTGATCAATGGACAAGAAAAAGTGATCGAATACTATAGTAAAACATTGTCCAAGCTCGAGCGAAATTACTATGCCACCAGGAGGGAGCTTCTTGCTGTAATTGAAAGTGTGAAAAATGTCCATGAGTATCTGTCCGAACAACAGTTTCATTTAAGAACCGATCACGCAGCACTAAGATGGTTACTTCAGTTCAAAGATCCGGAAGGCCAAATTTCGCGTTAGATAGAGCGGGTAATTTGTATGTGCTTGTCGTCATCGACTACTTCAGCAAGTGCTCTGAAGTATATCCCATGCCGAATCAAGAAGCCACAACAGTTGCGGATGCATTAGTTAACAACTTGGTAATTGCATTCAGATAAAGGAAGAAATTTCGAATCTGCAGTATTTAAAGAATTATGCAAAGTTCTCAACATACACAAAACACGAACAACGCCATTGCACCCGTAATCTGATGGCATGGTGGAGAGATTCAATCGGACTTTGGAAGAGTATCTCAGAAAGTGGTTGATAAAAAGCAAAAATATTGGAATACACACATACCACTGTTTCTCGTAGCTTATCGTAAGGCGGTTCATGACACCACAGTTGCTTCACCTGCAAAAATTGTTTTGGAAGATGTAATTTGCCCAATAACAATAATAAATGAGACGCAAGACAATTCAGCGCACTAAGCATGTGTTAGAAAGAGACGGAAGATCATTCAGCGCATTGGGGCAGTGTGCGAGAAAGGGATGGAAGCGCATTAAAACACATGAGTGCGAGGCAGTTGATATAAGTGATTATTCTTTTAGTTGTTATTAAATTAAATAAAGTTAATTAATACTAGTTGAAATAATACTTGTTAAATCCAAATATAAGTGTTTTTTTATTTTGTACGCAATCCAGCGATACGAGTTTCACGAATTGTCAGTTTTGCCATATCCTTTTTTCGTCATAACGAATTTATTTAGATATCTGGCCACTAATAAGAAAAAATCGATTATAGAAGGAAAAAGTTGAATATTCGACTTTTTCACAATCACATAGTCGACTTCAAACAATCGACTTTTTTTATCCAAAAGTCGATTAGTATAACCCTAGTTGGTACAAAACACCCAATTTGTACTGACTGGACCTTGAGCACTTTAAGACAATATTTTAAAATTATCAAGAAGTCGTAAAACAAAAACAATTAATAAATTTCCAATGTCAAAATTTAAAATTTCTTTTAATTTTCAATATTTCAATAAAATTTTCAAATTTTCCATAAAATTTCATATTAAAAACTTTATCAAATATTTCAATAAATAGTCTATTATTTTTCCAAAAAAAAAAATGATCTTTGAATCCTGAATTTAAATGACAACAGATATAACAACTGATTGTGAAGTCGAACTTTGCGCGAATTGTCGGTTAAAATGGAAATTAATATTTAACTAGATATTGTGAAAACGGCCCTAAAAATAATATTAGAAAAAACCAATATAATATTTCAGAATAACAAAAATATTATAATTTATATTGAAAACTTCGGAAAATGTAGGAGAAATGTTGGGAAACTTCGACGTATGGAAAACCTTCTGGACATAATAATTACCTCGGAAAAGAAATAAATTTATGGAAAAAATTGCGGACTTCAGACTTATTATTAATATAATTATTAATATTAGGAATAGAATAATATTAGGAATATAATAGGAATTCAAATTCGTACCTTTCTGCTTCGATGTTGGATTATAATAGAAAGTTTTTACAACACATTTAAAAGCAAATTATTTCAGACAAAACGTAAACTGTCTGTAGATAATTTAAATAAATGAAAAAAAAAATATCTTGAAATGTTAAATTTTATATATAGACAATAAACATATATGAAGAAGCACAATGGACCAGATATGGTCTAAGTGGGCTGGTAATTCTTCTTCAACTTATGTTGGGAATTGCCAACATCCTCACAACCTAAATCTAAACCTAAGGACGAATTAGAGCAGTTTATAGGAATAAGATTGCAACAGCTACAGGTGAAGAGGCAAGGGGCCCAAAGAAAGATTACCAAAAAATCACGATTGGTACTACGACTGTTGAGCATGATTTTATAGTGGCGGAAATAGTAGACGAAATAATACATGGCATGGTCTTCATGATAAGGAACGGTTTAACACTAGATTTAACAAGAAAAACTTTGAGTTATGCCAACACCAACTAAACATTGATTGTGAAAATTAAACAAGTTTTTGCTCATAAAAATATAAAAATACCACCTAATTCAGAAGCAATTCATTGGGCGAAATTAAATGGAAATTGTGGGATAGGCAAGTTGTGGGTTATTGAAGCAAATGAAGAGCATTATAAAAGTAACATAATTGTAGGAAGAACACTATTGAGGCTGCGACAGACAAAATTGTACCTATACGAGTTCTCAATTTAGAAAACTCATCCAAATTAATCAAAAAGAGAACAGTGATAGGCCAGTGTCAAGAGACATCAGCAAATATAAATTGCGAGTCAAATCCCTCAAGGGATTATGCGACACCGCCAATAGACAAGAAATCTACTCACAATTTTATAAATGAGTGAATGAAGGATTTGGCTGCCACAGAAAGGAGTAAAGTACAACAACTAATTGATAAACACTGGTTTGTATTCGCTGCTAAAAGCCAAAACGACGGGAGAACTTTCATCGTAAAACATCGAATAGACCATTGCCAAAAATAGACGATTCATTGGATACACTCTCTAATGCAAAATTGTTTTCTACGTTCGACTTGCAAAGCGGCTACTGGCAAGTATAAATCGATAAGAACGATCGAGATAAGACTGGAGATGGACTGTCTAAACGCCTACGAGTGATTTCTACTTCAAGTAAGTTAAACAGCATCCGATTCAAGCATCAGCGGAACTCCATCTCTTCAAGTAATGATAATAATTTTTTTGTGAACTACTGGATACTTTATGTAAACAAGTTAGATACATTGCTGCATCTAACTTAACTGCATCTAATTGTCGTTTTAATGTCAAATGTATATGTACATAGAATATATAATATATATATGGGGCATTATTTCTGAAATACCCATCTGCATCTCAGATTTTCTTCAATTTTTCGCCATTTGACGAGAATAAACTACACTGCTACTATTTGTTACTGAATTAAAGTGTTTATCTTATATGAAATAACACCTCTCCAAATTTCACGTAGTGTCTTTCAAAATAATAGAACTAATTTTGAAAAAAAAATTAACAAAATCAAAATAAGCGGTTTATCCGAATTTCGAGTTCGAAAACTTTATTTTAATTTAATATAATTATTAAATTAAAATAAAGTAAACTGACTTTGATAAAAAAAAAAACAAAAACCAGAATCAAATACTACGTTAAATTATATATACAATATATACCACTAATATCAATTTTGCAACTTTATTGGCCTAAATATCAGCTTATGAAATTACCTCAAAAGAAAAAGTGGGTTTTTTTTAAAGCATCACAATTTTGTTAAATTTTCGAATTTCGAAAAAAAATCAACTTATATTTTTCTTAAACAAATATAAAGCTATTGACCAATTTCATTAAATTCAATGAACAAAAATTATTTAATTTCCACGCATCATAAATATTTTACAAAATATTGAACAAAGATAGTTTTTAAAAAAAATGAAGAGTATCGGTGCATAGTACCAGTAATATAAAAAACGATTATACCACTCGATTTACCAATTTCCAGATCTAATTTCCAGATATCGTTTTTGCTCATTTTTTTCCAACGTGCATCGTCCGAAAATAAAAAAATCGACGAAAAAAAATGTACGTGAAAGAATTTGTGTGTACCCATTTTTTTTTTTAGATCAATTCGTTCAATTGTATATGCATATCAAATTTTTATAATGACATTTAAATTCTTTTTTGCGGAACATTTTTTGAATCTGAGAGCTCTCTGAGTATGTATGTAAACACGGTTTCCATTATCAATTCTTTTTACTCCAATTTGAAATACTACTAATTTATTAAATACAAATACTACTAAGAGATATTTTAAAAATCAATTAAAATTTATTAAATGCAAATAAAAGCTGTAAACGAATTGATATTGCACCTCCGTTTTTATATTCATACTCAGTGATGTCACGGTTGTGAAGTGCATCCAACATTTCAAATGCAAATAAAACCCTGGGAAAAACGTGTATTTTATTTTTCGGCGTAATTTAAGAATATATACGATGTTCTCATGTGTGCAGCCATAGCTGAATTTTTGTCGTTTGGTGTTATAATTACAAAAATTACAATCTTGAAAAGGTGAATAAACTCGTTGTGATTTTTTACTTAAAGTTTGTAAAACTAGACATTATTTGCTTATTTGTGATATAGTAAACTATTTTTATTTTCTATCTGTTAAGTTATTGTTAATTTTTTGTGACAATCAGGGACTAAATAGGGTAGGCATGGGGGAAAGAGGCAGATGCCCTCTAGATTTGATTTTATTTATTTAACTTAATTAATAAAATATAAAATAAAAAAAATAAAATAAAAAATAACTTCGAGTTTTCTTATTACAAAATTTCTTAGTTGTACATTACATGCAACCTACAGCTACGATAACCAATATAACAGTCGATAGTAATTAATTTAAAACAATTTATTACACCGTCCGATAATGAAAAAATAGACCTGAACGTGAAACTATGGATCATTCTAAGAATTTGTGTATACCAAGTTCAATAGATCAATTCGTTCACGTTTTTTATTTGCATTTTAAATGCAAATGCATTTCATATTTTGATAATATATATTCTTGATCAGCCTGACCTCCTGAGTCGATTTAGCGATGTCCGTCTTTCCGTCTGTCTGTCTGTCCGTCTGTCCGTCTGTTGAAATCACGATTACAGAAAAAGTTGAAGAGTTAGAGAAATGAAACTTTAGATTTAGATTACTTATATATCTAAGCTGTCTGAACAAATACCTCATATAAAATTTACATCTACAAATCAATTTTACTGTATACGTGCTTATAATAATAATAGTTTGGCGCTACAATTCTTTAAGAATTTAGGCCGAGCTCTCTCACCATTTTGAGCTGTGCGTGTTATATTTGTACTCAAAGTGGTGGGACCTACAGTTTATTGCCGAATCCGAACGGCGATGAGAGCTTTTCATAGGCAATGTTTTACTCTCGTAGGTTTGCCATTTACTGCCGAGAGGTAGCGCGGTATAGAAAAATGTTTCTATGAAAAGATGTTGTTAGCCCCAGTCCAGGCTTGAACCGGGGCCCTTTCGGCTCGCAGTCCAACGCACTAACCACTGAGCTACCGCGGCTACGTATACGTGCGGCTACGTATACGTGCTTAGGTAAACTTTTTTGGTCAAATATATATTGACATCATGCTCAAATACATGAAAATGATGTTTTCCTGCGAAACGAGTTGTGGTTCCCAAAAAAAAAATCGAAATTCGGTACACCTACCCATTTGTAAATATGGGTATCAAATGAAAGAAAATTCTTCAGGGATGGAAAGTTTGTAGTTATTTTCAGGATTCGTATACCCTGGTGACCTATATACCACTTTGAATGGAAACCACACATATGTGTAGGGTACTTATAGTCGGCTTAGACCGACTATAATTTTGATAATCCTAACAATCATAATAACACCTACTTTCAAATTTCCCATGTGATCTAACCTTCCCAACTGGTTTTTATTCCCATTTGAAATTCTACTAAGAGATATTTGAAAAATTAATTAAAATGTATTAAATGCAAATAAAAGCTGAAAACGATTTGATATCGGACAACTATTTTTTTTGTTGTTAATACTCAGTGAAGTGCATCCAACATTTGAAATGCAAATAAAACTCTTTAACGCATTTATCTAAAAAACTGGGAAACAGGTGTATTTTATTTTTTGGCGTACTTTAAGAATATATATGATTTTTTTTTCATGGGTGCAGCCTAAAGTTGAATTTTGTAGTACGGGTTTATAATTACAAAAATTTCAATAATGAAAAAACGGATAAAATCGTGATTTTTTACTTTGCGTTTGTAAAACTAGACATTCTTTGTTTAATAGCGATATAGTAAACTATTTATACCCTACACCTATGAGGTACATGGTATATTAACTTTGTGCATATATTGTATCGACTCTTTGGAGGCGTGTCCGGTATGGAAATGTATATATATATCCATGATCAGCATCACTACCCGAGTCCGTTTATCCAAGTCCGTCTGTCTGTCTGTTTTGCTGCCTTTCTGTCAGAATACACAAAAACTTGAGACATACTGATCAGAATGCGATGAAATTTCGTTTCAATATGTTTTGTAGTTAACTTTGTAGCCGCGGTAGCTCAGTGGTTAGTGCGTTGGACAGCGAGCCGAAAGGTCCCCAGTTCAAATCTGGACTGGGGGCTAACAACATCTTTTCATAGAAACATTTTTCTATACCGCGCTACCTCTCGGCAGTAAATGGCAACCCTCCGAGAGTAAAAACATTGCCTATGAAAAGCTCTCACCCGCCGTTCGGATTCGGCAATAAACAGTAGGTCCCACCACTTTGAGTACAAAAATAACACGCACAGCTCAAAATAGTGAGAGAGCTCGGCCGAAGTTCTATACAGGATGTAGTGCCAAACTATTATTATTATACCCTACACTAAGAGTGAAAGGGTATATTACGTTTGGTACGCCGTTTGTAACACCCAGAAGGAAGCATCTCCGGTATGGAAAAGTATATATATTCTTGATCAGCATGACCTCCTGAGTCGATTTAGCGATGTCCGTCAGTCCGTCTGTCTGTCCGTCTGTCTGTCCGTCTGTCTGTCTGTTGAAATCACTACTACTTTTAAAATAGAAGAGCTAGATAAATGATGCTTATAACTTAGATTACTAATATACCTACGCTGTATGTGCGAAAAAATTGGCGAGATCGGTCCACTGTGCCCTATGATCCGACCACTTATGTTCAAATACCTCATATAAAATGTACATATAAAGATCAATTTTTATGTATACGTGCTTAGGTAAACTTTTTTGGTCAAATATATATTGATATCATGCTCAAATACATTATAATAATGTTTTCCGGCAAAAAGACTTGTGGTTCACAAAAAAAAATCGAAATTCGGTACACCTACCCATTTGTAAATATGGGTATCAAATGAATGGAAATTCTTCAGCGATTGAAAGTTTGTAGTTATTTTCAGGATTCGTATACCCTGGTGACCTATATATCACTTTGAATGGTAACCACACATATGTGTAGGGTATTTATAGTCGGCTTAGACCGACTATAATTTTGATAATCCTAACTATCATAATTACACCTACTTTAAAATTTCCCATGTGATCTAACCTTCCCAACTGGTTATTATTATGTTTTACCCAAAAGTTGGAACTGAATGGGTCAACGGACACGCCCACCTCAAATACAAGTCACTTTTATATAAACTTTTAGAAACCAATAACACGAAAAGTATTCAGGATGTAGTTACATAATTTAAAACGTATTGTTAGAATTATCCTTAAAAATATTGGACCAAAAATGGGCGCGATCCGCCCACATTGTTTTTTTAACATTATATCCCGGGTATTCAAGGTGGACATTTTAGCCGTAAATTATTAAAATCAAATCTATGAAATATTAGCCTTACAAAATTTTAAATATAATTTTAAATATATTGTTTTCTTTGTTGTTATTATCTACATTTTTGTCATAAATTATTGAAACTAAATCTAGGAAATATTAACCTTACTTATAAAAATTATTCATTGATATAAATAAAATATATAAATAAAAATGATGCTTTTTGAGATAAATAAAATTTAAGTAAGGAGCAAAAAATATAGAGTTTTTAAAAAAATTAATAGATGTTAACTTTTTGTGTTAAAACATTGACCAAAATTACGAATATTAAATATTTTTACTTATTTCGTGCATTACTTTACTTTGGAAGGGCCTTAATGTAATATGTACTCACAAAAGTGTCGCAATTCCAGCTTATCAGGACTTAAGGTACACATTTTTCATTCTTATTAAAATCTTAACCAGTCTTCGTAAATGTTTAAAATCCTTCAAATAGGAGAATAATCCCAACCTTCAGACTACCAAATATTGAGGGAGTCACTCTTAACCTATCTAAAAGTGCCAAATTTTTAGGTATGGTGCTAGACGAAAAACTAACTGAAAACTCAACATCAAAGAAAGGGTAAAAAAGTATACGCCGTATTTTAATCATGTCAGAAGATGATAGGCACAAACTGGGGTCTACAACCAAGACTTATATACTGGATGTACATGGCCATTATACGCCCCATACTAAGTTATGGCAGCTTAGTTTGGTGGACAGCACTAAACAAAAAATGCAATACAAAAGAAATAGGAAAACTTCATAGAATAGCACTGATAAGTGTCACAGGAGCTGTAAAAACAACAGCAACTGCCGCTCTTGAAATTATACCGGATTTTCTACACATAGAACTCTTCATAAAGGGGGTTGCCGCTAACACGGCATTAAGACTCTCCCAGACAACTCACATAAAACAAAAATTGTACGGACATTCAACCATTCTAAACCAATTTATGGGGAATAACATAGAAAGTGACATTGACTTTTGAAAAAAAAAAATAGTCACCGAAATGGATGCGGAATCTTCTGCGAAACCCTAAACATAAATAGATCTATAAAACTGAGGAAATAATGCTCGATATTTCAAGCAGAAGTATATGCTGTGGCGGAAGCGGCAAGATTGATTGCAATAGAGGCAATATCATAGACTGATATTACCATTTTTATTTACAGTCAAGCTACCATTAAAGCCTTACAGAATAGAAATATCAGATCGGACGTAGTCAGCCGTTGTTGCAGAGAGCTTCAAGCTCTCAACGAACAACACAAACTAAAACTGTGCTTGGTACCGGGTTACACAGATATTCTAGGAAACGATAAAGCAGAAGAACTAGCAAAATTGGGATCGGAACAAATACCAGACCGCACGGTATATTCTGTAAAACCACCTATATCGGAGTATAGCCTACAAATAGTGTATACTCTTGAAAGAGACAAGACAAAGAATTGGAAGTTTCCAATACCTGTCTGACAACAAAAAAGATCTGGCAGGGTCAGAGAAAAAGTAGTAGTAGGGACATACTAGATTTAAAAAAGAGGGAGCTTAGATTGCTAATTGGACTTATAACAGGGCATAATACGCTAGGAGTCCACCTGAAAATAATGGGCTTCCAGATAAGTGAGTCTTGTAGATGGTGTAGGGACAGTAAAGCAAAAGAGGATAGCTATCACCTTATTTGTCAATGCCCAGCATTAGCACAAAGAAGGAACAAATATCTAGGCTCTTTATTCTTTCAGGAACTAGAGGACGTCAAAAGCAACCGCTGCAACTGATGAAATTCATTAGATCATCCGGATGGCAACAAAAGGAGGACATAGGAAGTCAAAATACAAATCACATTCCATACTATAATAATATAATACCTTGAATTTAAATAAATGAAAAAAAAAATATCTTGAAATGTTAAATTTTATATATAGACAATAAACATATATGAAGAAGCACAATGGACCAGATATGGTCTAAGTGGGCTGGTAATTCTTCTTCAACTTATGTTGGGAATTGCCAACATCCTCACAACCTAAATCTAAACCTAAGGACGAATTAGAGTAGCTTATAGGAATAAGATTGCAACAGCTACAGGTGAAGAGGCAAGGGGCCCAAAGAAAGATTACCAAAAAAATCACGATTGGTACTACGACTGTTGAGCATGATTTTATAGTGGCGGAAATAGTAGACGAAATAATACATGGCATGGTCTTCATGATAAGGAACGGTTTAACACTAGATTTAACAAGAAAAACTTTGAGTTATGCCAACACCAACTAAACATTGATTGTGAAAATTAAACAAGTTATTGCTCATAAAAATATAAAAATACCACCTAATTCAGAAGCAATTCTTTGGGCGTAATTAAATGGAAATTGTGGGATAGGCAAGTTGTGGGTTATTGAAGCAAATGAAGAGCATTATAAAAGTAACATAATTGTAGGAAGAACACTATTGAGGCTGCGACAGACAAAATTGTACCTATACGAGTTCTCAATTTAGAAAACTCATCCAAATTAATCAAAAAGAGAACAGTGATAGGCCAGTGTCAAGAGACATCAGCAAATATAAATTACGAGTCAAATCCCTCAAGGGATTATGCGACACCGCCAATAGACAAGAAATCTACTCACAATTTTATAAATGAGTGGATGAATGATTTGGCTGCCACAGAAAGGAGTAAAGTACAACAACTAATTGATAAACACTGGTTTGTATTCGCTGCTAAAAGACAAAACGACGGGAGAACTTTCATCGTAAAACATCGAATAGACCATTGCAAAAAATAGACGATTCATTGGATACACTCCCTAATGCAAAATTGTTTTCTACGTTCGACTTGCAAAGCGGCTACTGGCAAGTATAAATCGATAAGAACGATCGAGATAAGACTGGAGATGGACTGTCTAAACGCCTACGAGTGATTTCTACTTCAAGTAAGTTAAACAGCATCCGATTCAAGCATCAGCTGAACTCCATCTCTTCAAGTAATGATAATAATTTTTTTGTGAACTACTGGATACTTTATGTAAACAAGTTAGATACATTGCTGCATCTAACTTAACTGCATCTAATTGTCGTTTTAATGTCAAATGTATATGTACATAGAATATATAATATATATATGGGGCATTATTTCTGAAATACCCATCTGCACCTCTCCAAATTTCACGTAGTGTCTTTAAAAATAATAGAACTAATTTTGAAAAAAAAATTAACAAAATCAAAATAAGCGGTTTATCCGAATTTTGAGTTCGAAAACTTTATTTTAATTTAATAATTATAAACTGAATATGATAAAAAAAATAACAAAAACCAGAATCAAATACTACGTTAAATTATATATACAATATATACCACTAATATCAATTTTGCAACTTTATTGGCCTAAATATCAGCTTATGAAATTACCTCAAAAGAAAAAGTGTTTTTTTTTAAAGCATCACAATTTTGTAAAATTTTCGAATTTCGAAAAAAAATCAACTTATATTTTTCTTAAACAAATATAAAGCTATTGATCAATTTCATTAAATTCAATGAACAAAAATTATTTAATTTCAACGCATCATAAATATTTTACAAAATATTGAACAAAGATAGTTTTTAAATGAAGAGTATCGGTGCATAGTACCAGTAATATAAAAAACGATTATACCAGTCGATTTACCAATTTCCAGATCTAATTTCCAGATATCGTTTTTGCTCATTTTTTTCCAATGTGCATCGTCCGAAAATAAAAAAAATCGACGAAAAAAAATGTACGTGAAAGAATTTGTGTGTACCCAGTTTTTTTTAGATCAATTCGTTCAATTGTATATGCATATCAAATTTTTATAATGACATTTAAATTCTTTTTTGCGGAACATTTTTTGAACCTGAGAGCTCTCTGAGTATGTATATAAACACGGTTTCCATTATCAATTCATTTTTACTCCAATTTGAAATACTACTAATTTATTAAATACAAATACTACTAAGAGATATTTTAAAAATCAATTAAAATTTATTAAAAGCAAATAAAAGCTGTAAACGAATTGATATTGCACCTCCGTTTTTATATTCATACTCAGTGATGTCTCAGTTGTGAAGTGCATCCAACATTTCAAATGCAAATAAAACCCTTTAACGAATAGAAATACTGGAAAAAACGTGTATTTTATTTTTCGGCGTAATTTAAGAATATATAGGATGTTCTCATGTGTGCAGCCAAAACTGAATTTTTGTCGTTTGGTGTTATAATTACAAAAATTACAATCTTGAAAAGGTGAATAAACTCGTTGTGATTTTTTACTTAAAGTTTGTAAAACTAGACATTATTTGCTTAATTGTGATATAGTAAACTATTTTTATTTTCTATCTGTTAAGTTATTGTTAATTTTTTGTGACAATCAGGGACTAAATAGGGTAGGCATGTGGGAAAGAGGCAGATGCCCCCTCCCCCTAGATTTGATTTTATTTATTTAACTTAATTAATAAAATATAAAATAAAAAAAATAATATAAAAAATAACTTCGAGTTTTCTTATTACAAAATTTCTTAGCTGTACATTACATGCAACCTACAGCTACGATAACCAATATAACAGTCGATAGTAATTAATTTAAAACAATTTATTACACCGTCAGATAATGAAAAAATAGACCTGAACGTGAAACTATGGATCATTCTAAGAATTTGTGTATACCAAGTTCAATAGATCAATTCGTTCACGTTTTTTATTTGCATTTTAAATGCAAATGCATTTCATATTTTGATAATATATATTCTTGATCAGCATGACCTCCTGAGTCGATTTAGCGATGTCGTCTTTCCGTCTGTCAGTCTGTCCGCAACCTACAGCTACGATAACCAATATAACAGTCGATAGTAATTAATATTAATATTTTCAGGATTCGTATACCCTGGTGACCTATATACCACTTTGAATGGTAACCACACATATGTGTAGGATATTTATAGTCGGCTTAGACCGACTATAATTTTGATAATCCTAACTATCATAATAACACCTACTTTCAAATTTCCCATGTGATATAACCTTCCCAACTGGTTTATATTCCCATTTGAAAATCTACTAAGAGATATTTGAAAAATTAATTAAAATGTATTAAATGCAAATAAAAGCTGAAAACGATTTGATATCGGACAACTATTTTTTGTTGTTGTTAATACTCTGTGAAGTGCATCCAACATTTGAAATGCAATTAAAACTCTTTAACGCATTGATCTAAAAAACTGGGAAACAGGTGTATTTTATATTTTGACGTACTTTAAGAATATATATGATTTTTTTTTCATGGGCCTAAAGTTGAATTTTGTAGTACGGCTTTATAATTACAAAAATTTCAATAATGAAAAAACGGATTAACTCGTGATTTATTACTTTGCGTTTGTAAAACTAGACATTCTTTGTTTAATAGCGTTATAGTAAACTATTTATACCCTACACCTATGAGGTACATGGTATATTAACTTTGTGCATATATTGTATCGACTCTTTGGAGGCGTGTCCGGTATGGAAATGTATATATATCCATGATCAGCATCACTACCCGAGTCCGTTTAGCCAAGTCCGTCTGTCTGTCCGTTTTGCTGCCTTTCTGTCAGAATACACAAAATCTTGAGACATACTGATCAGAATGCGATGAAATTTCGTTTCAATATGTTTTGTAGTTAACTTTGTAGCCGCGGTAGCTCAGTGGTTAGTGCGTTGGACAGCGAGCCGAAAGGTACCCGGTTCAAGTCTGGACTGGGGCTAACAACATCTTTTCATAGAAACATTTTTCTATACCGCGCTACCTCTCGGCAGTAAATGGCAAACCTCCGAGAGTAAAAACTTTGCCTATGAAAAGCTCTCACCCGCCGTTCGGATTCGGCAATAAACTGTAGGTCCCACCACTTTGAGTACAAAAATAATACGCACAGCTCATAATGGTGAGAGAGCTCGGCCGAAGTTCTATACAGGACTGTAGTGCCAAACTATTATTATTATTATTATGTTTTACCCAAAAGTTGGAACTGAATGGGTCAACGGACACGCCCACCTCCAATAAAAGTCACTTTTATATAAACTTTTAGAAACCAATAACACGAAAAGTATTCAGGATGTAGTTACATAATTTAAAACGTATTGTTAGAATTATCCTTAAAAATATTGGACCAAAAAATGGGCGCGATCCGCCCACATTGTTTTTTAACATTATTTCCCGGGTTTTCAAGGTGGACATTTTAGCCGTAAATTATTAAAATCAAATCTATGAAATATTAGCCTTACAAAATTTTAAATATAATTTTAAATATATTGCTTTCTTTGTTGTTATTATCTACATTGTTGTCATAAATTATTGAAACTAAATCTAGGAAATATAAACCTTACTTATAAAAATTATTCATTGATTTAGATTGTAAGCCAAAAACATTTGTTTTTTTTGATGTTATCCTTATCGGTTTTGAAATTCAATTTCATATAAATAAAATATATAAATAAAAGTGATGATTTTTGAGATAAATAAAATTTAAGTAAGGAGCAAAAAATATAGAGTTTTTAAAAAAATTAATAGATGTTAACTTTTTGTGTTAAAACATTGACCAAAATTACGAATATTAAATATTTTTACTTATTTCGTGCATTACTTTACTTTGGAAGGGCCTTAATGTAATATGTACTGACAAAAGTGTCGCAATTCCAGCTTATCAGGACTTAAGGTACACATTTTTCATTCTTATTAAAATCTTAACCAGTCTTCGTAAATGTTTAAAATCCTTCAAAAACATTATTTTCTATAAAAAAAAGAAAATTGGAAGACAATATATTCAAATTTGCACAATTTTCAAAATGTCAATAAAATTTTTATATATTTTTAAACGCGGCACTGATTTTTTGATGTACTATTTCAAAAAACTTAAAACCTAACATACACGGATCTATTTCCAATAATAATGGGAATGTGCATCGCGAAAAACTGTTGTTTTAACTAAGGTTTTTAAATTAAAATTTCATTAAGGGGCACACGTTCCCTGGTCAAAAAATAAAAACATTTTGAAAATGAAAGAGTTTTGAAAATGCAATATATAACAATTAAACACATACTAACTTAATCTAATAAGTGTAGCGAGTGTCTGTTTCTTACCCATTATAATCCCATAGTTAAGATTTTGGGACAAAAATATAGTAGGAGAAAAAAAACATAGATTTGCAATGCATTTTGTTTACAGTTTTTGTTTTCAATTGAAATACAATGCATATTATTTTCTAAGTTTCTTATTTATGAATTATATTCATGAATTATGTATAATACTAAAAAAATTGCAAAGTTCATGCATAAAAACTGCAAATCACTATGAATTTATTATGAATAGGATTCATACATTTTTACAAAATTTTTTTATTAATCATTGCAGACGAAATTCTTAATATTTATTCATAACTAGTGCTTCATATTGCATATTCATTTTCTTAATGAGCAGTTCACGCCAGTTGTGAAAAACCACGGCGTAGTTGCAGTCTATAGAACATTTAAGTGAGTTAATAAAGTGAAAAATGTGTCATTTGAAAATAAATATAGGTTGAAGTGATGTATTTTTCCACTCTTATTTTAATGTTTCTTTTCTTTCCAAATGTTCCTTTCTCATAGACATATTATATTCTCAAATGAGATATTTTTCACTTTATTCTTCATAATTAGGGTTTGTTTTGCCATCAGCAGGCTACGTAGATTTGGCACAATTTATTATACATAATGCATGAGTAAACATACGCATGATTTTATTCAATTTATCAAAATAATCAAAATGTTACTATAATCATACATAATGAATAAAAACCAAATCATTATGATTACTTATTGTTCTCTGGATATCATGATTAATTTTTGCAAAATTGATGCGTATAATACATGATTTAGGAGAACATTTATCTCCATGTGAGATCTCTCTTAGTATGTATATGGAAACTGTTTCTCAACATCAATTCATTTAAAGCAAAGGTTCCCAACCTTTTTCGTGTCGCGACCCCCTTTTTAACTCCATATGTGTTCCGCGACCCCTTTGAAATTATAAAATAGAGATTTGGATTCCACCGAAAATAGTAGATTTTGATCTCCTGATTCTTACTGCGTACTCATTATTTACCAATTTTTGCAAAAAATTGTGTCAAAGTATTTCTCGTACGATTTCGACATACTACAGATGCAAACTTTATCACAAAATAAAATATTAACCACGGATAATTGGAAAAAAAATCTGTGTCCAGATTTTAGTTTTTGCAAAAAATCAAAAGGAAATTTCTGTTACCTAAAAAGTGTTTCGAACGTAATTTAAAACTTTAATTTAACTCTTACTTAAAAATATAGCTCCGCGATGTTTCGTTGTCAAATTTCCAAAAAATAATTTGAAACTTTATCTTACTAAAACTTTTTCTAAATATTTTTTTAAAGCTTGTTCATGAAACATTTGATTAAAATGCAAAGAAATACTCGCAGCGATATACAATTTAATACTGAAATATTGTAGTGGGCCTAGGTGCAAAAACAAACGCATTATGGGGAAACTTCTGGTGTGTATTTGACTCGGCAAGCTTAATAGGGTTAAAAAAAAATGTTTACACATCCGCCTTTAACGTTTAACATAACAACATAAAAATAAAACGAAATTGGGGAATATATACTGCATATTTGGTAGGGTATACATTTTGCGACGTATTATTGTGTTTAGAAGTATATTTTAAATTAAAAAAATTACAAATGAAATTGAAATATTTAATTTTAAATTGAGATTATTCCAAATGAAATTGGGATTTTATAATTAATATAACTAATAAAATAGCCACGGGAGCTCAGTGGTTAGTGCGTTGGACTGCGAGCCGAAAGGTCCCCGGTTCAAGTCTGGACTGGGGCTAAAAACATCTTTTCATAGAAACTTTTTTCTATACCGCGCTACCTCTCGGCAGTAAATGGCAAACCTATGAGAGTAAAACATTGCTTATGAAAAGCTCTCACCCGCCGTTCGGATTCGGCAATAAACTGTAGGTCCCACCACTTTGAGTACAAATATAACAAGCACAGCTCAAAATGGTGAGAGAGCTCGGCCGAAGTTCTATACAGGACTGTAGCGCCAAACTATTATTATTATTGCAAAAATTCCAAATAAATATCAAGATTTTTAAATTTGAAATTGAAAAAATTCCGCCCGCCGACAGTACATACATAAATCATTTAATAACGAGGAACATAAATGGAAACCGGTTTCGATTTTATATTCGGAATAGGAGCACTTTTAAAATGTATATTTGTTCCCAAAATCGCTATTATCAAGGTCTTGAAACCAGAATCGGAACTGTTACCCCAAAGAGTTTTTGTCACTGAAATCATTTGCAATTTTTTCAATTTTAATTGTGAATAATTACTCTCCCGACACACTTTTTAGGTAACACAAAATTTCAGATTAGAAGTGTTTTTAAAATTTTTAATACCTTTACAATATAATGCTTCATATTGATAAATTTAACATTGTATTTAATTCAATTTTTTTATTTAAATTATTTAAAAATCTAATACCTTGCGATCCTCTGAAAATGGACCGGTTGGGAAACAGTGATTTAAGGGTTTTATTCCCACTTGTAATGCTACCGTGAGATATTTTAAAAATCAATTCAAATTTATTAAATTAAAATTTGATTATACTTGCGTCTTTAAAATACAAATAAAAGCCTATGAAGTACATTCAAATTTTTGAAATATTCTAAGTATCATTATCACGTAGATTCAGAATCTGCCCCCAGGTGTGTCTACATGAAGAAACTAAAACAATTAATACTGATTCACTTATAGATTGCGTTGGTCGTTTAAGGCAAAGGCGTTATCGTTTGCTTTAACTCACCTTTTACAAATAAATATTAAAATGTGTACTATACACTCACTGAAAAAAAATAAATCGTTATGGCAACAATTTTGTACCTCATAACAACAACTTTTATTGGTCATTTCGTACCCAACAACTCCACATATTTGTTTTAAGAATGCTACCGCTGTTTATATATTAAATGTATTTTACTGTTGATTCAACAGTGGAAACTCTTGTTTTTTTTTCCTTTGGCGTGAAATTTTTAAAATAAAAAATATATATTTTTTTAATTGTGTGTAATTTGATTATAATTTTTATTTTTACTTTGTTTTTTAATTATTATTTTTAACTCACTCACTCACATTCTTCTTTTTATCTCAGTTCACTTCTCTATTCACTTCAACCAGATCTATCAACATTACTGTCACCTATTATAAGTGTTTATAAATCATCTTATTGTCGTGGCAAATATTTTCATATAAAAGTATTTCAACAGCTAAAAGTATTTGTTAAACAACCTATATTTTTATCAGTGTATAACACAATATTATCACGTATCTATAATTTTGGATTTTAATATTTAAATAATTTTTCACCACCAAGGTAAACCAGAATTTACGTCCCTGGTGACAATCAATTTTTATTAATTTTTTTTACCATGAGATATTTTTATTTATTGTATTGGGCTGTAAATGCACGAGCTGAAAACTGTTTTTCTTTTGTAATATGTGTTTTTGAAAAATATTCATTGATTTAGATTTAGAGCCAAAAACATTTTTTTTGCTGATCTCTTATTGTGGGATAAGTAAGTTGTGGGTTATTGAAGCGAACGATGACCAAATGAGCAGAAGTAATATTGTTGTCAGAAGAACATTAGTAGAAAGGACAAAAGACAAAGTTGTACCAATAAGAGTTCTCAATATGGAAAACTCGTCTAAAATAATTAAAAAGGGAACAGTAATAGGTAGGTGTCAAGAGGCATCTGCGATAATAAATTGTAAATTAAATCAATCGAAGATTAACGGTACACCGCAAGTAGATAAGAAATGTGCTAAAACTTTTATAACGGAGTGGACCAAGGATTTGGCTGCCAAAGAAAAGAGTAAAATACAACAACTAATTGATAAACGTTGGTTGGTATTCGCTGATAAAGGCTAAAATGACGGGAGAACTTTCATCGTAAAACATAGAATAGACACTGGTGACTCTAAACCAATTCGTCAAGCACCGAGAAGAGTGGCACTGTCCAAACGCGATGAAGTGTCACATTTAGTCGAAGATATGGACAAAAATGGTGTAGTGGAACCATCAGAGAGCATATGGAGCTCATCAGTGGTATTGGTTTAAATGAAAGATGGTAGTCTCGCTTTTGCGTTGATTACCGAAAGTTAAATAATGTAACCAAGAAAGATAGCTATCCATTGCCCAGAATAGACGATACCTTAAATACACTCTCTAATGCAAAATGGTTTTCAACGTTGGACTTGCAAAGCGGCTTCTGGCAAGTAGAAATCGATAAGAACGATCGAGAGAAGACTTCATTCAGTACTGGAGTTTGACTATGGCAATTTCTGGTAATGTTGTTTGGGCTATACAATGCCCCAGTAACATTCGAACGGTTAATGGAGAACGTATAGAGGATTACACTGGAAAACTTGCCTGGTATACCTTGACGACATATTTGTCATGGGCAAGGATTTCAACGAACATCTAAAAAATCTAGAGGAAGTATTTCTTCGATTAGAAAAGGCGGGGCTAAAACTTAGAAATGCTCACTTTTCAAGAAAGAAGTCAAGTATCTGGGTCATCGAGTTACCACAGAAGGAGTGCATACCGATAAAGATAAAATAGTTGCCGTAAAGGAGTGGCCCAGACCACAGAACCTACATGACCTTCGAAGCTTCTTGGAACTATGTACATTAGACTGACAGTGGAAAATCATGATTTCAAATCGAGAGGAGGTCACCCGTTAGAAATGCTCTATTGGATCAGAAAATCGATTTGAAGAATTTTCAGCGAAATCCGAATATGAGAAATGCACCCGCCGGAACCTCAAAGTAAGCGTTTTCGTACCTAAATCGACAATTTAACAATTGTATTGAAATTATGTCTCTCAAACACATTAAACTAAAAAAGTGGGTAAGTCATCAGTTGGAAAATTTTATTAGCTTTTCAACAAACTATAAATAAAAAAAATCGGATAAAAAATATAAATAAAAATAAATACAGAATCAGTGATTATTTAACAGGCATCCTTCGTTTTTTATTTTCATCAGTCACGCCTAGCCTGAAACACTTTAAACTCAAAAGTTCGATTCCCATCTCAAATATGTTTTTGACATTCCTTGCGATTATTTTAGAATGAATAAAAATTAAATTATAGACTTTTTAAATTATAGCGATATTAGTGCATTTTTTGATGCAGTTTTTACTATTTTTTTTAGTAATAAATAATTAATTTTAATAAATAGTCGCAAGAACATATTCTAAAAAAAATGTAAATGGGCATCTACTTTTGAGGTTAATTTGTTTCGGGCCAGGTAACTAATGAAAATAAGGATGCCTGTTTAAATAATCACTGCTTCTGTATTTTTTATCCGATTCGTTTATAGTTTGTTGAAAAGCTAATACAATTTTCCAACAGATGACATACCCAAATTTTAAGTTTATTGCGTTCAAGGGACGTCATTTCAATTCAATTTTGAAATTGTTGATTTAGGTACGAAAACGCCTACTTTGACCATTTCAAAATCAAACTCGATGATTTTTTTTATTAAAAAACCATTGTCAGTCTAATGTACATACTACACGTGATTTGTTTCAGGTTTTGCCAATGTTGCTACCAGTCTTCACGAGTTGACAAGAAAGAACCGCGCATTTTAATGGTGCGATGATCAAGAAAGGGAGTTTTTGAAATTAAAATATCTACTGTGCTCGGCACCAATTCTTGCGTATCCAATTCCCGGTGAAAAATTTGTACTTGATACGGATGCAAGTGGATACGGAATAGACGGAGTTCTCTCTCAAGTGATCAATGGACAAGAAAAAGTGATCGAATACTATAGTAAAACATTGTCCAAGCTCGAGCGAAATTACTGTGCCACCAGGAGGGAGCTTCTTGCTGTAATTGAAAGTGTGAAAAATGTCCATGAGTATCTGTCCGAACAACAGTTTCATTTAAGAACCGATCACGCAGCACTAAGATTGTTACTTCAGTTCAAAGATCCGGAAGGCCAAATTTCGCGTTAGATAGAGCGGGTAATTTGTATGTGCTTGTCGTCATCGACTACTTCAGCAAGTGCTCTGAAGTATATCCCATGCCGAATCAAGAAGCCACAACAGTTGCGGATGCATTAGTTAACAACTTGGTAATTGCATTCAGATAAAGGAAGAAATTTCGAATCTGCAGTATTTAAAGAATTATGCAAAGTTCTCAACATACACAAAACACGAACAACGCCATTGCACCCGTAATCTGATGGCATGGTGGAGAGATTCAATCGGACTTTGGAAGAGTATCTCAGAAAAGTGGTTGATAAAAAGCAAAAATATTGGAATACACACATACCACTGTTTCTCGTAGCTTATCGTAAGGCGGTTCATGACACCACAGTTGCTTCACCTGCAAAAATTGTTTTGGAAGATGTAATTTGCCCAATAACAATAATAAATGAGACGCAAGACAATTCAGCGCACTAAGCATGTGTTAGAAAGAGACGGAAGATCATTCAGCGCATTGAGGCAGTGTGCGAGAAAGGGATGGAAGATCAGCGCATTAAAACACATGAGTGCGAGGCAGTTGATATAAGTGATTATTCTTTTAGTTGTTATTAAATTAAATAAAGTTAATTAATACTAGTTGAAATAATACTTGTTAAATCCAAATATAAGTGTTTTTTTATTTTGTACGCAATCCAGCGATACGAGTTTCACGAATTGTCAGTTTTGCCATATCCTTTTTTCGTCATAACGAATTTATTTAGATATCTGGCCACTAATAAGAAAAAATCGATTATAGAAGGAAAAAGTTGAATATTCGACTTTTTCACAATCACATAGTCGACTTCAAACAATCGACTTTTTTATCCAAAAGTCGATTAGTATAACCCTAGTTGGTACAAAACACCCAATTTGTACTGACTGGACCTTGAGCACTTTAAGACAATATCTTAAAATTATCAAGAAGTCGTAAAACAAAAACAATTAATAAATTGAAGAAGACTTCATTCAGTACTGGAGTTTGACTATGGCAATTTCTGGTAATGTTGTTTGGGCTATGCAATGCCCCAGTAACATTCGAACGGTTAATGGAGAACGTATAGAGGATTACACTGGAAAACTTGCCTGGTATACCTTGACGACATATTTGTCATGGGCAAGGATTTCAACGAACATCTAAAAAATCTAGAGGAAGTATTTCTTCGATTAGAAAAGGCGGGGCTAAAACTTAGAAATGCTCACTTTTCAAGAAAGAAGTCAAGTATCTGGGTCATCGAGTTACCACAGAAGGAGTGCATACCGATAAAGATAAAATAGTTGCCGTAAAGGAGTGGCCCAGACCACAGAACCTACATGACCTTCGAAGCTTCTTGGAACTATGTACATTAGACTGACAGTGGAAAATCATGATTTCAAATCGAGAGGAGGTCACCCGTTAGAAATGCTCTATTGGATCAGAAAATCGATTTGAAGAATTTTCAGCGAAATCCGAATATGAGAAATGCACCCGCCGGAACCTCAAAGTTAGCGTTTTCGTACCTAAATCGACAATTTAACAATTGTATTGAAATTATGTCTCTCAAACACATTAAACTAAAAAAGTGGGTAAGTCATCAGTTGGAAAATTTTATTAGCTTTTCAACAAACTATAAATAAAAAAAATCGGATAAAAAATATAAATAAAAATAAATACAGAATCAGTGATTATTTAACAGGCATCCTTCGTTTTTTATTTTCATCAGTCACGCCTAGCCTGAAACACTTTAAACTCAAAAGTTCGATTCCCATCTCAAATATGTTTTTGACATTCCTTGCGATTATTTTAGAATGAATAAAAATTAAATTATAGACTTTTTAAAATATAGCGATATTAGTGCATTTTTTGATGCAGTTTTTACTATTTTTTTTAGTAATAAATAATTAATTTTAATAAATAGTCGCAAGAACATATTCTAAAAAAAATGTAAATGGGCATCTACTTTTGAGGTTAATTTGTTTCGGGCCAGGTAACTAATGAAAATAAGGATGCCTGTTTAAATAATCACTGCTTCTGTATTTTTTATCCGATTCGTTTATAGTTTGTTGAAAAGCTAATACAATTTTCCAACAGATGACATACCCAAATTTTAAGTTTATTGCGTTCAAGGGACGTCATTTCAATTCAATTTTGAAATTGTTGATTTAGGTACGAAAACGCCTACTTTGACCATTTCAAAATCAAACTCGATGATTTTTTTTATTAAAAAACCATTGTCAGTCTAATGTACATACTACACGTGATTTGTTTCAGGTTTTGCCAATGTTGCTACCAGTCTTCACGAGTTGACAAGAAAGAACCGCGCATTTTAATGGTGCGATGATCAAGAAAGGGAGTTTTTGAAATTAAAATATCTACTGTGCTCGGCACCAATTCTTGCGTATCCAATTCCCGGTGAAAAATTTGTACTTGATACGGATGCAAGTGGATACGGAATAGACGGAGTTCTCTCTCAAGTGATCAATGGACAAGAAAAAGTGATCGAATACTATAGTAAAACATTGTCCAAGCTCGAGCGAAATTACTATGCCACCAGGAGGGAGCTTCTTGCTGTAATTGAAAGTGTGAAAAATGTCCATGAGTATCTGTCCGAACAACAGTTTCATTTAAGAACCGATCACGCAGCACTAAGATTGTTACTTCAGTTCAAAGATCCGGAAGGCCAAATTTCGCGTTAGATAGAGCGGGTAATTTGTATGTGCTTGTCGTCATCGACTACTTCAGCAAGTGCTCTGAAGTATATCCCATGCCGAATCAAGAAGCCACAACAGTTGCGGATGCATTAGTTAACAACTTGGTAATTGCATTCAGATAAAGGAAGAAATTTCGAATCTGCAGTATTTAAAGAATTATGCAAAGTTCTCAACATACACAAAACACGAACAACGCCATTGCACCCGTAATCTGATGGCATGGTGGAGAGATTCAATCGGACTTTGGAAGAGTATCTCAGAAAAGTGGTTGATAAAAAGCAAAAATATTGGAATACACACATACCACTGTTTCTCGTAGCTTATCGTAAGGCGGTTCATGACACCACAGTTGCTTCACCTGCAAACATTGTTTTGGAAGATGTAATTTGCCCAATAACAATAATAAATGAGACGCAAGACAATTCAGCGCACTAAGCATGTGTTAGAAAGAGACGGAAGATCATTCAGCGCATTGAGGCAGTGTGCGAGAAAGGGATGGAAGATCAGCGCATTAAAACACATGAGTGCGAGGCAGTTGATATAAGTGATTATTCTTTTAGTTGTTATTAAATTAAATAAAGTTAATTAATACTAGTTGAAATAATACTTGTTAAATCCAAATATAAGTGTTTTTTTATTTTGTACGCAATCCAGCGATACGAGTTTCACGAATTGTCAGTTTTGCCATATCCTTTTTTCGTCATAACGAATTTATTTAGATATCTGGCCACTAATAAGAAAAAATCGATTATAGAAGGAAAAAGTTGAATATTCGACTTTTTCACAATCACATAGTCGACTTCAAACAATCGACTTTTTTTATCCAAAAGTCGATTAGTATAACCCTAGTTGGTACAAAACACCCAATTTGTACTGACTGGACCTTGAGCACTTTAAGACAATATCTTAAAATTATCAAGAAGTCGTAAAACAAAAACAATTAATAAATTGAAGAAGACTTCATTCAGTACTGGAGTTTGACTATGGCAATTTCTGGTAATGTTGTTTGGGCTATGCAATGCCCCAGTAACATTCGAACGGTTAATGGAGAACGTATAGAGGATTACACTGGAAAACTTGCCTGGTATACCTTGACGACATATTTGTCATGGGCAAGGATTTCAACGAACATCTAAAAAATCTAGAGGAAGTATTTCTTCGATTAGAAAAGGCGGGGCTAAAACTTAGAAATGCTCACTTTTCAAGAAAGAAGTCAAGTATCTGGGTCATCGAGTTACCACAGAAGGAGTGCATACCGATAAAGATAAAATAGTTGCCGTAAAGGAGTGGCCCAGACCACAGAACCTACATGACCTTCGAAGCTTCTTGGAACTATGTACATTAGACTGACAGTGGAAAATCATGATTTCAAATCGAGAGGAGGTCACCCGTTAGAAATGCTCTATTGGATCAGAAAATCGATTTGAAGAATTTTCAGCGAAATCCGAATATGAGAAATGCACCCGCCGGAACCTCAAAGTAAGCGTTTTCGTACCTAAATCGACAATTTAACAATTGTATTGAAATTATGTCTCTCAAACACATTAAACTAAAAAAGTGGGTAAGTCATCAGTTGGAAAATTTTATTAGCTTTTCAACAAACTATAAATAAAAAAAATCGGATAAAAAATATAAATAAAAATAAATACAGAATCAGTGATTATTTAACAGGCATCCTTCGTTTTTTATTTTCATCAGTCACGCCTAGCCTGAAACACTTTAAACTCAAAAGTTCGATTCCCATCTCAAATATGTTTTTGACATTCCTTGCGATTATTTTAGAATGAATAAAAATTAAATTATAGACTTTTTAAAATATAGCGATATTAGTGCATTTTTTGATGCAGTTTTTACTATTTTTTTTAGTAATAAATAATTAATTTTAATAAATAGTCGCAAGAACATATTCTAAAAAAAATGTAAATGGGCATCTACTTTTGAGGTTAATTTGTTTCGGGCCAGGTAACTAATGAAAATAAGGATGCCTGTTTAAATAATCACTGCTTCTGTATTTTTTATCCGATTCGTTTATAGTTTGTTGAAAAGCTAATACAATTTTCCAACAGATGACATACCCAAATTTTAAGTTTATTGCGTTCAAGGGACGTCATTTCAATTCAATTTTGAAATTGTTGATTTAGGTACGAAAACGCCTACTTTGACCATTTCAAAATCAAACTCGATGATTTTTTTTATTAAAAAACCATTGTCAGTCTAATGTACATACTACACGTGATTTGTTTCAGGTTTTGCCAATGTTGCTACCAGTCTTCACGAGTTGACAAGAAAGAACCGCGCATTTTAATGGTGCGATGATCAAGAAAGGGAGTTTTTGAAATTAAAATATCTACTGTGCTCGGCACCAATTCTTGCGTATCCAATTCCCGGTGAAAAATTTGTACTTGATACGGATGCAAGTGGATACGGAATAGACGGAGTTCTCTCTCAAGTGATCAATGGACAAGAAAAAGTGATCGAATACTATAGTAAAACATTGTCCAAGCTCGAGCGAAATTACTATGCCACCAGGAGGGAGCTTCTTGCTGTAATTGAAAGTGTGAAAAATGTCCATGAGTATCTGTCCGAACAACAGTTTCATTTAAGAACCGATCACGCAGCACTAAGATTGTTACTTCAGTTCAAAGATCCGGAAGGCCAAATTTCGCGTTAGATAGAGCGGGTAATTTGTATGTGCTTGTCGTCATCGACTACTTCAGCAAGTGCTCTGAAGTATATCCCATGCCGAATCAAGAAGCCACAACAGTTGCGGATGCATTAGTTAACAACTTGGTAATTGCATTCAGATAAAGGAAGAAATTTCGAATCTGCAGTATTTAAAGAATTATGCAAAGTTCTCAACATACACAAAACACGAACAATGCCATTGCACCCGTAATCTGATGGCATGGTGGAGAGATTCAATCGGACTTTGGAAGAGTATCTCAGAAAAGTGGTTGATAAAAAGCAAAAATATTGGAATACACACATACCACTGTTTCTCGTAGCTTATCGTAAGGCGGTTCATGACACCACAGTTGCTTCACCTGCAAAAATTGTTTTGGAAGATGTAATTTGCCCAATAACAATAATAAATGAGACGCAAGACAATTCAGCGCACTAAGCATGTGTTAGAAAGAGACGGAAGATCATTCAGCGCATTGAGGCAGTGTGCGAGAAAGAGATGGAAGATCAGCGCATTAAAACACATGAGTGCGAGGCAGTTGATATAAGTGATTATTCTTTTAGTTGTTATTAAATTAAATAAAGTTAATTAATACTAGTTGAAATAATACTTGTTAAATCCAAATATAAGTGTTTTTTTATTTTGTACGCAATCCAGCGATACGAGTTTCACGAATTGTCAGTTTTGCCATATCCTTTTTTCGTCATAACGAATTTATTTAGATATCTGGCCACTAATAAGAAAAAATCGATTATAGAAGGAAAAAGTTGAATATTCGACTTTTTCACAATCACATAGTCGACTTCAAACAATCGACTTTTTTATCCAAAAGTCGATTAGTATAACCCTAGTTGGTACAAAACACCCAATTTGTACTGACTGGACCTTGAGCACTTTAAGACAATATCTTAAAATTATCAAGAAGTCGTAAAACAAAAACAATTAATAAATTGAAGGTTTTGCCAATGTTGCTACCAGTCTTCACGAGTTGACAAGAAAGAACCGCGCATTTTAATGGTGCGATGATCAAGAAAGGGAGTTTTTGAAATTAAAATATCTACTGTGCTCGGCACCAATTCTTGCGTATCCAATTCCCGGTGAAAAATTTGTACTTGATACGGATGCAAGTGGATACGGAATAGACGGAGTTCTCTCTCAAGTGATCAATGGACAAGAAAAAATGATCGAATACTATAGTAAAACATTGTCCAAGCTCGAGCGAAATTACTATGCCACCAGGAGGGAGCTTCTTGCTGTAATTGAAAGTGTGAAAAATGTCCATGAGTATCTGTCCGAACAACAGTTTCATTTAAGAACCGATCACGTAAATATCTACTGTGCTCGGCACCAATTCTTGCGTATCCAATTCCCGGTGAAAAATTTGTACTTGATACGGATGCAAGTGGATACGGAATAGACGGAGTTCTCTCTCAAGTGATCAATGGACAAGAAAAAGTGATCGAATACTATAGTAAAACATTGTCCAAGCTCGAGCGAAATTACTATGCCACCAGGAGGGAGCTTCTTGCTGTAATTGAAAGTGTGAAAAATGTCCATGAGTATCTGTCCGAACAACAGTTTCATTTAAGAACCGATCACGCAGCACTAAGATTGTTACTTCAGTTCAAAGATCCGGAAGGCCAAATTTCGCGTTAGATAGAGCGGGTAATTTGTATGTGCTTGTCGTCATCGACTACTTCAGCAAGTGCTCTGGAGTATATCCCATGCCGAATCAAGAAGCCACAACAGTTGCGGATGCATTAGTTAACAACTTGGTAATTGCATTCAGATAAAGGAAGAAATTTCGAATCTGCAGTATTTAAAGAATTATGCAAAGTTCTCAACATACACAAAACACGAACAACGCCATTGCACCCGTAATCTGATGGCATGGTGGAGAGATTCAATCGGACTTTGGAAGAGTATCTCAGAAAAGTGGTTGATAAAAAGCAAAAATATTGGAATACACACATACCACTGTTTCTCGTAGCTTATCGTAAGGCGGTTCATGACACCACAGTTGCTTCACCTGCAAAAATTGTTTTGGAAGATGTAATTTGCCCAATAACAATAATAAATGAGACGCAAGACAATTCAGCGCACTAAGCATGTGTTAGAAAGAGACGGAAGATCATTCAGCGCATTGAGGCAGTGTGCGAGAAAGGGATGGAAGATCAGCGCATTAAAACACATGAGTGCGAGGCAGTTGATATAAGTGATTATTCTTTTAGTTGTTATTAAATTAAATAAAGTTAATTAATACTAGTTGAAATAATACTTGTTAAATCCAAATATAAGTGTTTTTTTATTTTGTACGCAATCCAGCGATACGAGTTTCACGAATTGTCAGTTTTGCCATATCCTTTTTTCGTCATAACGAATTTATTTAGATATCTGGCCACTAATAAGAAAAAATCGATTATAGAAGGAAAAAGTTGAATATTCGACTTTTTCACAATCACATAGTCGACTTCAAACAATCGACTTTTTTATCCAAAAGTCGATTAGTATAACCCTAGTTGGTACAAAACACCCAATTTGTACTGACTGGACCTTGAGCACTTTAAGACAATATCTTAAAATTATCAAGAAGTCGTAAAACAAAAACAATTAATAAATTGAAGGTTTTGCCAATGTTGCTACCAGTCTTCACGAGTTGACAAGAAAGAACCGCGCATTTTAATGGTGCGATATCAAGAAAGGGAGTTTTTGAAATTAAAATATCTACTGTGCTCGGCACCAATTCTTGCGTATCCAATTCCCGGTGAAAAATTTGTACTTGATACGGATGCAAGTGGATACGGAATAGACGGAGTTCTCTCTCAAGTGATCAATGGACAAGAAAAAGTGATCGAATACTATAGTAAAACATTGTCCAAGCTCGAGCGAAATTACTATGCCACCAGGAGGGAGCTTCTTGCTGTAATTGAAAGTGTGAAAAATGTCCATGAGTATCTGTCCGAACAACAGTTTCATTTAAGAACCGATCACGCAGCACTAAGATGGTTACTTCAGTTCAAAGATCCGGAAGGCCAAATTTCGCGTTAGATAGAGCGGGTAATTTGTATGTGCTTGTCGTCATCGACTACTTCAGCAAGTGCTCTGAAGTATATCCCATGCCGAATCAAGAAGCCACAACAGTTGCGGATGCATTAGTTAACAACTTGGTAATTGCATTCAGATAAAGGAAGAAATTTCGAATCTGCAGTATTTAAAGAATTATGCAAAGTTCTCAACATACACAAAACACGAACAACGCCATTGCACCCGTAATCTGATGGCATGGTGGAGAGATTCAATCGGACTTTGGAAGAGTATCTCAGAAAAGTGGTTGATAAAAAGCAAAAATATTGGAATACACACATACCACTGTTTCTCGTAGCTTATCGTAAGGCGGTTCATGACACCACAGTTGCTTCACCTGCAAAAATTGTTTTGGAAGATGTAATTTGCCCAATAACAATAATAAATGAGACGCAAGACAATTCAGCGCACTAAGCATGTGTTAGAAAGAGACGGAAGATCATTCAGCGCATTGGGGCAGTGTGCGAGAAAGGGATGGAAGCGCATTAAAACACATGAGTGCGAGGCAGTTGATATAAGTGATTATTCTTTTAGTTGTTATTAAATTAAATAAAGTTAATTAATACTAGTTGAAATAATACTTGTTAAATCCAAATATAAGTGTTTTTTTATTTTGTACGCAATCCAGCGATACGAGTTTCACGAATTGTCAGTTTTGCCATATCCTTTTTTCGTCATAACGAATTTATTTAGATATCTGGCCACTAATAAGAAAAAATCGATTATAGAAGGAAAAAGTTGAATATTCGACTTTTTCACAATCACATAGTCGACTTCAAACAATCGACTTTTTTTATCCAAAAGTCGATTAGTATAACCCTAGTTGGTACAAAACACCCAATTTGTACTGACTGGACCTTGAGCACTTTAAGACAATATTTTAAAATTATCAAGAAGTCGTAAAACAAAAACAATTAATAAATTTCCAATGTCAAAATTTAAAATTTCTTTTAATTTTCAATATTTCAATAAAATTTTCCAATTTTCCATAAAATTTCATATTAAAAACTTTATCAAATATTTCAATAAATAGTCTATTATTTTTCAAAAAAAAAATGATCTTTGAATCCTGAATTTAAATGACAACAGATATAACAACTGATTGTGAAGTCGAACTTTGCGCGAATTGTCGGTTAAAATGGAAATTAATATTTAACTAGATATTGTGAAAACGGCCCTAAAAATAATATTAGAAAAAACCAATATAATATTTCAGAATAACAAAAATATTATAATTTATATTGAAAACTTCGGAAAATGTAGGAGAAATGTTGGGAAACTTCGACGTATGGAAAACCTTCTGGACATAATAATTACCTCGGAAAAGAAATAAATTTATGGAAAAAATTGCGGACTTCAGACTTATTATTAATATAATTATTAATATTAGGAATAGAATAATATTAGGAATATAATAGGAATTCAAATTCGTACCTTTCTGCTTCGATGTTGGATTATAATAGAAAGTTTTTACAACACATTTAAAAGCAAATTATTTCAGACAAAACGTAAACTGTCTGTAGATAATCACTTAGAATTTAGATAAAACAAAGCGCCATCTGATGTACATAAATGTACTAGATTAGTAGAAATATTAGAAATACATTTTAATTCTTAACTTTAATTATTTTTCTATATAAACATCGCCGACCGCCTTGCAGTGCGACTGCAAAAAATTATAGAAGATACAAATGAACTGCTTAAATGTATAATGAAATGAAATATGAATGGAAATTAATATTATAATTAAGTAAAAATATAGTAACTTATTAAAATTAAAAAATTATAAAAAAATGAAAAAATAAAATAAAGAGATTAGATAGTGCATGGTACAGGTCTAATAATACTATTTTGATTGTTCAATGTAGTTCAAAAATGTTGCTTTAAGTTCATATATATGTTTATTATAAAAAAAAAATAAGGGAAAAATTACATTACGTAAGATCCCGATAGGATCCATCCAAAGACAGTGCTTTTTGTGACAGGGAGTCCGCCGTTACTCGAAAGGACCCCTGATTGGATAATTCTGGGATAAATATCTGCTCCAAGAATAATATAAATTAAAGCAGATTGGAAAAATTTTGGATGATCCAGTATCATGTTTGCACAATTTTTGGTTATGGAATCATCTATGGATCTTTTTGGAGTAGTGGTCGAAATTTTAGGAACGACGAGAACGATGGTTTGCATACGTAGTGGGTATCATAACGAGCACGAATAATGATGTATCTCGTATCATCACCAAGTCGTGTTGTCGGAATACACAGCAGCTTGATGAGTGACTCGGAAATTCGGCTGGTATGAGTACATGGATCTAGGAGTTCTCTGGAGTAGTTAAATTTTCTTTGACTCCAATTTAATTAATTCCGTTGGCAGCAATGTTATGATGTTCTGGGCCAACATCACAGACAATGACGGCGTGCCATGACAGCCGTTTATGAATCCTTCATTTCTTGACGATCGGATTTTTCGTTTACGTCATTTGTTTGTTGGTCATGGTTGGAATGATTGCTGGCTCGGTTGTCCGGTTAGTGCGTAAGTGATCATGCATGTGGAGTATTGATGCCAACTGGAGGGGATTTCCCCAATTTGTGGGGAATTTTAGTCTTAGTGGGTAATCGGGGAATGGCCCACTTTTGGCGGGGAATTTCCAAATTAGTATCTCTTACATTTTTTGCATTTTTAAGGATTGGAATATAGGGGCATATTTCAACTTTTGATCGAACATTTTAAAACAAACGTTTTTACTTTTAGATTCGATATCGAAGTACAATAAATAATTTTTTAAATTAAGTTAATCAGCATGCTTTGACTTCAGCGCTTTCAATTCGTTTGGAAAATAATAAATTCAAAATCGTTTGTTTAGAATTTTGCAGGTAAAATCTGATTCAATCGCAAACTGGAACATATCTCTATATTCCAATCATGTCAGAGAGCATAATTTGGCTTCTAATAAACACAATCTAATAAATATGATTTCTATTAAATACTATAAATTCTTTCAACATTTTCTGATGTTATGTTTTTAAATAAAGGAAAAATTTTTACTTAATGTAAGACCTGCAAATTTGACATGCCCCCTAATAGTTGAAAAAATATTGTTTTCAGTATTTTAAAGATTGCGATTATTGGGAATTTAAAATTTGGAAACTGAAAATATCAATGACAAAAATGTAGTAGAAAAATGATCAAAACTTAATAAAAAATATTCGAAAATAATATGTATTTACAATTGCACATTTGTTTATACATCTTTAAATTTTCATATTAGTTTGCTCCTATTCAAAATATTAAATCTGCATAAATTGCCCATTTTCAGTACTATTTCAAACCAAGTTTATGATCCATTTTTTCTATTATGATACTCAGTACGTATGACTATAAGTCAATATTTCAGTTATATTTAAGATTTTATATTAACGAAGTACTAATTGTCTATCTATCTGTAAAGTTTAAAGAAATTCGGACATTTTGATTTGGAACTATAGACTTTTGAAATATTTACTTAAGCTAAGTGTAAAATTTCATTGAAAAACTGGACCTTAATTAATAAATATAGCACCACTTGGTAATAACAACATATTACCAAGAAACATATAAAATGAATAACATATTGCGTAATATTTGTTCTAAGAATTATTTCGATTTTTATTAAAACACTATTTATTCTCAGTGTATTTGAATTACATTTGTGCGGGGAATTTTATAGTCAATTGGGGAATTTTGTTATCGGGCAAAATGAAAATAAGAGTTGGCATCACTGATGTGGAGCAATGTGTGGTGGTCTTCATCACAGATATGACACCCAGACTGGCTAACGCAGGAGTCTTGTGAATGCTCATGTGCCAGGCAATTCGGATAATACCTATGAAGGAGTACTGCAGGCATTCGATTTCGACATGCACGGCAAGGACTTCCAACATTAACGTAGAGCATGATACCGAGAGCGGAGACTACATTGAAAACCATGATATTCGTAGTTATAGAAGGTGACCTTCCTGATGTTGTTGTTGCGGGATGCGTTTTGCTTGTTGATCTGGAAAATATAATGTATGGAATTGAATAGCTTGAGTAGGAGATATTCCAGGATAATGTGGTTATTGTGTAGGTAGCACCACAAGCTTAACTACGGGTCTAGTGATAATGCCGCGTTGCGTAATAATATCAGCGACACGAACATAGTCATCACTTTATAAATAAACCTTAAAAATTCTTCTTAGGAGCCATATTGTCCTCTTTCACTACGACCATGAGTCCCTCTGAAAAATCGTCTTGTGGTGTTTTCCACTTATGGCGCTTATGAAGCTCAGAAAATTTTTTTTTTACTATTTATGAATTTGTTCATCAATTTTATGAATTTTTCATTATTACTCAACCAATGACCAAATTCATCCAATTTATGAATCGTTCATAAAACCGTAATGAATAAGTTCATAATATTGATGAACGCTTTCATAATATTTATGAAAAAATGTATGATACTTATGAACTTAAAATTAAAGGGTTTTTCAACAGGGACGCTACAAAAGTAGAGCGACAGGAACAGCAAACGACGCCATATTTCTTGCCACTCTTTTGACATTTCTCTTCAGTAAGGTTTGCCATTTCATGCTACTGAAACCGCTTGACCACCTGAAGCGTCGTATGTTCGTGAATTGTGCTGGGTCGTACTTCTTCCGTGATGATCAAGACCGGCACGTTACTGTAAAAAGGAATCGCTACCGTTCAATGATAACCGAATATTTTTGGCCCCAATTGGACGATATGGACTTGGAGGACATGTGGTTCCAACAGGACGGCGCCACAAGCCACACAGCGAATGCCACAATCAATTTATTGGAAACCAAGTTTGGAGAACGTGTTATCTCACGAAATGGTCCAGTCGATTGGCCGCGTCGGTCGTGCGATTTGACGCCGTTAGACTATTTCCTGTGGGGCTACGTCAAGTCTATGGTCTATGCCAACAAGCCAGCGACGATTGATAAACTTCGTACGAATATCGGACGTGAAATTGCAGCAGTATCGGCCGATTTATGCTTGAAAACCGTCGAAAATTGGGTTCAGCGTCTGGACTTCTGCAAGCGTGCCCGTGGTGGCCATGCAAAAGAAATCGAGTTCCATACATAAAGGTATCGAACATACTTTTGCAGGAATAAAGAATTTCATTGATATCCAAAACCGTTTTTGTTTTATTAAAAAAAACTTTTGTACCGCTACAAAAAAAAACCTTTATTTAGTGTGTAAATGGACGAGAAATTACTGTACGTTCAGGCGGCAATGCCGTTCATCGTAAGAAAGTGTAGGCGAAGTGACAAGTCTGCCCTCGTAATACCTAAATCATCCACAAATGGATTTAGATTTAGTAAATTGCTTGAAGACGTAGTGTGCAGCTTTTTGGCAACACTGCAATTTTCGTTTAGATAGGTAACCTTTTGACACAAAATTATAAGACGATTTCTTACATCAATAATTTCAACACTCGAAATTAGTGGAGAATCTTTAGAAAACGTAGCGCAATGATTTCTGTGCGTAAGATATTAACAGAAAACATAGACAATTACTCTAACGGCTTTGGAAAATGAGGAAAAACGTTCGGGAATATTATCATAATTTTGAATGTAAATGAAAAAAGATTTAGTTGGTTTCATTTCTAGTTGGTTCGGTTAATTTCTTTGCAAGTATTAGGCCAGTGGAAAGTTTTAGCCAGTTCGGTCCATGCCACCACAAGTCATCATTTATAAGATCTTGTGGCTGCACACCACGGCTAGCAAGATCGGCTGGGTTGGTTGCAGAATCCAAATGAAACTAGTTACTTGGACTCACTGAATTAAAGATTTTGGATATTCTGTTTACAACAAATGTAGCCCATTGGCATGGTGGTTTCGCAAGCCAAGCTAGAAGTATCGTTGGATCAGTCCAGAAAAATGTTTGATATTTTTGTATATCGAATTTTGGAAGTTGTGACTCGACCATATCTGCCAGAAGTGCAGTTCCACAAAGCGCTAATCTTGGAAAATAAATGGATTTAACTAGAGCTACTTTCGTCTTTGAAGCTAGTAAGTGAGTGGTAACAATTGAAGCATTATCGATACGAATGAAAATAGTTGCTGCGTACGCTTTCTCAGAAGCGTCGTAAAAAGAATGGAATTGGATGTTATGCTCAGAATAATAGTCAATCCATTTTGAAATTTTTATTTTATCATTAATGAGAGGATATTTTTTTAGGAATGAATGCCAAATTTGGAGACAGCTTTATTGCATTAGCATTTTTTGCAATAGCATTAGCTAACGCATGGAGCTAGCCAGCCGGCTGGATCAAACAACTTAGATATTTGTGATAAAACCTCACGCTTCGTAAAAGATGTCTTCGTTAAAAAGATGTTCTCGAGAAAGTTCAGCTAAAAGACACTGTGAATTCGAAGTCCACTTTCTTAACGAAAAACCTGCTGAGTTTAGTGCAGAAATTAATTGATCACGAGCACTCAACGCTGTGTCAACATCGTGAGCTCCAGCGAAAGCATCGTCAACATACATAGCACTAAGAAGAATATTACTAGCAAGTGGACAAGTTTTTTTGAACATTACGAGCAAGTTGGTGCAATGTACGGATTGATAAGTTACCGTCTTTAATTCGAAATCTTGAACTTCATTTTGGGTTTTATCTCGAAAGAAAATGCGCTGAAAAGGAGTATGTCTGGGATCTACTAGGATCTGCCGAAACATCTTCTGTATATCCGCGTTAAAAACATATTTGTAGAAGCGCTTAAGAATTAAAAGCATTAAATCTGTTTGGAGAATTAGCCCGCATGCAAAATGTCCCAATTCTCCGTTCATTTGAAGAAGGATTGGACGTATTAAACCCTACTCTCAGTTTTGTAGTAGTGCTTTCGGCCTTAATGACAGCGTGATGAGGCATGTAGTAATGAGACGAAACTGATTGCATGTGCCCTAATTGCAGATATTCGTTTACAACTGCATCATATTGTGTTTTGAAAATTCTTCTTCTTCTTAAATGGATCCAGTTAGAAATACCAAGTGTTGCCAGGTTGTCCTCAACTTGGTCTTTCCAACGCAGATTTGGATGCCCTCTTCTACGCTGTCCACCTTCGAGTTTCGATTCAAGCACCTTCTTGGCTGGAGTATTTTCATCCATTCGTTCGACATAACCTAGCCAGCGAAGCCGCTGAAATTTGATGCGATTGACTATGTCAATGTCGTCGAATAACTCATACAGCTCGTGGTTCATCCAGATTCGATACTCGTTAGCAAAGCAGATAGGGCCAAAGATTTTTCGGAGAATCTTTCTCTCGAACGCTCCCAGTACTCTCTCATCGCTGGAGGCCAGCGTCCATGTTTCCGCACCATAAAGTAGGATGGGCATGATGAGTGACTTGTAGAGCGTTATTTTTGTACGGCGAGAGAGGGCTCTGCTTCTCAATTGCCTACTGAGCCCAAAGTAGCACCTGTTGGCAAGAGTTATTCTTATTCTCCGTTTGATCTCCAGGCTGACGTCGTTGTTGCTGTTTACGCTGGATCCCAGATAGACGAAGTCCTTCACAATGTTGAACTTGTGGGTGTCAAAATCAGCTTTTTGTCCAAGACGCACGGATTCTTTTTTTGCTTGTTGACACAAGGAACTTCGTCTTGTCGTCGTTCACCGCCAGACCCATTCGACACGACTCTTTCTCCAATCTGGAGAATGCTGCGCTGACTGCTCGTCTGCTCCTGCCAATGATATCAATATCATCGGCATATGAAAGCAGCATGACACTTTTGTTGAGTATAGTGCCGCTTTGATGGAGTTCGGCAGCTCGAACTATTTTCTGCATCAATAAATTAAAAAAGTCGCACGATAGGGAGTCATCCTGCCTGAAACCTCGCTCGGTATGAAATGGCTTGGAGAGGTCATTTCCTATTCTCACTGAGAAACGTGTATTGCTCAGGGTCATCCTGCAAAGCCTTATAAGTTTCGCAGGTATACCGAACTCAGACATTGCGGCATATAATCGTTCCCTTATCGGAGTGTCGAAGGCTGCTTTATAGTCAACTAATAGGTGGTAGGTGTCGATCTGTTTTTCGAGGGTCTTTTCCTGGATTAGGCGCAATGTGAAAATCTGGTCTATGTTGGACTGTCCAGCCGCACTGATAGGGTCCAATCAGTCTGTTGACGATGGGCTTCAGTCTTTCACATAATACGCTCGATAGAATCTTGTATGCGAATTAGGATTCTTATTTAAACGAAATTTATTTCTAAGAAATTGTGCTTATGCAATAGCACGCGAATGACCTAGCTTCATTTTATCAAAAAATTCTTTTTTAAATGGAAGAGATACCATATAACGACCGTCTTCAATATGTCTTGGTGTATTTATGTAATTTTCTTCGCAAAAACGATCTTCTTCCGTCATGTACTGTTTTTACGGAAGATCTTCCACCTCCCGAAAACGAGAGACATTTTGATCTAAGGCAGCTTCACCTAGTTAGGATACACGAGTTGAAAATGAAGAAATTGTATCCTTAGAAATTGAACCAGTCAAGATCCATCCAAAGATGGTCTCTTGTGCTATCTGTGAACCGCACACATTACGATTTATTCCATCACATAGGATTATTGCATCACGTTAGGTGTGGAACTACAAGCGCCTAAAGGAGAGCTTAAACTGAATGAACAACTTTTTTGAACCGCTGCTGAAACCGCATTATTTAAACCGAAAATCTGAGCTGTTGTTGTTTTGAATGGAAGTTTTAGGAGTCGGAAAAGTCGCTTGGAAATGAAAGTTCCTTCAGAACCCGAATCAATTAGCGCTCGTGCTGAATAATTGGTACCAAGATGTAGAAGAAAAAGGTACATTTGAGTGAATAGCAGCATTTAATTTTGAAGTAAGTGGAACTTGCTGTTGAAATTTTGAATTGGATGGAACTTGCTGCTGATAATTGGAAACGTGTCGCTGGAAACTGGAACTGGAATTTGCCCTTGGAAATTGAAAATGGCTGGAACTTGCTGTGGACAATTTGATGTATAATTGTGTGATTGTGAAATAGCGTATTATGACGTCTATGGCATGTGTAAGTGAGTACTCTTACAATCCTTAACTGGATGAGTGCCAGCAAAACAACTCAAACAAAATCGATATTGTTTGGCAACTGACATCCGCTCATCAGGATTCATTCGGAAGAAATGCGAACATAGTCTAATTGTGCTTTGTTTCTTTGGGTAAAGCTTACATGGATAATTCGTTCCATTATTTCGATAGGTATTTACCTTCCTAGGAAAATGTCTATTTTGTAACTGTGACATATTTGTGGGTTTATGGATATGAGTTCTCGAATCTGAACCCTCTTTTAGGTCGTAAACTGTTTCTAGCGTTTGATACCGGCTAGTTAGGAATGAGTCTAAATCACTCCACTTAGGAATATCCGTTTTCGATAGCAGAGATTGTTCCCAAAGGGATAAGGTAACATCTGGCAACCGAGTGGAACACAAGCAAACGAAAATGGAATCAAAGTGGAAAGTGGAAATACAATTGTTAATATCTCGTTGAAGTCGGTTAATTCCTTCACCAGATTCTGAAGGAATGGATGAATGATTAAATAAAATTCTGAGTTGGCTATTGACGAGAATTCGCCTATTCTCGAAGCGAGCCTTTAAATAATTCCATACTACGGAAAGACCATCATTCGTTAATGGACATTGTTTAACAAATTCACTAGCCACGCCTCGTGTTTTCTGGTTCAGGTGAAATAATTTTTCAACTGAACTCTGTTTGGAATTATTCATATATATGGCGTAAGCATATCGCGGAATGTTGGCCAGGAATGATAGTCGTCGCTAAACGCTTCTGTTTCGCAAGGTGGTAGATGAAAATGGGAATTGGAACCTGAAACAGAGGGTCTATCAGCACGTGATGTTGCTGGTACATCTGCAGTTGCTGCAACCATTTGTTCAATGTGCTCTTCAATCTTTGATACGCATATGGTATGATGTTCGGTAGCGAGTCTTAATGATATCCAAATCCACCACTGGATCAGCGTCCTGTTCGTCATCAGTTAATTCACGAAGGGATCAGTTAATTCACGAAGGCAGTCCTCATATGCCGCTTTGAGATTGTTCCATATAGACTTCATCTCCTCCCGGTGAAGGTTTAAAGACTGAACTGAACTTCCAGACGTCTGTGCTTCATTGTAATCGGCCGAACTTCACTTCACCGGATAAAAGACGACAATGATGCCATCATAACTTGCTGTTAGGAATTGATTCACAAAACTATCGAAGAAAAAGACCAAAACGCAACACTATAGATGTTTAAAGTAGCAGAGAAATTAAAATATGGATTCAGGAAATATAAAACAAGAATAAGAACAATTTCGACGTCGTTTTATAATGAATTTGATTAAATATAACATTATTTTTGATTAATTTTCTATTTAATAGATTTAATCTCTGATGGCTGAATAATTTTAATAGAATTTCGTTCAATTAATTTAAAAAAAAAAAAATGAGCAATCACCCCTCGCCTCGCATTGCGCGCGCTGGCGCCAGTTTTGCACTCCAAGTGTTATCAGGTTGTCTCGCACTTGGTCGCTCCACCGGAGATTCGGATGCCCTCTCCTACGTTGACCACCACTGGGTACAGAATTGAACATCTTTCGCGCTTTCATCCATACGCTCGACATGTCCAAGCCAGCGTATGTGCTGGATCTTAATGCGCCTGACTATGTCAATGTCGGTGCAGAGCTCATACAGCTCGTCGTTCCATCTAATTCTGTACTCGTTTTAAACGCATATCAGGCCATAGATTTTCCGAAGTATCTTTCTCTCGAACGCTCTTAAAGCTCGCTAATCGGTGTTGGCAAGCGTCCATGCCTCAGCGCCATAGAGGAGGACTGACATGATGAGCGACTTATAGAGCGTAATTTTTGTCCGTCGAGAGAGGGCTCTGCTCCTCAATTGCCTACTGAGCCCAAAGTAACATCTGTTGGCAAGAGTTATTCTTAGACTAATCTCCAGGCTGACATTGTTTTCCTTGTTGATGCTGGTTCCTAGGTATACGAAGTCCTTCACAACTTCGAAGTTGTGGTTGTCAATAGTGACGTGTTCTCCAAGACGCCGGGACACTTTGTTTGTTGACACTAGGTACTTCGTCTTGTCCTCGTTCATCGTAAGACCCATTCGATGCGATTCCCTCTCTAAACAGGAGAATGCTGCACTGACTGCTCGTACGCTCTGCTGGGGTTCAGAATGCTGTAGTGCACGCGCAAGCTAGTAACCGACTTCTGTTAGTTGCCAGAGCCTCTTCTACACAATTCCTAGTCTCACCTTCACGTTGGTGAACCCCGTTAACCCAAGCAACCAGCTGAAGAGCGGGTTTCAACCCCGGTGGGAGGTCTGGTCGGGGACAAACGAGACAGGGATATTGGCCCTTCAAAATGAGGGTTGTGCGTTGGGCTTGTGACCCGCCATATGAAAAAACTGATTCAACGATATAGAAAAAAAATATACTTTAAATAAAATTATTTAATTCAATTTGATTAACCTTAAATTTATGAATTCTATAAAAAATTATTGGTCCACCATTTTATTTTTTATTTTATTTCAATTGAAATTTTATTTGAATCTGAATAATTGTTTTTTTTTTTTTTTGAAATGAAGTCAAATGACAAAATAAATTCTTATTGAAAGAGATAATTTTATTTTATTTAATATATCTGTTGAATTAAAATAAATAAATAAATCTCAAAAGTTATTTTCTCTTGTTATTTAAATTATATATCTACTTCTGCTTTCAATTAAAATAAAAATTATTTATTGATATTAGCGTTGTTTTCAATTTTTTTTTCTTTATAGAAATAAAATGAATTTAATAAAATGAATAAAATAAAGAATATTGAACTAAACTGAAGGAGAATGAAATTTTATTAAAAAAAAAAACATTAATTCAATAATCGAAAAGATTTAAAAAGCATAATAATTTGTGATCTTTTTAATAGTTGCGAAAAATCAAATGAATTGAATTTAATGAAACTTAATGAAATTAATTGTAATTTGTAATGCATTTAAAAATATTAATTTAATTTAAATTTAATATTTTGTAAAAGAAAATAAGAGGTTTAAGCGTAAATACTTCACTTAAAATTAGCAAAATATTTGGCTTACAATGGTTCGATGAAAAAAAAATTAAATCCTTAAATAAAACCAAAAAAAAAATTGTTATGAATTGAAATCCGAATATATGTCTCTCTGAATTAAAATATTGTAAAATCTCTCAAAAAATATAATTGTTTTTGTTGCATAAAAAAAAAATATTTTTAAACATTTCATTCATTATTTAGAATTTATTTCTATTGTTATAATTTTTTTTTTAATTTCATTTATCTGAATTTAAAGAAAATTCATCTTTAATTCCACGAAATATTTAACAATTACAATTAAAAAGAAAATATAAACTCTTTATATTTCTTTTTAATAAGCTGGATCCCCACAAATATGTTTTATTGTAACAAGAAAATTCAAATAAATTTCATGAAATGATTTCAAATTTTTGTAAAATATTTGTAAAAGAAAAGTTGGAAAATATTTTGTTGCATCAAACAAAAAATATCTTAAACTTTTGCTTGAAAGTAAAAAGAAAGTTTGTTTTTGTTCGATCAAATAAAATATCTGCTTCTGTTATGCGAATTGAAACCAACAACCAATGTTGCATCAAACAAAGAGAAAAAATGAAAAATATGTTAACGCTGTTGGACTGAATGCTGTTATATCAGACAAAAATATTTAAAAATGTTGTGCTGCTGTTGCATCAGTCAAAATGCAATGAGAAAATTGAGAATGTTTACTCACAGGATGATGCCGCACACAATGTTGCTAAACTTTGGAATTGTGCCGAGAGAGGCAACGACTTATGTTTATTGAAGAACGACTGAAACTTTGTTGCAAGAAGAAAATAAAAACACGTTTCGAGCTCGAGAGAGAGTAAAATGTAGTGGAGACTTAGAAGAGCGAGTTGGTTCGATCGAACTAAAATCTCAATGATCTTGGTAGATCGAACATAAAATTAAGTTAAATGTTGTAGCTGATCATGCAGCGCTCATAAAATGTTTAAATAACAATTTAATATACAATATTAAAAATAATAATTTGTATTTAAGTTTTCGAAGTATTTCGACAAACTTTGCCTTTCTATTTAAATATCGAATACTCGCGTAGAAATTCACGTTGAGAAAAAGAATATGTAGTATAAAAATATAATTAAATCATGTAGAAATTTATATATTTCGATGGAAATAGAGAACATGGAATTTTATTTTTATTATTATTTTATAAAAACTTTTTCGGGACTTCGGCGGAACTTTTAATGTTTTATATTTATTATATAAATATATATATTCTTGAATTTTGGCGCCTTTTTACTTATCCTTTTTTTGTATTTTAACACTATTCAATTTTCTTCTTGTTTTTATAATAACTATTTAATTCATTTTTATTTAACTTTTTACGAAAACAATTGCCTTTTTTAAAATTATCTTTTCTTTTTTTCCTTATTTTTATTATATATAAAAAAAATATATTTTTGTATAAAACTTTCTAATTTTTGTACTCAGTTTTGTTGAAGAACTATTTTTATGCTTTTTTTTACTTTTACAACCACTTTTCTTTTTTCTTTGTGCACTGCTTTTTTTTAATTAGTTACTTAAGTTAAATCTTTTTTTTTCACTATTCGTTTATTTTTTTTTTACTTCCCCCCAAAAATTTATTTTGCGCCTTTTTTATATTTTCTTATCAAATACAGTAAATAATTAATTATACACAACCGTAGTTCTTTAAACCAACTTTTTTTCTTTAAATCATCAGTTTTTTTTCCATAAACATGAAAAAATATAGGGTGCGAACGGATCTGTGATACCCTAGAAAAATCGAAATCCGGTGCACCTACATATTTGGTCATATAGGTACTCAAATGAAAGGTAATAATGCAACATTTGTAATTATATGGTAATTTTTATGATAGCGATTAAAATTTGTAATTATGCAAAAAATAAAAAAAAAACAGCCCAACAATTAATTATAATATTTCGTTGGAAAGTTGTATCGAGGAAGCGCCGCAGTCAACATTTTTTTTAGAAATAATAGTGTAATCAAGGATTGAAACCGTAACCGATATCCGATTAAAACCGTTTCATTTTTAAAACCGTTATACGAAAATCAGAAATAAACCGATATCCAAAACCGAAATAAACGGTTTCGGTTTTATACCGGTTTAAAACATTGTTGAAAAATGATTTAATTTTTAATGCTCTTTTTTTTATTTATTGTATAAGTAATATATATAGGGAGCCTTGGGTAAAGTGGGACTAGTTTAGAAAAGTTCATTTGAATAATTATTGAATTATTTTAAAGGATCTTTTCAATATAATACCATTTAAAGGGTCCTTCAATTGATTTTTGTGTGATTTTTCAAAACAGCTCAATTTTGGAAATATATATTTAGGATAAAAGAATTATAATAAGATAATAAAAAAAAACAATGGTAATGCAAGAAAAAATTAGAAAAAAAAAAGTAAAATTATAAAAATCTCAGTAACTACTTAAGAAAATACGAAATATAAAGTGCAAGTTCGACAAGTTCGAACATTTCAAGATATTGCAGTTTAAAATTTCTTTTATGGATGGAAATTGTACAAAATTCTTCTTCTTCTTTTTATGAAGTTTTTAAGGTTCGCTTCTCGGCTCACTTTTGCAATTCAGATCATATCTCAGGTGAAGTCAAAATGTTGCTTTTCATTGGCTTGTGACCACGATTGAAATTGTTTCTTGGCGAAATCAATTAAATAATTCATATAACACAATATTTTAACTAGAATAAAAACAAACATTGTTTAAATTACGTTTCCCACTTTACCCCAATATCACAAATTGAACATAACTTAGCACCATATAAACAATGTTAAATTATTTGAAAAATATGGAAAAAAAGAAATTTTATACAAAAACCGAAATCAAACCCGAAACCGTAACTTGGAACCGGTATACCGAAACCGTTTCGTTATAAAAACTTAAAACCGAAACGCGGAAAAAACAGAAATCGAAACCGTTATTCGTTTAGGTTTCAATCCTTGAGTGTAATTAGTGTATAACAGACTCCTGATTAAATTTCTTTTCGTTTGCCTACCCACACTTGTTTCGTGTATAAAATTAACTCAGTTGTTAAAACTAACCAGTTGGGAAGGTTAGATCACATGGGAAATTTGAAAGTAGGTGTTATTATGATAGTTAGGATTATCAAAATTATAGTCGGTCTAAGCCGACTATAAATACCCTACACATATGTGTGGTTTCCATTCAAAGTGGTATATAGGTCACCAGGGTATATGAATCCTGAAAATAACTACAAACTTTCCATCCCTGAAGAATTTTCTTTCATTTGATACCCATATTTACAAATTTTTTCGATTTTTTTTTTTGGGAACCACAACTCGTTTCGAAGGAAAACATCATTTTCATGTATTTGAGCATGATGTCAATATATATTTGACCAAAAAAGTTTACCTAAGCACGTATACAGTAAAATTGATTTGTAGATGTAAATTTTATATGAGGTATTTGTTCAGACAGCTTAGATATATAAGTAATCTAAATCTAAAGTTTCATTTCTCTAATTCTTCAACTTTTTCTGTAATCGTGATTTCAACAGACAGACAGACGGACAGGCAGACAGACGGAAACACGACATCGCTAAATCGACTCAGGAGGTCATGCTGATCAAGAATATATATTATCAAAATATGAAATGCATTTGCATTTAAAATGCAAATAAAAAACGTGAACGAATTGATCTATAGAACTTGGTATACACAAATTCTTAGAATGATCCATAGTTTCACGTTCAGGTCTATTTTTTTATTATCTGACGGTGTAATAAATTGTTTTAAATTAATTACTATCGAATGTTATATTGGTTATCGTAGCTGTAGGTTGCATGTAATGTACAACTAAGAAATTTTGTAATAAGAAAACTCGAATTTATTTTTTATTTTATTTTTTTTATTTTATATTTTATTAATTAAGTTAAATAAATAAAATCAAATCTAGGGGGAGGGGGCATCTGCCTCTTTCCCACATGCCTACCCTATTTAGTCCCTGATTGTCACAAAAAATTAACAATAACTTAACAGATAGAAAATAAAAATAGTTTACTATATCACAATTAAGCAAATAATGTCTAGTTTTACAAACTTTAAGTAAAAAATCACAACGAGTTTATTCACCTTTTCAAGATTGTAATTTTTGTAATTATAACACCAAACGACAAAAATTCAGTTTTGGCTGCACACATGAGAACATCCTATATATTCTTAAATTACGCCGAAAAATAAAATACACGTTTTTTTCCAGTATTTCTATTCGTTAAAGGGTTTTATTTGCATTTGAAATGTTGGATGCACTTCACAACTGAGACATCACTGAGTATGAATATAAAAACGGAGGTGCAATATCAATTCGTTTACAGCTTTTATTTGCTTTTAATAAATTTTAATTGATTTTTAAAATATCTCTTAGTAGTATTTGTATTTAATAAATTAGTAGTATTTCAAATTGGAGTAAAAATGAATTGATAATGGAAACCGTGTTTATATACATACTCAGAGAGCTCTCAGGTTCAAAAAATGTTCCGCAAAAAAGAATTTAAATGTCATTATAAAAATTTGATATGCATATACAATTGAACGAATTGATCTAAAAAAAACTGGGTACACACAAATTCTTTCACGTACATTTTTTTTCGTCGATTTTTTTTATTTTCGGACGATGCACATTGGAAAAAAATGAGCAAAAACGATATCTGGAAATTAGATCTGGAAATTGGTAAATCGACTGGTATAATCGTTTTTTATATTACTGGTACTATGCACCGATACTCTTCATTTAAAAAATATCTTTGTTCAATATTTTGTAAAATATTTATGATGCGTGGAAATTAAGTAATTTTTGTTCATTGAATTTAATGAGATTGATCAATAGCTTTATATTTGTTTAAGAAAAATATAAGTTGATTTTTTTTCGAAATTCGAAAATTTAACAAAATTGTGATGCTTTAAAAAAAACCCACTTTTTCTTTTGAGGTAATTTCATAAGCTGATATTTAGGCCAATAAAGTTGCAAAATTGATATTAGTGGTATATATTGTATATATAATTTAACGTAGTATTTGATTCTGGTTTTTGTTATTTTTTTTATCATATTCAGTTTATAATTATTAAATTAAAATAAAGTTTTCGAACTCGAAATTCGGATAAACCGCTTATTTTGATTTTGTTAAATTTTTTTTCAAAATTAGTTCTATTATTTTTAAAGACACAACGTGAAATTTGGAGAGGTGTTATTACATATAAGATAAACACTTTAATTCAGTAACAAATAGTAGCAGTGTAGTTTATTCTCGTCAAATGGCGAAAAATTGAAGAAAATCTGAGATGCAGATGGGTATTTCAGAAATAATGCCCCATATATATATTATATATTTTATGTACATATACATTTGACATTAAAACGACAATTAGATGCAGTTAAGTTAGATGCAGCAATGTATCTAACTTGTTCACATAAAGTATCCAGTAATTCACAAAAAAATTATTATCATTGAAGAGATGGAGTTCCGCTGATGCTTGAATCGGATGCTGTTTAACTTACTTGAAGTAGAAATCACTCGTAGGCGTTTAGACAGTCCATCTCCAGTCTTCTCTCGATCATTCTTATCGATTTATACTTGCCAGTAGCCGCTTTGCAAGTCGAACGTAGAAAACAATTTTGCATTAGAGAGTGTATCCAATGAATCGTCTATTTTTGGCAATGGTCTATTCGATGTTTTACGATGAAAGTTCTCCCGTCGTTTTGTCTTTTAGCAGCGAATACAAACCAGTGTTTATCAATTAGTTGTTGTACTTTACTCCTTTCTGTGGCAGCCAAATCCTTCATCCACTCATTTATAAAATTGTGAGTAGATTTCTTGTCTATTGGCGGTGTCGCATAATCCCTTGAGGGATTTGACTCGTAATTTATATTTGCTGATGTCTCTTGACACTGGCCTATCACTGTTCTCTTTTTGATTAATTTGGATGAGTTTTCTAAATTGAGAACTCGTATAGGTACAATTTTGTCTGTCGCAGCCTCAATAGTGTTCTTCCTACAATTATGTTACTTTTATAATGCTCTTCATTTGCTTCAATAACCCACAACTTGCCTATCCCACAATTTCCATTTAATTTCGCCCAAAGAATTGCTTCTGAATTAGGTGGTATTTTTATATTTTTATGAGCAATAACTTGTTTAATTTTCACAATCAATGTTTAGTTGGTGTTGGCATAACTCAAAGTTTTTCTTGTTAAATCTAGTGTTAAACCGTTCCTTATCATGAAGACCATGCCATGTATTATTTCGTCTACTATTTCCGCCACTGTAAAATCATGCTCAACAGTCGTAGTACCAATCGTGATTTTTTTTGGTAATCTTTCTTTGGGCCCCTTGCCTCTTCACATGTAGCTGTTGCAATCTTATTCCTATAAGCTGCTCTAATTCGTCCTTCGGTTTAGATTTGGGTTGTGAGGATGTTGGCAATTCCCAACATAAGTTGAAGAAGAATTACCAGCCCACTTAGACCATATCTGGTCCATTGTGCTTCTTCATATATGTTTATTGTCTATATATAAAATTTAACATTTCAAGATATTTTTTTTCATTTATTTAAATTCAAGGTATTATATTATTATAGTATGGAATGTGATTTGTATTTTGACTTCCTATGTCCTCCTTTTGTTGCCATCCGGATGATCTAATGAATTTCATCAGTTGCAGCGGATGCTTTTGACGTCCTCTAGTTCCTGAAAGAATAAAGAGCCTAGATATTTGTTCCTTCTTTGTGCTAATGCTGGGCATTGACAAATAAGGTGATAGCTATCCTCTTTTGCTTCACTGTCCCTACACCATCTACAAGACTCACTTATCTGGAAGCCCATTATTTTCAGGTGGACTCCTAGCGTATTATGCCCTGTTATAAGTCCAATTAGCAATCTAAGCTCCCTCTTTTTTAAATCTAGTATGTCCCTACTACTACTTTTTCTCTGACCCTGCCAGATCTTTTTTGTTGTCAGACAGGTATTGGAAACTTCCAATTCTTTGTCTTGTCTCTTTCAAGAGTATACACTATTTGTAGGCTATACTCCGATATAGGTGGTTTTACAGAATATACCGTGCGGTCTGGTATTTGTTCCGATCCCAATTTTGCTAGTTCTTCTGCTTTATCGTTTCCTAGAATATCTGTGTAACCCGGTACCAAGCACAGTTTTAGTTTGTGTTGTTCGTTGAGAGCTTGAAGCTCTCTGCAACAACGGCTGACTACGTCCGATCTGATATTTCTATTCTGTAAGGCTTTAATGGTAGCTTGACTGTAAATAAAAATGGTAATATCAGTCTCTGATATTGCCTCTATTGCAATCAATCTTGCCGCTTCCGCCATAGCATATACTTCTGCTTGAAATATCGAGCATTCTTTCCTCAGTTTTATAGATCTATTTATGTTTAGGGTTTCGCAGAAGATTCCGCATCCATTTCGGTGACTATTTTTTTTTTTTCAAAAGTCAATGTATGGTGTTATTCAGTCACTTTCTATGTTATTCCCCATAAATTGGTTTAGAATGGTTGAATGTTCGTACAATTTTTGTTTTACGTGAGTTGTCTGGGAGAGTCTTAATGCCGTGTTAGCGGCATTCCCTTTATGAAGAGTTCTATGGGTAGAAAATAATTTCAAGAGCGGCAGTTGCTGTTGTTTTTACAGCTCCTGTGACACTTATCAGTGCTATTCTATGAAGTTTTCCTATTTCTTTTGTATTGCATTTTTTGTTTAGTGCTGTCCACCAAACTAAGCTGCCATAACTTAGTATGGGGCGTATAATGGCCATGTACATCCAGTATATAAGTCTTGGTTGTAGACCCCAGTTTGTGCCTATCATCTTCTGACATGAGTAAAATACGGCGTATACTTTTTAACCCTTTCTTTGATGTTGAGTTTTCAGTTAGTTTTTCGTCTAGCACCATACCTAAAAATTTGGCACTTTTAGATAGGTTAAGAGTGACTCCCTCAATATTTGGTAGTCTGAAGGTTGGGATTATTCTCTTATTTGAAGGATTTTAAACATTTACGAAGACTGGTTAAGATTTTAATAAGAATGAAAAATGTGTACCTTAAGCCCTGATAAGCTCGAATTGCGACACTTTTGTCAGTACATATTACATTAAGGCCCTTCCAAAGTAAAGTAATGCACGAAATAAGTAAAAATATTTAATATTCGTAATTTTGGTCAATGTTTTAACACAAAAAGTTAACATCTATTTATTTTTTTAAAAACTCTATATTTTTTGCTCCTTACTTAAATTTTATTTATCTCAAAAAGCATCACTTTTATTTATATATTTTATTAATATGAAATTGAATTTCAAAACCGATAAGGATAACAACAAAAAAAACAAATGTTTTTGGCTTAAAATCTAAATCAATGAATATTTTTTATAAGTAAGGTTAATATTTCCTAGATTTAGTTTCAATAATTTATGACAAAAATGTAGATAATAACAACAAAGAAAACAATTTATTTAAAATTATATTTAAAATTTTGTAAGGCTAATATTTCATAGATTTGATTTTAATAATTTACGGCTAAAATGTCCACCTTGAAAACCCGGGAAATAATGTTAAAAAACAATGTGGGCGGATCGCACCCATTTTTTGGTCCAATATTTTTAAGGATAATTCTAACAATACGTTTTAAATTATGTAACTACATCCTGAATACTTTTCGTGTTATTGGTTTCTAAAAGTTTATATAAAAGTAACTTGTATTGGAGGTGGGCGTGTCCGTTGACCCATTCAGTTCCAACTTTTGGGTAAAACATAATAATAACCAGTTGGGAAGGTTAGATCACATGGGAAATTTTAAAGTAGGTGTAATTATGATAGTTAGGATTATCAAAATTATAGTCGGTCTAAGCCGACTATAAATACCCTACACATATGTGTGGTTACCATTCAAAGTGATATATAGGTCACCAGGGTATACGAATCCTGAAAATAACTAGAAACTTTCAATCGCTGAAGAATTTCCATTCATTTGATACCCATATTTACAAATGGGTAGGTGTACCGAATTTCGATTTTTTTTTTTGTGAACCACAAGTCTTTTTGCCGGAAAACATTATTATAATGTATTTGAGCATGATATCAATATATATTTGACCAAAAAAGTTTACCTAAGCACGTATACATAAAAATTGATCTTTATATGTACATTTTATATGAGGTATTTGAACATAAGTGTTCGGATCATAGGTCACAATTTACCGATCTCGCCGCACATACAGCGTAGGTATATTAGTAATCTAAGTTATAAGCTTCATTTATCTAGCTCTTCTATTTTAAAAGTAGTAGTGACAGACAGACGGACAGACAGACGGACATCGCTAAATCGACTCAGGAGGTCGTGCTGATCAAGAATATATATACTTTTCCATACCGGAGATGCTTCCTTCTGGGTGTTACAAACGGCGTACCAAACTGAATATACCCTTTCACTCTTAGTGTAGGGTATAAAAAGGGTCCTGAGGTTACTGGGGTTATCGGACCATGAACATAATAACATATTAATCGTGAGATCAATATCTTTCATTTCAGTACCTGCATGTTCATTAGACTGATTCAAATTTGTATGAAAAATCTAGAACTATTTTTTCTTTTGCTCCGTGTCAACTTTCTGAAACTAGGACCTCTAAAACTGAGAAGAAGCTTGTAAAACCCAAAAAAAAGTGATCCTGTGTTATTGCGCAAAGAGCTTAAAGGTCATTTTTGAGCTTTTAACGACTATTTTCAATAAAATTATTGTCACTCCAAGTATAAAAAGATATCACTCAATTTTATTTTTTTATTTTATTTAAAATCACTTACTGAAATTATGATTTTTTTAACCATAAATTTTTAGTTAACCGTCAAAATTTCATGACTTGCCAAACACGAAAAATATCGACTTTTTTAACTATAGTAATTTTAACGGTCGACATTTTTCTAATTTTATTCTAACGAATTTGGGATAATATTTTTGTATTATTGCTTTAAAATAATATGTATCTCTTATATTTTTATACCCTACACTAAGAGTGAAAGGGTATATTCAGTTTGGTACGCCGTTTGTAACACCCAGAATGAAGCATCTCCGGTATGGAAAAGTATATATATATTCTTGATCAGCATTCTGAGTCGATTTAGCGATGTCCGTCTGTCCGTCTGTTGGTGAGATCGGTCCATTGTGACCTATGATCCGACCACTTATGTTCAAATACCTCATATAAAATGTACATATAAAGATCAATTTTTATGTATACGTGCTTAGATAAACTTTTTTTGGTAAAATATATATTGACTCATGCTCAAATACATGATAATAATGTTTTCCGGCGAAAAGACTTGTGGTTCACAAAAAAAAAATCGAAATTCGGTACACCTACCCATTTGTAAATATGGGTATCAAATGAATGGACATTCTTCAGCGATTGAATGTTTGTAGTTATTTTCTGGATTCGTATACCCTGGTGACCTATATATCACTTTGAATGGTAACCACACATATGTGTAGGTATTTATAGTCGGCTTAGACCGACTATAATTTTGATAATCCTAACTATCATAATTACACCTACTTTAAAATTTCCCATGTGATCTAACCTTCCCAACTGGTTAGATATCGTTTTATAGTACATAGTAAGATACTGCAGTCCTACCTAAAACACTCCCAACCCAAAAGTTGATGCACACCCCAAATTAATCAAGGAAATGTTTCGGATATCCCTCCCGAGTATTTTAAGATCAAATTAAATAAAAAGTCGTTGGCACATTTTATTAGATATCACGGTTTAATAATTTTTTGTGTTTTTTGATTTTTTTTAATAATAAGTTGAATGTACTATGGGGGTGATTATCACAACTATGGGGGCGATTATCACAAGGCAACGTGTCTGAGTGCTTCAAAATGGCGAAGCCAGCGCAATCCTTGTCGGTGTCGTCTCAAGTCAACTCTCTGGTCACCAGAATTGGCAAATTGTCAAATGGTGACACCTCCACTTCGGTGGAAGTCCTCTTCGTGGAAGTCCCTGGAAACGGTGATATCTACTACAGCTGCCATGCGGAGGGACACGAATTTGGATGTGGATTTGTGGTCGGCAAGAGACTCCGCCACCTTGTCTCTAGGTTCACGCCCGTGAACGAAAGGCTGGCAACAATCCGCATCAATGCTAAATATTTCCATATCAGCCTAATTTGTGCACACGCTCCGACGAACGAGAAAGATGACGAGACAAAAGAGCGCTTCTACAAGCGCCTAGACAATGCATACGAGCGCTGCCCCCGCCACGATATCAAAATCGTGCTAGGCGATTTTAACGCCAAGGTGGGCAGAGAAGCCATCTATTGTCCCACAATCGGAAAATTTAGCCTCCATGCCAACACTTCCGATAACAGAACGAGGCTAATCAACTTCGCCGCAGCACGAAATATGGTAGTTAGTAGCACTAGATTCGAACATTTCGATATCCACAAGGCCACATTGTTGTCGCCCGATCAAAAAACTCGAAATCAAATTGATCACGTTGTGATTGACGGAAGGCACGCTTCGAGCGTGATGGACGTACGCACTATCCGAGGTGCCAATATGGACTCGGATCATTACCTTGTAGCAGCCAAGGTCCGCACACGCTTAAACGCTGCGAAGAACGTACGGAACCAAACGCAAAGAAAGCTAGACGTCGGAAAGTTGCAATAACAACAGACAACGAAAGCCTTTTCCACTCGACTCTCACACCTGCTTAGACAAAGCACTCCTCCTCTCGATGATATAAGCGCGCAGTGGAATCATATCTCCTGCTCTATGCGTACGGCTACCGAAGAGGTGCTTGGATTCCAACGCCCCCTGAGGAATCAGTGGTATGACCAAGAGTGTCGCGCGGCCACTGCAGAGAAAGACGCTGCGTACAAATCCACCCAGCAGTCAGTAGCTACGCGAGCTGCGAAAGAGCGATACAAAGAGAAGAGGAGGGAAGAGAGACGTCTAGTGACAGATATCCAGAGCACACTGAAAATATGGAGGGATCACTTCTCTAAACTGCTGACCGGTGATGATGACCGCAATTCCACCGATAGAGAAGCAAACCCGGCAACCTCAGAACATGACGAGGTCAGAACAGACATTGCTCGGATGAAAAACAACAAAGCCGCAGGTGCTGATGGCCTGCCTGCTGAATTGTTTAAGACCGGAGGCGAAGAGCTAATAGAGAGCATGCACGAGCTCGTAAGCAGAATATGGTCGGATGAAAGCATTCCAAGTGACTTTAACCTCAGTGTACTCTGCCCAATCCTTAAGAAAGGGGATCCCACTATCTGCGCCAACTACATGGACGCTGGCCTCCACCGATGAGAGAGTACTGGGAGCGTTCGAGAGAAAGATTCTCCGAAAAATCTTTGGCCCTATCTGCTTTGCTAACGAGTATCGAATCAGGATGAACCACGAGCTGTATGAGTTATTCGACGACATTGACATAGTCAAGCGCATCAAGATCCAGCAGCTTCGCTGGCTAGGTCATGTTGAACGAATGGATGAAAACACTCCAGCCAAGAAGGTGCTTGAATCAAAACTCGACGGTGGACAGCGTAGAAGAGCGCGTCCAAATCTGCGTTGGAAAGACCAAGTTGAGGACAACCTGGCAACGCTTGGTATTTCTAACTGGCGTAAGCGAGCGCAAAGCAGATCCGACTGGCGCGGCTTCATCTCAGCGGCCAAAACCGACCCACGGTTGTAAGGGCCATTTAAGTAAGTAAGTAATCTTTTTTGCTTAAACTATTTATTTTTTCACTAAAAAAAAAATTAAAAAGTTTTACATAATTTGTCCACCGTTACGGTTCATAATATATAGTAACAAAAGCGGTAAAAGTGTTTATTCTAAAATAGTCCTTTAATGAAAAAATCAATCAATCAGCTAACTTCAAAGGTTGAAAAGATATTACAATTCAAAATCCAATTTTTGTGAAAATTTAGTCTATCAAATTTTAAGAATTTAATAAACCATATATAATGAAGTTTAAACTCATCAATATTCTTATTGACACTCTAAAAGTAGAGTTTATTACATTCCTGAACAAAATTTAACTCCTGTCGGGAATCGTGGAAATTAATCCTTAATATAATTTTCATGTTTGATTTCAATCAAAATATATTATTTTTTTTGGCTAGCGCTAGCGCATACTTTTAGTATTTACTAATAATACGATGCCTAAAAATATAAGAGTTACATAACATTTTAAAGATAATTTTATGTGCAATAATACAAAAATGTTATCTTAAACTCATTAGAATAAAATTAGAAAAATTTCGACCGTTAAAATCACTATAGTAAAAAAAAGTCCACATTTTTCGTGTTTGCAAGTCATGAAATTTTAACGGTTAACTAAAAAATCATAGTTTAAAAAATCAAAATTTCAGTAAGTGATTTTAAATTAAATAAAAAAATAAAATTGCGTGATATCTTTTTATACTTGGAGTAACAATAAATATTGAAAATAGTCGTTAAAAGCTCAAAAATGACATTTAAGGTATTTACGCAATATCACAGGATCACTTTTTTTTTGGTTTTAAAAGCTTCTTCTCAGTTTTAGAGTTCCTAGTTTTAGAAAGTCGACGCGAAGCGAAACATTTTAATATTTTCTGTTTTTGAATCAGTCTAATGTTCATATATGTAAGTGTATAAGTTTTCGATTTATCTAGGATACCATAAGTCCGACCGCGCCCTAATTTAGCCTTGGACCCAAACAGAGGGGATAGTTTGAAGATTTTAGGAAGGTGTACATATCTCAGTACCTTTTGGAAACAAAATTCAATTTGTGTATTATATTAAAGGTGATCAATATCGACATCTCGTTTGAAAACTACTTCAGATATACACAATGTATTTTTAATGATTATTTTCACGTCAGTCAGCATATTTCAAAACCAAAAATACAAAATATTTGAATTTGATTTTTTTAAAGTATAACATTTGTACCAATTGTACCATTTGTACCAAACTTAAGTTTTACATTTAACCTAGTTTTTTATACCATTTATTCAAGAAGTAAAAGGTAAAAGTTACTTGACCAATTATTAAATTAATTTACAACAGTTTTTGTTTTTAATTTCAAAAATACTAAAAACGTTAAAATCGGATTATAAATCGTCATTATAGAACTAAAAGTCATCAAATAATTTTTGTTTCAATATCGATTTTATTGCATTTTCAGCTATATACATTTGTTACCTTTCTAATCGAATATTCGTTGTTTTTCTAAGTAAACTAGTTTTAATGAAAAAAAAAATATTAAAAATCACTATATATATTTTGAACTAAATTTATATATGCAAAAATCCATAAGCCTAAAAAATTTAAAATTTTCAGATTTTTGAAATCTTCAAGGGGTATCTCAAACAGTACGGAAAAACAAAATGTTATTGAAGAGGAAAACAAGGATTTCTGGTTAAAAGTTAATTTTTTTTTTTATGCAAATAATTTTTTTTTTGTTGATAACATCTCAATTATATTTGAAACAATCATAACCTTATAGCGCAATGCCGATTGGACATACTTAAAAACTATATTTTGTGAATATTTGATTTTAAATTATGAAAAATACACCAACACCTCTAAAACTATAAATTGTCGAATTTTTATCAAAAATGTTATTTGGACTTATATATGTAAAACGAAGATATACACAAAATATATATATTTTCTAAAAACTATGGCGCATTAGTATTGACAATTTAAAGTAAAATATAAATTAAAAATCATCTTTTTGACCATCATCTTTTGATACAAAAACTCTAAAAAAGTCGATTTTTTTAAGTCGAATTATTAAAGTTGTCTTATAATTGCCTATGGTTATGCACCTATGATGTTTAAATTCGATTTAATATTGATACCCCGAGACAAAATTTATGTAATTTTTCAGGAATATTTAGGGCATATTTCCGGCCAACACACAGATAAATGGAATATTTTGGGAAGTGTATAGCATTTTGGGAAGTGTATAGCATGTGGAATTTTTATGACAGATTCACGGCATATTTTGGGTTCGGGCAGACATTTTGCGATACAAACTCCGTCTATCTCTTTTTAAAATATGTCGACAAACTGTTTCTAAACTGCCCCGACCCACCCAAAAATGTTGTATATTAAGCGCATTTGCAAATTTTATGCTTTTTTCAAATTTTGCGCCTATATCTATATTTTACGCCCTTCTATAGAGGCACAAAAATTTTGTAAATTAGACGCATTTGCAATTTTATGCTTTTTTGACCATTTTGCGCCTTTCTCTATATTTTGCGCCCTTCTATAGAGGCGCGCAAATTTTGTAAATTAGGCGCATTTGCAATTTTATGTATTTTTGGAAATTTTGCGCCAATCTGTAGAGGGAACATTTGTTTTATGATTTTTTGCAAAATTTTTCGCCTTTCTCTATAGTTTCCGCTCTTTTAAAAAGGCTCAAAATTTTGAATATTAGGCGCATTATTTTATGTTGTGTTTTGTTTGTTTGAAAAATTCAAAAGTACGCCTTTTTTGGGGGTAGCGATCGCCCCCCTCACCACACCCCTGTATCCGCACTTGGTTTTGATGATGAGATAGACCTCGAAACATCATACTCATCGAAACTGGTAAAAGAGAATTGAGGAAGATTATCAAGATGGATGACACTGAGAATTATTATTATTGATTATTGGCTTTTTGGATAGAAAAAATGAGGTCAACATTACACTCAGAGCTATTCTTCTGACAATCACCGAGATTCCGAATATTTTTCCAAAGGACTTTAGAAAGAAGAGACGAATTCAATTTACGAAAATAACATTTTTCTTCGACAGTCTTAGAACAGAAGTTTTTTTGTTTTTTTTTACAAATTTACCAACGCTCAGGGGATGCCCCCTATTCATGCAATGCACAGTGTTGATCGTACGAAAGGATTAAAGGTTTAAGGGAGGGGGAAAGATGGAGTAGTGGCGGTGGATGTTTGCTTTAAATTTCCCAATATTAAAACTGTCGGGAAAAACAGACGCAGGGAGAATATTCCACAAACGTATCGTGCGCCTGAAGAACGAATTCTCTCTGTAATGCGAGGTTCTGTTGAGAACCGAGTGGACTACGAAGGGGTGGGCTTGGTTTGATGCCCTAGTAGAACGAGAGAACACACGACCTGGTGGAATCAGGCCATGTATTTCACTCTAACACTTACCATTGTAATACCTATAAAACAGGCTTACACACCCTAAGGTCCTTCGGTGCTCAAGAGAACTAATATATGATGAAATATTTTCATCACCTATTAAATATATTGCACGTTGTTCGAATCGATCCAGGAACTCCAAAGAAGATTTTGAAGCCCCTGCCGATATATGCGAATTGTATTCCATCTTAGGCAGAATATAGGTGGTGTAGACAATCCACAAGTCAGAGGGAGTGAAGTATGTCTTACACCGTTTCAGAAAATCGAGGCACTTGGCCGCTTCTTTCGACACAACGGAGATCACATTGAATTGATATGCCCAGAACGTCAAGAGCAGCTGACTGCGCAATATCCACAGCACCCATATTGAGGGGTGGGAGGGGTGAATCCATTCTTTTGTGGGATAACAGACAGCATTGGGTCTTGCTGGCATTAAAATCTACTCTATTTGCAACATCCCACTCGGAGATTGATTTAAGGTCATTATTAAGCGTGTCATTCATAGTGCGTCTTTTACTCTCAATCTCCAAAGAGTTTGGGCGCTTGTTCAACGAGTATGAATGACAAATGTTACTGTCATCTGCAAAGGAATAAATTGGGTTCTAGGTCAATGACAGAAGGTCAATGATAAATACCAGAAATAGGGACGGGGATAGGACGGAACCCTGCGGAACTCCAGAATTGATGGAATGTTGTTCTGAAAAAACACCATCCATCGCAACTAGTATAGAACGATCCCGAAGAAAACTCGATATCCATCGAGTAAAAGATTCACTGACACCAAATGCAATTAGTTTTGAAACGAGGACTTTATGCCACACTCGATCAAAAGCCTTGGAAATATCGAGAGCAACAGCCCTACTCTCCCCGAAAAGGTGAATACATTTATTCCACATTTCGGAGAGAACCGCCATCAAGTCACCTGTGGATCTGGCCCTACGGAAACCATATTGGCGGTCACTGAGCAATTCGTTGTGCTCAATATAGTTCACAAGGTGGAAGTTAATCACGCTCTCCATTACCTTGGAGAGTGCAGAGCATATTGCAATGGGTCGGTAATTGGCAGGGTTCGAAGCCTCGCCCTTTTTAGGGACTGGCTGAACATTGGCAACCTTCCAACAAGATGGAAAAATCCTGTCGTGTAGGAGATGTTGAAAAGGTTACGCAACGGACAAGCCAGCGTTGACGCGCACTTCTTCAACACATGGGCAGATATGCCATCTGGCCCAGAGGCTTTGTTAATGTTGAGGTTTGCTAAAACCTTATTAACTGCCCGAGTTCGAAAATGAATTTCCGGCATTGCAGAAGAAACAAAATCTACGACGGGCAGTGGTTGATTACTATCTGGGAGCGTTGAATTATTAGCAAATAATTCTGCCAAGAGATTAGCTTTATCAACCGGGTCAGTGAAGGCCTGGCCATTCATAATAAGAGTTGGAGTAGACGATGTCGTCTGATTCTTCACACTTTTTACGAATGACCAGAAATTTTTACTACCTCTATGGTATAGTAGGACCTTTTTGCGCGCGTTTTGTTCGTGAAGAAACTTTTCGTGCGAGATCACGCCATTACAGCGATTCCTAGCATGTATGCGAAGTCTTTCTGTGTCAGCATTCTTGTTAGAACGCCAATTTTGAAAGGCTTCCTCTTTCGACCTGACTGCAATCCTGCAAGTCTCATTAAACCATGAGTGGTCCTTGGGTTTAATGCTAATTTATTTAGAAGGACCGCATACCTAATAAAATAATATTTTGTACCATTAAAGCCGCGGCATTTATGTCTCTGTCAGCGAAATACAATTTCCAATTAAAGTTACGAAAAAAATCATTTAACGCAACCCAATTTGATTCTTCGTAAAGCCATACAGTCCTCTTCGGGGCTTTAATCGAAGAGGCGCGTAAACTAGAATACGAAAACTCAGCGGAAACAGTACAGTGGTCGGAGTTACCAAGAGGTGCAAGGACTTTTACATCATATTTTTCATGATGTGAAGTCAGAAAAAGATCTAGGACTTTTTGGCTTTGCCCACCGACGCGTGGGAGGTACGTCGATTCCTTCACCAATTGAGTGAGTTGGTTGCACTCTGCAAACAGCTCAACATAACAACCCTCCGGTGTTGGAAGGCCCGAGTGGCTCAACCAAGAGTCGTTGTGCACATTAAAATCGCCGACAACAACAATTTCACTGCCTGGAAATTGCTCCAATACATTTGAGATCGAATCAGATAAGGCATCCAGCTTGTTACAGTTGGAAACCCTATCTAGATTCGGACTCCTATAAAGAAAGCACAAGTGCATGATGTGTGTTTGGATTTTGAATTTAACCCAAATTGTATTAAATTCGCTATCCGACACACCATGTTGTTGCTGCAATTGATATACAACGCCACTCCGAATAAATAGAGCGAGACCCATATGGGCAGAAAATAATGGCAATAGGTGATAACCAGGTATGTGAAAATCCAGTGGATCTGCACCCTCACTAACCTGGATCTCACCCAGTGCCATTATTTGTGGCTTATTGACGGACACATACGCATATACAGAAAAGAAATTCGTCCTCAGCCCACGAATGTTGCAAAAATCTATGGGAAAGTTTTGCGACATTTTCCTACTGGGCGAGTTCAAAACAAACAAACATACTAATAGCGGGCGGCAGTTGAGGCAAACAGCGAGAGCGTAAGCTAAATAGTGGTGAGTGTTAGGCCTTCACCACTGTCTTCGTTGACTTCGAGACTCTTGCAGTCTCAGCTACGCACGCAGTTAGCGTGGAATAGGATGGGGAAGGGACAGAATACGAAAAAACAAATGTGCTATTGCAGCAGAAGGCATAGAAAAGCCCGTTGCGTAGGCAATTGTAAAAAAGCGACGACGGCAGCAGGAAGTGTTGGTAGCTGGCAATGCAGCGAAACCGGTTTTGTGTTGTTGTTAATATATATTTCTGGTGGTTATTGTTGTTTATTGTTTGTGATCTTTTATTGAGAGTGTGTTTTGAATTTTATTTATTGTTAAATGTGAAATTGCGGTGAACGACACTTATAACAAAATTTTGCGCGGCACTCGACAATTAATAGAACAAACTCGACGGACAAAAATTTAACGAATTAAAAAGACAAATAATAGAGGACGACACGACACGTCCGTCTCCCATCGTTGCCATGACGCTACTTTGTTACCTTTCTAATCGAATAATCGTTGTTTTTCTAAGTAAACTAGTTTTAATGAAAAAAATTATTAAAAATCACTATATATATTTTGAACTAAATTTATATATGCAAAAATCCATAAGCCTAAAAAATATAAAATTTTCAGATTTTTGAAATCTTCAAGGGGTATCTCAAACAGTACGGAAAACCAAAATGTTATTGAAGAGGAAAACAAGGATTTCTGGTTAAAAGTTAATTTTTTTCATGCAAACAATTTTTATACCCTACACTAAGAGTGAAAGGGTATATTCAGTTTGGTACGCCGTTTGTAACACCCAGAAGGAAACATCTCCGGTATGGAAAAGTATATATATTCTTGATCAGCATGACCTCCTGAGTCGATTTAGCGATGTCCGTCCGTCTGTCCGTCTGTCTGTCCGTCTGTCCGTCTGTCTGTCTGTTGAAATCCCTACTACTTTTAAAATAGAAGTGCTAGATAAATGAAACTTATAACTTAGATTACTAATATACCTACGCTGTATGTGCGAAAAGATCGGTCCATTTTGACGTATGATCCGACCACTTATGTTCAAATACCTCATATAAAATGTACATATAAAGATCAATTTTTATGTATACGTGCTTAGGTAACCTTTTTTGGTCAAATATATATTGATATCATGCTCAAATACATTATAATAATGTTTTCCGGTAAAAAGACTTGTGGTTCACAAAAAAAAAATCGAAAAAATCGGTACACCTACCCATTTGTAAATATGGGTATCAAATGAATGGAAATTCTTCAGCGATTGAATGTTTGTAGTTATTTTCAGGATTCGTATACCCTGGTGACCTATATATCACTTTGAATGGTAACCACACATATGTGTAGGGAATTTATAGTCGGCTTAGACCGACTATAATTTTGATAATCCTAACTATCATAATTACACCTACTTTAAAATTTGCCATGTGATCTAACCTTCCCAACTGGTTTTTGTTGATAACGTCACTGTCATGCCAAAGGGGCGAATGTGCATTTTTAAAAATGTTGGGAAATCAAATTTTAAAGTTTGAAGTGCTTTAAAAATTAGAAAAATTTAGTTTTATTTCAATTTTTTTCTATTATTTTGGTTTATTCATGAATTATTATCACGTATATAAAATATCTTTGGATTTGGACAATTTACTGAATTATAAATACGAATTTTGTGAGGCTATATCCTGACCAAAACGCAAATATTTTTGTTTTTTATGCTATAACTTTTTATTAGCTCAAAATAAAATAGTGATGTTAAGGAATTAATTGTTTGTTTTTAAAGCACCTATCTATTGGCATCATTATTTAAAAATATTTCGCCAAACATTAATTTGCCATTTGTTATTTGAAGGACATTTTTTTGGCAAATTTAAATAATGATACCAATTGATAGGTGCTTTAAAAACAGACAATTAATACCTTTAAACTACGATTTTTTCTTGCACGAACAAAAAGTTATTGCAAAAAAACGATGAAATTGGAAAAATTGAAAAATCTTGTCATGCCAAAAGGGCGAATCTTTCCTTTTTCGCCATAACTATTTATTGGTACGAGATAAAATAGTGGTGTAAAGGCATTTATTGTTTGTTTTTAAAGCACCTATCGATCTGCATCATTAACTAAAAATATTTTGTCAAACATTAATTTGCTATTTGTTATATGCGGGAAAAAATGTTTGGGAAAATATTTTTAAATAATGATGCAGTTCGATAGGTGCTTTAAAAAAAAACAATAAATGCCTTCACACTACTATTTTATCTCGTACCAATAAATAGCATGACAAGATTTTCAATTTTTCAAATTCGCCCTTTTGGTTTTGACTTTTGTGACTAGATATATCCAACAAAACGGCACACGATTTTAGCACAGTATACTTGAGGAAAAACTACATTCGAAAATGTAAAAAAACGCAAATGTCAAAAATTGCACATTCGCCCCTTAGGCATGATAGTGACGATATTTACTTTTTCATACCGGAGATGCTTTTTTCAGGGTGTTACAAACGGCGTACCAAACTGAATATACTCTTTCACTCTTAGTGTAGGGTATAAAAATGCCACCCATATATCAAGCGCGTGACAACTTTTTTATTATTTCACTTCAGCCTGTAAATCGCGATTCAACCTGGTAAGTGCACATCAGTCATCCATCCAATTTCCCTCATAAAATGGGCTGTTTAAAGAGTGGTAATATTTATTTATTTTACCTACATTTTTCTTGATAATTGTGTTGCTTGAAAAAATAACACATTGAATGACACTTTTTTTTTTGTTTATTATTAAAAAAGCAATGCTAAGTTTTTTTCTCGATATAAAAGCAGAAATCCCTACAGAATTCTTTACTCAGGTAAGAATAGAATATTTCGAGTTTTCTACATAGAATTCTAGGTTTATTTCCGTGTTAAGTCAAGAACAGATTTAATTCTACGTATCGATATATATACGCTACATGTAAATCTATTGATCCAGACTAAGTTTTTCAATGTGTTACTTGGGATGTAATTTAAAATATATATATAGTTTTCACATATAGGTTATTCAAATATACCCAAGAAACAATTCGCTCCGCATATATGCCGTTATCGGTACAGCAAAATGGAATCATATTCCGGAAATGTGCCGATTTCTGAATCCGGAAACGTATTGGTGAGCGGGTTTTAAGGAAACGTATTTGAATCAGTTGTAAATCCGTTATGACGTGCCGTTAACGTGCCACTATATCGTACTTCAAACGTACTACAAATATTTGTAGTACGTTTTATACGTACTTCAAACGTTCCATTATCGTACCGTATTTTAATAAACAAACCGGAGTGAAATACAATAAAACGCACCATAAACGTGCGGAAAACTGAGTGGAAAAAGATAAATCCTAATGTTTTTTTATTTATAAATTAAAACAAGTGCATTTTAACTTTTATTATAATTTAATTTAAAATTTTAATTTTTAACTAATAAATATATTATAATATATAATGGTTAACCAATTAGTTGAAAAAAACAATAAATTAATTGAAAAAATAATGTAATTTTCAATGTGTTTCGTGCAGACCTTCGAGAAACTAAATTTGGTGACACCATTTATCACGCGATGATGGGCTGACGCTCAAAATTTTGGCTTTAACGAATGTTCCTCCTGACTCCTATGTGAATGTTGATATAATTAATATATGAATAAATTGCGTTTAAAATACTTGCTGTATGCGGCTCACTTGTGAAGCCATACTGCAGAGGTGAGTGTAAGTACTGATCTGTTAAGGAAAAAATTAAATTAACTTAAAGTTTACATTCAGGAGATTAATAAGATCACATATGTTAGACAAAAAGACAGTGCTTGCGCAAAATCGTGCGGTTATGCTAACGTTGACGAATCCTACATAGGTCTCTATTACGACACCAAAAGAACTGTTAACAATGGGGTATTTGCTAAGCGTAATCGAGGCTACATTGATCCATTGATTGGTACGCCCTCGCGGAATTGGACCAGTTTATATTTTTTGTTCCTATAAACCAACCATTTTTAAGCTGCAGTCCTGGTTTTGCTACAAATCTGCAAAGATTAAGTCAGAAAATATTATTCTTATTTTAATTAATTTGTATAACTTATCTGTTGGTGTCTTCGCTCTGCAGCAAAATTTCAGGCTATAGCGGAAGGAAAACGGTACCGGCGTGACGGAGTATTTACGGGACGTAAATGGTGTAGCCCGTATTCAACGGCACGAAAACGATATCATCATAACGGAGTTCAAACGTATTATTTTCGAAATACGGAAAATGACTGTATACAAACGGAGTCGTACCAATCTGATGGTACGTTTTCGTTCCGGTTTAGTATCTGCTTAGACGGATACAATTTCAACGTGTCGTTAACATACACGCAATGATGAAATGGTGATTCCGTTTGTGCCGAGCTCCGTATAAATGTTTCTTGGGTACACACAGAAAAATCCTCTTTTGGCATGAGGTTAATTGAACCAACGTTTCAGTGTAGCAACCGAAATACATTTGTTGTAACCTCATGTCATTAAAAAGAACGTACCTTATTTTTCTCCAACCGAAATGTTAGTTCGCGCAACTGCACGTTCGGTTGCCGTAGCCTCATGATTGCATTTTTCATTCTGCCAAAATTGACATTCGTGCATTTTTTACGGTAATTGAGTAAGTTGTTGTATCAACAAAATAAATGACAAACGGCAACCTCATGTCTATCAGCAGTTTGGTTGCCAGTTTCTTGCCAACAATTATGGATACATGCAAAAATAAATAAACGTCAAAAAGTTTTACAAGTGGCAAACAAAAGGAAATTCATTAATTAAGTTAAAATGCGAAATAAATATACAAATATTAATAAAATAATATATTTATTCAAATATTTTTATTCATTGATTATGAGGAAATAAAAAAATAAATGCATGCAGATACATGTATCTTTTCATAGTTAGTATTATAATTAGTAGATATACTTCTAAATTGTGTGCGCGACAATTTTACTCAATTATAATACATATAGAATACATTAGTTTTATAAACATGTCATAATAAAATTTCAATTGGAGGTTTAGAAAACCTCATGCTTATCGACTAGGAGGTTGCGACAATCTCATGCTCACCAATTTGGAGGTTGTGGCAACCTCATGTTCACCAATTAGGAGGTTGTTACAACGTCATTATCACCGATTTGGAGGTTGACACATCCTCATTCTCACCGACTAAGAGGTTGGCACAACCGAATAAGTGGTTGTTGCAAATACTTTATCAGTTATTGCCGCAACCGAATGATTCGTAAGGGCAATTTAGTTGGTTGCCGCAACAAATCAGTTCTCTGTGTGTAGATTACTCAAATATAGGTCATTCAAATATAGGTTTTATTTTATAATGAGGGATAAAAACAGAGCCACAGCACTCAGACAGGGTTATATCCATTGTGCTGTGACCCAGTTCCCTGGTTTTTAATGATACTTCTTAGATTCATTATTGAATCTAAGATACTATTGTGTGATAAAGAGTGAAGCTGATCCTCTCTCATCACGTCTGTGCCAAAGATCTACCTTCTAATTCTAGAAAATGCTCGACACTCACAGAGATAGTGCTCTCTGGTGCCAGTTTCTTCGTAGCAGGCAGAACATAAAGCTCTTTCGGCCTGGCCGATTGCGTTCATGTGTTTTTCACATGCGTTGTGTCCCGTTAAGGAAAGTAGAAACGAGGCCGATCTTTTGGTTATCGTCGGTGTCATGAGCTTGGAGAATCTGCATTTCGTCTCATTCAGCCATCTGCTCTTCTGTGCAGAGGCGACCCAAGAGCTGATGACGAATTTTCCCGTAGATGCAGGTAGTCCAAACACAGGTTCTGGTCCAAACGGATTATCCTCAGATCCAGCACGTGCTAGTTCGTCAGATGTTTCATTGCCCAAAACTGCTTTATGGCCCGGCACCCAAATCAGTTTCAGTGTATTGTATTTACCAACACAATTGAGACGTGATCTGCATTGACGTACAATTTTGGATGTGATGACCGGGTTGTTCAAAGCCATAAGCCTGATAGGGATCTGGTGCTGGAGTGTTTTTTGAAATATGATGCCATCAAAATACGATCTTGAAATTTTGTATGAACATTTGTAATAAATTGACGAAAACTTAGGATTTTTTTCAGAATTTTAAAAAGGGTCCTTTTTAAGGACCAAAATTTTGAAGTGCAAGGATAACGACCACGGGCCACATGTTACCATTCGGTGCTGGAGTGTTTTTTGAAATATGATGCCATCAAAATACGATCTTGAAATTTTGTATGAACATTTGTAATAAATTGACGAAAACTTAGGATTTTTTTCAGAATTTTAAAAAGGGTCATTTTTAAGGACCAAAATTTTGAAGTGCAAGGATAACGACCACGGGCCACATGTTACCGTTCGGAAATTAATTTTTCTAAAAGCTTGTTCTATTAGCTTTAAAACGAGCCATTAACGGAGTTTCTAACTTTTCTAGTTCAAGAGATATTTATATATGAACAACAGTACAAAAGTGATTTTTGGCACTTTTTTTCCAACTTTGAGCCACTGTATCTCTGGAAGTAGTGGTCGGATAAAATAAAAATTGTTTATTGCATGTCTCGATACCCTTTATCAGTTGCCAAAATTTCATTGAAATCGAAGAAGGTGAGTTCCAACCGCTGGTCGATTTGGTGTGAAATGGCCCATATAAAATTAAATTATTTTATTATATGACATTATTTTATTAAATTATTATAGTATACTATTTTATTATATAATTATATAAAATAAAATTATTATATTACATTATTTTATTAAATTATAATATTATATTATTTTATTAAATAATTATATAAAATTAAATTATTTTATTATGTTATTGTATAAAATTATTTTATTTTATTTTAACAAATTATTATATACAATTAAATTATTTTAACAAATTATTATATTAAATTATTTTTATTAAGTTATTATATTAAATTATTTGATTAAATTATTTTAATAAACTATTTTATTAAATTGGTTTATTAAATTATTTTATTAAATTGGTTTATTAAATTTGTTTTTATTAAATTATGTTATTTTATTTAATTTTATCAATTATTTTTTTTCAAAAAAAACCTATATTGTATCTTAATCTTTATATTTTAATACTTCTTTTTAAGATTATTTTAAACCAAACAAAAATCTATCAGAAAACTTTAATCGGGGCTTTATGATGAGGAATAACATGTCGGCAGTCGGCGATGACATGTGGCAAAACTTATATTATAGAAGAAAACAAAATCAAAAAAAAAAAAAATACAAAACTATTAATTTACATTATCCAGCTTTCGCTGAAAATCAGACAAAAATTATACATACACAGAGAAAACTGAACAACGGATATTTCAATTATAAACGTTGTATTTTATACAATGTACGTTGTTAAAAATATTAGTGATAAACAATACAAAATTAATGATAAACATTGAAAACCCCAAAATGTGTCAAAATATATTAATGGCAAAATGAAAAATCAAAAAAAAAAAATAAAAAGTCAAATCGCACAAAATTTGAAAATTTTCATCGCGTAGGTTTAATTGCAGATTATTACAATAAATATGTTCATCTGCTCCACCCTACTGGAATGATATACTTTACGGAACATAAAACTTCGCGGACGGGTATGTTATAATTATTTAATATATATATTTTTTTTTAATTTAATTAATTATTGTATTTATAGGTTGCAGTTTTCGTCCGGTACACACTTGCGACCATATTCATAAAAATTAATATGCATAATTAATATTTTGTTTTTATGTAATTGGAAATTTTAATAACGTACGTAATTTTTGTTATGCACATAATTGATTTTTTTTAAAACTCATTATTAAATATTTGAATTATGTACGTAAATAATAAAACAACAAACAACTTTGGAGCCAAACATGATTTATTTAAACATGTATATCATTGATATTTTTCTCTGTGTACATACCCAGTGACTTGTTAGCTCCGCTCTGTCGTTTTTTTAACTGCTGAATGCAACCATGTAATGCCAAATCAAATGTTTTCTTTTTCTACTTCTTTCGGTGAGAGCATTTTTTTTCAGTTTGCTTCGTTGTTCGTTTGTGAAAACGTCAACTGAAAATTTTTCATTTTATTTAAAATTGGCTGTAGTCCTCAAGCTATTTTGTATGTAAGTATTAATAAGCTTTTATTATGAATTTATTTAAATTTTAGATATAATTATAGTGCTGTGGGACATTCCGTCATGGAGCAGATTGTGTTCACGTGATAAACTACGCGAATAATAGCGCTCTTTAGCTGCAGCGTTCTTGTGCGAAAAATAGGGCCCTATTATGATTAGTGAAGCGAATGGTTTTGGCGAAGCGAACGTCCAAAAAGCTATCACGGCTTACTTTCGCCAGACTTCATTCGCCAAAAAACGGGTAAAATGAAGCGACCGTAAAAAATGGTGCAACACTCAACTAAATTTAATTCGCTTCAAGTGTCAAAATCAAGCGAATCAACAGTTCATGTGACGAATCGGCGAACGTAGCCTAATCTATCATTTTTAAGGTGTTTCTTTTGATTTTTTTATTTTTTTGCTTCTGCATTTTTGTTTATTGCGATTCTCCTGATTTTTATTTTTTTTATCCTTAAGTTTTTATATCCTTTTATCTCAAATTTCGAGGTTTTTGTACCCTAACTTATAAATAGAGTTAATCGTACATTTTGTATACAATTTAATAATAATAGTTTAGCGTTACAACTCTAAAAAACCTAGGCCGAGTTTACTACATTTAAAATTTAATTTCCGTGTGACGAATCGGAAAACGAATCTATATCTATTGTTTTTTCGGTTCATCTTTTGAGTTTGTATTGTTTTGCTTCTGTCGTTTTATCTATTAGGATTCACCTGACTTATCATTTTACTTATCCTTTATTTTGTTCTATCCTTTTGTCTAAAATATCGTTGTTTTTGTACTCCAACTGATAAATGAGTTATACGAATATCATTTTTTTTTGTTAATCAAATTTATTTTTAAACACTTTCACTATTAAACGTATCGCAATATAGAGTATCGGGCAGGTTTGAGGTCGAATCGCTGATATCATTCATGTCAGCACCAAGATGTCATAAAAGGAGTTAAGAGCGTGACGTGACGATTTCCTTTTTATACACGGATCCGAGGATTCGGCGCTGGAGGTGACATGATTCCAATAAACAATGGAATATCTAAAATAATCAATATAAAACTAAAGAAATTTATAATTATTTCATTTTAACTTACAATGTTGAGACAATTTGCTAAACTTCATATTTTTTCAAGAAAACATCATGTGTAAACAGCTGTTTGGACATTTTAGGGTTTCTTTAAACCAAAATAAAACCAGTTGGGAAGGTTAGATCACATGGGAAATTTTAAAGTAGGTGTAATTATGATAGTTAGGATTATCAAAATTATAGTCGGTCTAAGCCGACTATAAATACACTAAACATATGTGTGGCTACCATTCAAAGTGGTATATAGGTCACCAGGGTATACGAATCCTGAAAATAACTACAAACATTCAATCGCTGAAGAATTTCCATTCATTTGATACCATATTTATAAATGGGTAGGTGTACCGAATTTCGATTTTTTTTTTTGTGAACCACAAGTCTTTTCGCCGGAAAACATTATTATCATGTATGAGTCAATATATATTTTACCAAAAAAACTTAAGCACGTATACATAAAAATTGATCTTTATATGTACATTTTATATGAGGTATTTGAACATAAGTGGTCCGATCATAGGTCACAATGAACCGATCTCGCCAATTTTTCGCACATACAGCGTAGGTATATTAGTAATCTAAGTTATAAGCATCATTTATCTAGCTCTTCAATTTTAAAAGTAGTAGGGATTTCAACAGACAGACGGACAGACGGACATCGCTAAATCGACTCAGGAGGTCATGCTTATCAAGAATATATATACTTTCCATACCGGACATGCTTTCTTCTGGGTGTTACAAACGGCGTACCAAACTGAAAATACCCTTTCACTCTTAGTGTAGGGTATAAAAAGTATTGCTACAAATAAAAAAAAACTAGTTTTTTAAAAAAAGTATTTAATTGTAATTAAAAATAGTACCAATATTCACATTTAAAAATATATTTAACTATACATTTTAAATAATGTGTATTGTTCCGAAGTTTATTTTTATAATTTTTGCTTTTTTATAGAAAAAAAATTACAAAAAACCGAAAAAATATTATTGGTCTGAATGGAGTTACTGTTTTTTTAAACTATAAATAATATAAAATATAATAACATATAAAAAGGGTTTTATAACAACAAAAATTAGATATTAAGATAAAATAGTATTTGTTCTAAAAAAAAGGCAGTACTAAAAGTACGCAACATGATACTATTTTTTTCAACTCTGAAATGGTAATTCTATCCGTCAATGTTGTAAGTGTTGCTCACTTTTATAACTATAAAAATTAGTACATTCGCCAAATTGCGTTCGCTTCGTCAAAGCGTTCGCTTCGCCAAGTACATTCGCTTCGCCAATCATAATAGGACCCATAGAATCACAAACTGCGTAAATGGTAAGTTTTAAATGTTTATGCTATTTTATAAGACTGATAATAGCAATATTCAGCTGAAAGTAAAATGCGAAAGTGAAAGGGGATCAAGGCTTTCGTTTGTTTGCGGTATGAGTATGCAACACTTGTAGTATCCAAAACTGCAATTGGCACAGCTGCGTACGTGTTTCACTATGAACATTTTGTGTGATAGGCTACAGAAAATAATTCTTGCCGAACTCCACCGCCGTCTAACTTGTTTTGTTTTTGACCAGATATTAATATGGTCGTTCGTCGATTTTCGCACAGAACGTACAGAAAAAATACGTATCTGCTTTTTCTGTTATAATGTGTTTAATAATATGTGGAGGCTCTTTTCTGCGTCAATATGTATATGTGTTAATGTTGTAAAATGCAATTATATATTTAAATATGTACATAATATAAAAAAAAATATTTTAAAATATAACCTATGCAAATTTTGTCATTTGTAATTCCCTCATTACTCAGAGTTTAACTCAAAGTTGGCGTGCGAATCTGACATTCTGTTCTGATAAATTTACGTCAGAATATAGAGAGACGAAATAAAAAGACATCATTTTGTGAGAAAATCGTTCAGAAAGAGAGCGTAAAATTCCATTAAGACGTCAGCCGAACCTTTTTCGCACCGATTTCTGAGCAGGGTTCTGACAAAGTACTACGAATGTTCCTACTTTATTAACGGAAAGAGGAGTTAATTCCATCAGTAGCACGATTCCCTAACTCCGTATCGACAAAATTCGATATCGTTAACTAGAATTAACGACAAATATTGTTAGGAGGTATTCCGTACACAGTTCGCTATGATATTTATCGTCAGCTGTCATCGTTAAGAATTTACCGAAAATTGTAGATACGATAGCGATGAACATTTTTTGGTTGTTAGCCAGCTTACTTTTTAACGATTTAAACGATTTTTATTGTTAAAAATCTTTCCGAATTTATTTGTCTTCATAAAATGTATTGAAAGTTAGGGAATCACTTTTTTCACAACGCAACCGACAATTGTCGGTAGTTAGCGATATCGAATATTATCGTTATGAAGTTACGGAATCGCTCTACAGAACGAGTCACTGGGTACATAAAACATGTATACATATATACATACCCAAGAAACAATTCGTTCCGCTTATGTTCCGTTATCGGTACAGCAAAACGGAATCATATTCCGGAAACGTGCCGATTTCTGAATCCGGAACGTATTGGAGAGAGGTTTTTAAGGAACATCGAAAACGTATTCGAATCAGCTGAAAATACGTTATGACGTGCCGAAAACGTGCCATTGTATCGTACTTTAAACTGAGTACAAATTTTTATAGTACGATTGAAACGCACCGAAAACCGTATTTTTTAATTATAAACAAATTTCTTTATAATATTAAGTTAATTATTAAATCAAGATGGTTTACAAAGTAGCAATTTCCATCACACTAACCGGGATGTTCGGCTGACCACCTGAATCTCTTAATGTGGGCGTCATTTCCATTGAATGGTAAGCCAGCTCGTCCATTCTGCAACAATAGATTTAGATCGTTCGCGATCTAAATGGGTAACCTTGATGTTGGGCAACACCTCGCCATGTGGCTTATCAATGGCTCAATGGCTACGCTTATGTTGTGCGAATTCTTGTACGTAATCATCACTTTTTCGGTATCCAACAACAGTTTGTAAACCGGAGTTAAGGCTACTGCAGAAAATCATGGGAGCAGTTAAACAAAATAGATGCAACCTTTAATTGATTCGTTTGTATTAAAGACATTGATTTCTGCTTCCATGATCCATGGCTTTGTTCCACCATTAATAATCCAAAGCGTCCTTTGCTAGTCTGCAATGAAGAATATATATTAAGAAAATATTAACTATATTTATGCTACTTATCTTTCAAGCTACTATTCTTCGCAATATTAAATGATTTTTGATTTCATGTTTCAAACACTCAGGCTATAACGGAAGAAAATCGGTACCGGCGAGACGGAGAATTAACGGGAAGAAAACGGTGTAATCCGTCTCCAACAGTACGAAAACGGCACCGTCAAAACGGAGTTCAAACGGAATACGAAATACGGAAAATGCCGACATACAAACGGAGTCGTACGATTTATCGACACGTTATCGTTCCGTTTTAGTACCTGCTTCGACGGATACTTGCTCAATGTTCCGTTATGTTCCTAATTCCGTTTGTGCCGGAGCTCCGTACAAATGTTTCTTAGGTATAATCGTAAATAACAAAAACCTAACTATATGAAAAAAAAACGTTAAAAATATTTGTATGTCATCGCCATTCATGACCAAATGCCTTATCCACGTAATCTCGCCACTATAATGATCTTTAGCAAATCATAATCAGCATTTTTAAATCGATTCTAAATAAAGTATTTAGACCATGTGTACCCAAGTAGAACATTATACGTACGTCTTTATAATGTTCACTTATTTGCATTCTCAAAAGGATATCGAAAAGTTGAATTTCTAACAAATTTCATTTGCATTGTTTTTACGTCAGCTAAACGATGCCAGTATTCCGTAAACTTATTTGCATACCTAAAAAGTCATCGGAAAGGCGAATGTAGAACAAGTCCCTTTTGTATCGTTTGGTAGGCTATGTAACGATGTAAAGAAAATGTCTGTTAGACATAATTTGTCTAGTTTATTTGGCCGCTCTCAAGTATTTGGTTACCCGTATATATAATATAACTACATTAAATTTAATACCCCAAAATGCAATAAGACAACAAAAGACTAAAAAGTAAGTGAACGTAAATTTAATAAGAACTAAAATATAACTAAAGCAAAAAAAAAAAACTTACAATACTATAAAAAAGAACGTTTACTTGAATTACACCAATAACACAAAATATTTTTACCAAACTTGATTCCTACAAAAAAACGGTGTAACAAAATCATCAGAATCAGAAGAGATTTATTTTCATTTTTTCATCTCTTTATAAATATGTGAAAAGTGTTCTGAAGACTTCCCAGTGCATATTACTAAACAATAATAATACCGGGACATAAACCAAATACGAACACAAAAAGTTTATAGCTGGTGCATATTTGTCCCGCTAGGGATTCAAGGAACTGAAGAAGCATGTTAATTTATTGACGAGTGTCCATCCAGGAATGTCCAGCGATACACCCGAAAATATTTTGCATTATTTTTTTAAATTTATAAATTTAAAAAAATTCTTAATTAAAGTAGATTTGTAGTAGCTATTACTATTATTAGTATATTATTAAATTCCAATGTGAATTATTTTTTTTCCAGGTCCTACCATGGATTTTTTTTTTTGTTATTTTTGGAATATTTTCACCAAAGGGAAATATTGTATAGCGAGTGGGTCCTAACTCTAGAGAGTCATAGATCTGTTTCAATTTGGATACTTTTAATTGCTGGGACGCAGACACCTGCCTACACAGCCCTTCATTGTCGAGGCTAAATACTTCTGCAAGAAGGCTGAGGACAAGATGATGAGAGCCACCACCATGGTGCATCCTGCTGTTGGATACTACCTTCTGCGGACCATTGGAATGGGATGTCATTCTGCAGGCGTCGACTGCGCTACAGTTCCAGATGAGCACGAAGTACTTCGATGAATTGGATACAAATATTGCGATTGAGACGATCTTTCCGCGCAGCTTCAACGTCGGCAGTTTGGGTCATCGCATTCACTGCCAACTACAAAAAAGCGGAGGCCACAGCGGCGCTTCTGCTGGTGGCACAGGTTTTCCAAGCTCGGGAAAGTCCGCCGGGTGCCACAAACATCTCTGGAAATGCGCTACACAAGATGATAAATGAGTGTACGCTTTGGAGCTGTCATTCGCTACACAGCAAATTTAACTAGAAATTGGTCATAAGAAACGTATATAATTATTAATGCAAATAAATACAATTTTTTATTAAAAATTAGCATTGATATATCAATCAAAAAAATGTATTTTCAAATTTTAAATGATATTTCAAATTACAGATTTTTCTATTTTTTTATAAAATAAAGATAGCACTATATCAATATACATTGCTTATAGAGCCACGCATACAGTGCGACTAATTTGATATAGTTCACAAGCTACGCATTCGTCTGCAACAATCTTCTTTATGCGCGCCAACTTTGCCGAGTGCATATTCTTGCATGCTAACTCCTGCTCCAGCTCGGACAATTCGAAAAGATTCCGTTTAACCATGCTGCATAGATGCTTTTGCATGGTTTCACTCATGTTTATAAATTATGGATACGTCACACTTAAGTTCTTCATGCTTAAATATTGAATTTGTGTTAGGTAATATTTAATTATAGCGAATTCGTAGAAACCTTCTTTTGATCCTTTGCTTTGCGCTGAAGTTCCTGCATTAGATTATTGAGGTAATTTCGCCATAGTTCGCGGATATAATATTGGCTTAAAACTCATCCTGATCGTCGGATAGAACGATTTGAAGTTCTTCGGTATGCTGGGTGTCTTCGATAGCAACAGCGGCGTCACAGGACCAACACATCGATCGAACAGCAGAGCCACTCTCATGCGTTTGAAAATCTATTCGACTTGGCTTCCGGCGTGGTAACATATAACATGATTAAGTTAGATATACAATGCATCATCGAACTGGTGCCCTGTACAGTACGCCTTAGTGCATCGGCTTGCAATGAGCAATGAGAACCAATTCGATTTGACACATGTAAAGTCAGCAGATCTTCGCTTTGATGAATGATTTTGTTAAAATCAACACATGCAAGTTAATGCTTTTATTTGAGGCTACTTAGAATTTGATTTTACATAAAAATAAAGTAGACACTACCCAAGTAACAAAAGTGTTTACAATGGCATTTGATACAGCTAGCTGTAGAATAGCAGTTTTAGTTAAAATTACAGCTATTATAAAGCTAGTAATATAAAAAGTTTTTAAATACCCAAGAATAATAGAAACAAAGATTGCGCAGAACGTTGTTCAAAACTTGAATCTTCTGCGCATGTACGTAGAAGTTTTTTGACAACTTTAATTTTTTCATTGTGTCAGAATGTTGTTGTAAAAAAAAACAAAACATTTCAATTATTTTTGAAAAAACTGCGTGTGATTAATAGATATGTGTGCAAAACTGCACTGAATCGGCCATCAAAACTAAAAGATAATAAACCACCATCGAAATCCTCTAAAAACAAAATAATTCAACAGCATTTGTGTAGCTCCGGTCAGGATAACAAATATATATTTTGGATTTGAAATTTAAATTAACTGCTATCCACCAAAGCCCATGTCCAGCAATGCCTTGATCAGCACGAGAGTTGATACCCCCACTAAGGAAACTGCCGGAAGCCTGCTTCCCACCAATTGTTTTGGGCAAAAATGTAAATAAAAAACATTTCAATGAAATAAATATTTGTATTTTATGAAATGTCTAAATTTAAATTTCCTTTACTTGACATTCCGTATTTTTTGACGTCAGCAATACAGGGTGTACATGCGCAATGCGTAATCTTATTATTCTATTATTCTTGTTAAATACCTTATCCTGCTAGAATAAAGATTATTTACATCTATTGAACAGTTAGTTGCAATTGGTCATTTTGAAGCATTTTCAAAACCAATATACAGAAAGCTGTTATATCATATTAAACCAACTGTCTACAAAACCTTTTCCAGCAAGCACTACTACAGCGTTATGGCATCTAGCTGGAATAGACCTGTTAACATGCTAATATAGAGCTACAATATGAGGAAATTAAATATTAAATGTGTCTTCATACTGTTTTTATTTTTCAGGGAACAGGAATTAACCCAATTAACCCAATAAACGTGCCGTATACGTTCCATATTTACGGGCATAAACACCGTTTACGGCAACCGTTTACGGAACGTAAAACAATACGTTTTACATATGAAATGAAATTTAAAATACGGCCTCTTCCGGAAATGGCCCGTAGGTACGGCAATAAAACGTGAATGCGTGAACGTATTTACGGTCCGTAAACCGAACTTCTTTACGGTACTTTAAAGCAATGAATGAACGTAAAGGCACGTAAATACGGCATGTAAACGGAAAGTAAAGGGAACGTAAATACGGCACGTAAACGGTCCGTATAAAAGGCACGTAAAAGGAACGTAAATACGGCACAAAAACGGGACGTAAATACAGTGCCGTATACGTGCCATATGTAAGGCTTTATGTAAAATCAAAATTTTATAATTGAAGAAAAATACATTATCTGCGCATAACTGAAAGTATGTTTTCAGCATTCTTTAGATTCCACCTTTTGCCATTGATTAACATGTTGCAACTAGAAAATTTTATATATCAATTATTATTTATATTTTATATTCAAATGAAAAATATTTTTCAATCATGAAGAATAAAAAACCCAGGCATTGTAGTCATACAAATATTTCTTTAAATTAAGTAAAGCCGTAAAGTTACCGTTTTTTACACATAAAAATGTTTGTCCGTATTTACGGTAGCTGCCGTTTCTGAGCCGTAATTACGTGCACGTAACGTTGCCGTACTTCGCACGTAAAAATGTTTTTTTGTATTTTCAATCGAATTTACGGTAACAGGCGTTTTTGTACCGTAATTACGTGGCCGGAACGGTGCCGGATTTTGTACGTAAAATTGATATCCGTATCTAGAACCGTATTTACGGCTAGACCTGTATTTAACACGTAATATTGTGCCGTAATATCACCGCAATAACGGGCATATCCGTTCTCACAACCGTTTTTACGTTTCAGTCCGTATCTGTGTTTATTGGGAACAGATATATATTTTTTGGAATTGTGTGCGTGACATATTTACGCATCAAAAATATATATAAAAAAATAATATCATAATAAAATTTCAATTGGAGGTTTCGGCATGCTTGCTGACTTGGAGATGTAAATAACCTCATGCTTGCTGAATAGGAGGTTGGCACAACCTCATTCTTGCTGACTAGGAGGTTGGCACAATCTCATTTTCCGCAACCGAATAATTCGGTAGGGCAATTTAGTTGGTTGCCGCAACAAATCAGTTTTTTTTTGTGTATAATTAGTATAATTATTTAAAATGCGTTAAAAATTTTAATTTAATCAATACCTTGAAAAAGTTGCAATTTTATTCGAGACGCTGTTGTTGCTGCTGCTATTAATGGCTGTTCATTAAACTGCCCAGTACCTCCTATTGGAAGTACTCCAATAGTTAGAGCCAATTGAAGGTGTTGTCCACGTCAATGTCGCGAATGGATCTGTAATAAGAGTAATTGTATAATTAGATTTATTTAAAATGAAATCATATTAATATTTAAATTAGTTACTCAAACTAAAATGTATGCAAAATATACAAATTATATGCAATATCCAAAAAATATGCAGAATATGCAAAACAGATTGACCATAATTCGAATTGGTTTTTAACGATAATTATTTCTGTTTTTGTCCGACTTCATTTTGAGGTTTCGTTAAAATATGCAATTACATATAAATCCGGTCCCTACTAATAAATATATGAATTCAAAATGTCATTCTTTTATCTCTTTTAGCAATGCCAGGGTTATACATTAAACTTTTACATATGAAACTGACACTACCCTTTTTCTAATTCCGCCCATTTTAATAAAGAAATAATGTATTATTATAAGCTAACAAATTTCAGACTTTTGTCTGAAAAAGTTATAGGCTAATAAGTTGGGACATTATTTGTATACCATACATATATAATAGTACCACAAATTTTTATACTATCGCAAGTTAAAAAATCGCAAATAAATCAAAAGTTTAATCTATTTATCTCTTAAAATACAGAAGTTACAGTGAAAAGTGTCACTTCCTCTACTTTAAATCCGCCCATTTTTTAACAACAGCAAAATACTTCTATCAACTAACTAAAGAAATGTGTATGTGTTATTTTTAATTGGTTGATTGGGGTCGTATATAACTTTATAACACAAAATGTAATAGATATGCGTATTTCAATGTCGTATTTCAATGTCTGGGTAATGCGCGAGCCGACTGGACTGTGTTCATGAAGCGACGTGCGGCTGTGCACAAAACAATGTTACCAATTCACAATTGTCACAGGCAATGTATTCCATTGTGGTCTCTGCGTAAGTGGCGTTACGTGCAGGATCGTTGTTTACTCAGTCAGGAGATCATGATGTACATTATTAAGGGCGACGACAGCAGCAAATGACCAATGTAAGTGATGTGAGTGTAAAGTAGTTGCCTCCACATTTACTTAGTGTACTTACGTGTGTTTGTATTTTATACAAAAATGTAGGGTATTCCATAGTCGGGCCCGATCGACTATAAAAGTGCGTCCCATGTGACCGAACTTACCCATGTGACCTAACTTTTCCAACTCATTTTACATTAAAAATGTTTTGGCTTTATAATATGTTACATTTCATATTATGGAACTTAATACATTTTTTGTAAAATTTTTGAAAAAAAATTTCAATAATTTAAAAAAATGTTTCGTTTACATTAGATACGTTTAGATACACATTTTATGTCATTCGATAAAATGTTCTTAAACGATGCAGATATTAAAATTGAAAACATATAAATTAACAGCCGTATTCTGGCATTTTCATGACAAAATCTAGTCATTGAAATGTTGTCATTCACCGTGTCATGCCTTTGTTATAAATAATTGTTACTGTATTCTAATTTAAACGTGACAAATTGAAACTCAACACTGTGGTGAAAAGTTTTTTTCAATATTAACTGTCAAAAAATTAAAAAAAAAAACAAATTCAAATGTAAACAATTTTAATACAAATTTATTAATACAAAATATTTTACGGAAAAATCCTTCACTATTTAAAATAAAAAGGACTATTTAAAATACAAATTTATTAATACAAAATATTTTACGGAAAAATTCTTCACTATTTAAAATAAAAAGGGCGACTTGAATTCGACAGCTGGTGATATCCAGTAGTATTTTCAAGCCGCTTAATCCGTAAATACAAGAAATTATTACGAACAAATATGGATATAGCATATGGATGTGGCAGCATCCTGAATAGACCATTAAGTGCAATTCAATAAAATGTGTTATTGAAAACGTTAAAAATGATCATATATTTGAGAATTAAATCCTTGACACCTCCTCTTTAGGTGGTGACAAATGACATTACAATTGTCACTGCTTTCGTTGTCACCGAACAAGCGTCAAAGCAACAACTACAATTAGAAACCTTTTTTAAATATTAAACTCATTTAAATTTTGTGAATTAATAAGTAATAAACAATGTTAAAAATTAGGTGCAATTTATACAAATTCAATCTTATTTTTACAATTTAAGCATTGGCAGCCACGACTGCAGGAGTGTTCCAAGTAAATTCAAGGATACTAAAATCCTGATTGTATTAATTAAAAAAAGGCATCTATCTTCAGCAATATTGTTGACTAACCATTAATTAGTATTTGCTTTTAAATTGCTGTCGTAGATTATTTGTAATGAATAGACTATTATTGTTGTAGTATTATTTATAAGAATTCTTAAAGGCATCACACGTGATGAAAACACCTGAAGTCACCTTGGTAAAATACCATTTTAACTTAATATGATTGAAAAACACTTTTAGAAAAATCGATAGATATTGGAAATGTCCCCACGCTCTTGCCCGTACACTTAAGCTAGAGTTATAATAGACGTACGTTGTCAAATGTCACCGGAACGGAACGTGACGTAGCAATCCAAATGCTACGGATCTTTATGTCCCGGCCACGTACGTACGTTAGTTCATTATAACCATTTATATGATGTACGCATTTTTCGAAATGTTACGTCCCGTCCCGATGACATTGAAGTACATTACGTTACGTCTATTATAACTCCAGCTTTAATCGAAAGATTAGTTTATGCAGTCGATAGATTATTGCAAGACTTTTTTTTCCAGACTCGGAGTTCTCTCTTGAACTTTTATCGCTACCTGCACAAATGCGGACTACAAAATTTAAAGAGTCGAATACGCGGCCATGCTCAAAACCACAAACTGTAGCTCTCGTGCAATTCATACGAAAGTGCGCGGGAACAGTACGTACAGGCTTGATAGTGTGGTACAATAAATACGAAGGATACAAACATGAGTGCTAGCTACAAGTCAGCATTACGCTTGTCTGATGAAACAGAACGGGCGACTTATGGTCTTATGAAAGAAATAAGACGTACGTTGTGGGTGCTCACACCTCTGTCGCTGTATCCGCGCGCTGTGTCCTTTCCGCTCCTCTAGTCACTATTTCACGCGAACTATGTTCGTTCCCCTCCTCTGTCGCTGTAGCCACGCGCTGTATCCCTTCAGCTCCTCTTTCTCTGTATCCACCGGTCGTTATAGTTGTATCGGCACCACCACTTTGACCGTATCCCTTTTGCTGTGATTGGCTTGTGCTGACTTTAACCGCGCACTGTATCAGATTTCCTGCTGTGTTCGCTCTGAACAAAATAAAACGTTCTAAGAATAAATAAGACTATTATAAATTAATAATTCAATAAAAAGTAATAAATAGGGTTCTAAATTCGAACGGAAAAGTCGACTTTTCGACTATTCGACTTTTTCAAAATGTCTAAAAGTATATTTTTTGACTAATCGATTATTTCACTTGTAAAAGTCGATTATTGTAATTTTTGATACCAAAAGTAGAGGGATTATAATATATCACTTTTAGCTAATTTTGGGTAGGACAGATATATCTGAACAACGGATATTTCAATTATAAACGTTGTAAATTCATACAATGTATATTATTAAAAATATTTATGATAAAAATTTATGACGATGAACATTGTAAACCCTAAAATGTGTCATTATCATTTATTATTGACAAAATGTAAAATAAACATAAAACAAAATCTCCCAAAATTTTTAAATTTTCTTCGGGTAAGTTGTCATTATTTGTTGTATTTATAAAAGATTTATTTAATTGGTTTTAATTGCAGAATCAAAAATAGATGTTAATCTGCACCACACCACTGGCATTATACCTTTTGAGGACCATGAGCATTCGCGGAAGGGTATATTGTGATTATTTAACGTATTAAGTTTTTATAATTATTGTGTGTATAGATTGCAGTTTACGGCCAATGCAAACCTGAGACCATGCCCTTGGAACGCCATACAATTAAATCTCGCAAAAAGTTTGTTTTTTTCATACGATGAAGACAAATACAATTCCTTAATTCATCTCAAAAGATATTGTGCTCAGCACCAATTTCGTCCGTGAGTTTTCATCATGAATTAAAATAGCATATTTGTATAAACAAAAAAAAAATTATTAACATTATGAGATAAATAAAATCAATTACATAATTAATATTTTGTTTTTGTATAATAAAAATTTTATTACGTATGTAATTTGTGCCATGATCATAATTGATTTTTTAATATTTTTATTACGTATTTAATTAATAATACAAACATGTACATCATCTCTGCTTGGCTTGGACCCACAAAAATAATACACTCTGACTGATAAACAAACGATTGAATGGAAAACACGCACATATTAAAATACTCAAATTTTATATTTTCACAAATTGGCAGTGTAGCCACATTTTTTCAGGGTTGCAATTATTTATTTATATTACTCGTTATTGGTCAGAACGAATTTTTCTTTAAGAAAAAATCGATTATCGACGGACAAAGTCGAATATTCGACTTTTTTACAATCAGATAATCGACTTCAAATAATCGACTTTTTATATCCAAAAGTCGATTAGTCGACTAATCAAACATCGATTAGTATAACCCTAGTAATAAAATTATTGATGTATGAAAATGTATGTCTTACCCTCACTGCTGTTTGTCAGTTTGTGAAAAAATGTTCAAGAAAAAAATCAGTCATTTTCATTTCGTTCAATTTAACGAAAGAGAGCATATTATTTGTCTCTCAGAATGAAAGTGTAAAAGAAAAAAAAAAGATTAAATTGACTTAACACGGTTGCATACTCCAGTCCGCAGCAAGGCGGAGCGGAGCTAACTTGTCACTGGGTATATTTCATTTTCCCTGAAATAAAATATATGATGTGTGTCTGATCGGTCTAAGCAGCTCCTCCAATTTCATGTAATGAAAAAGAACCAGGTTTAATTCCGCAAAATGGTAAAATTAAGATATGATTTTTAAATAATAAAAAATACAAATAATAGTAATACGGTTGCATATTTGTCCTCAAAAGTGCTGAGATTTGAACCGGCACACAAAAGTTAGGAGTCAGACACTATACCACCTGAGCTATTGATACATATTTTTTTTATGGGAAATTTTCTTATTTAAATAACATTAGCTGTAGTAGGGCTGTATAATAAGCAGGATAAAGTCTTATTGAGCTTTTCAACAGCCAAATAATACAGCAAATCCATACTTCGTTAGCTGTTTAATTACGCCAAAAAATAAGGGTTTGAATTAGTTTTTTTGTTGCTTGTACAGCATTATCAGTTTTATAACAAATTGGACAAGCAATTCCACAACCCTTAACCATCTATATTAAACAGCTAATTGTTACTTGGGTATACACTGGGCCGCAAGAAGACGATGCAATTTAGATCCTTAATGTGTTCACTGTTATTTTTTATTACCTTCTTATAATTTTGTATTCTTAATATATATGTGGTTGTCAATAAATTTAATTTTATCATTTTTTATATAGTTAATTTAATTTTACACAAATCCTTTTAAAATCTATTTTTAAAAATTCTTCTATTAAGTTTTTGGAATTTTTAAATATCATAGCAACTTTGTAAATTAAAATATACGAAATTATTCGTTTTGTGTCAGAACGAAAAAATAAGTTTTTCTGGTTGTTCGCAATAAAAGTTTTATTAAATAAAAATACATACTTTTTTATTTGGTTTTTTGGAAACGAAAACCAAACTGGTGACGTTGACGTAGGATATTTTTAATTTTTAGTTTCTCAAAATTACGTACATATAATAACCAGAAATGGCAGGCGATAGCGAGCAACCAACGACAACCAACGACAACCCAAAACGTTGGTGCTTCGATGGCCACAACTACAACACCCACACACCCACGAGTGCAGCGTCCATGGCTACTTTGAGTCGAGAAATTTTACGTGTAGGAGTTAAACCACCGACTTTTTGTAAGGAACAGCCGGACTTGTATTTCTTACAAATGGAATCACAATTTGCTGTAGCCGGTATTACTGTCGACGAGGGTTTTTCAACAGGGACGCTACGACGTCATATTTCTTACCGCTTTTTTGACATTTCTCTTCAGTAAGGTTTGCCATTTCATCATGGAAAGATATACGAGCCAACAACGAGTCAAAATTATTAAAATTTACTACCGAAATGCGAAGTCAGTGGCCTCAACGCTACGTCCAATTTATGGTCGCCATAATCATCCTAGCAGATCAACAATTGAGCGTCTAGTGGAAAAATTTGAATCCGCAGGCACAGTACAAAATGTTCCCGTGCCAGTGAGACAAAGAAGTGCCCGTAGTGTCGAGAATATTGCTGCCGCTGAGGCTTCAGTTGAAGAAAGCCCAAATGTGTCTCTGACACGTCGTTCTCAAGCGTTGGGCATCTCTGTGACGTCCTTGTGGCGAATTTTGCGATAAGATCTTGGTCTACATCCTTACAAAATGGGGGACGGTCGTGTCGCCTAGACCTCCTACATTTTTACTCGTTCGTCGTCTGTCCGTCGTCTATTTAAATTATTTGTGTTAAAATTCGTGCAAAGTCCAATGTCGTCTTTTAATAGTTGCAAAATAAAATAATAAATATAAATAATAAATAAAAGCGCAAACAATAAACCAAACAAATTAAATCCACAAACACAACAACAACAATAAACCAAAACCGGTTTCGTCTGCCGCTGGCTGCTGAGTTTCTGCACTCGCTGCATGTTTTTTTATTTGCAGTTGCCAACGCAAGGGGCTCTTCTATGCCCTCCGCCGTAATTGTGTTTTGTTTTTCGTTATTCTTCCCTTCCCCATCATACTCCCTGCTACGGGCGTGCACGGTTGATGCTGCACTGAGTGCGTAAGCTACGCTGTGGCTAAGGCATAACACTCGCCACTGCTTTGCTTGCGCTCTCATTTGTTTGTGTCAACTGCTGCACGTTTGTGGTATGTTTGATTGTTTTGAACTTGCCCAGTAGGAAAATGCCGCAAAAATTCCGCATAGATTTTTGCAACGTTAGTGGGCTGAGGGCGAATTTTTTCTCTGTATATGCGTATGTGTCCATCCATAGGCCTCAAATAATGGCACTATGTGAGACCCAGGTTCATGAGAGTACAGATCCACTGGATCCAAACACACATCATGCACTTGTGCTTTCTTTATAGGAGTCCGAATCTAGATAGGGTTTCCACCTGTAATAAGCTGGATGCCTTATCTGATTCGATCTCAAATATATTGGAGCAATTTCCAGGCAGTGAAATTGTTGTTGCGGGCGATTTTAATGTGCACAACGCCACTTGGTTGAGCCACTCGGGTCTTCCAACACAGGAGGGTTGTTATGTTGCAGAGTGCAATCAACTCACTCAATTGGTGAAGGAACCGACGTACCTTCCACGCGCTAAAAGTCCTAGACCTTTTTCTGACTTCACATCATGAAAAATATGATGTAAAAGTCCTTGCACCTCTTGGTAACTCCGACCACTGTACTGTTTCCGCTGAGTTTTCGTATTCAAGAGGACTGTATGGCTTTACGAAAAAGCAAATTGGGTTGCGTTAAATGATTTTTTTCGTAACTTTAATTGGAAATTGTGTTTCGCTGACAGAGACATAAATGCCGCGGCTACAATGGTACATAATATTATTTTATTAGGTATGCGGTCCTTCATACCTTCTAGCATACCTTAGCATTAAACCCAAGGACCACTCATGGTTTAATGAGACTTGCAGGATTGCAGTCAGGTCGAAAAAGGAAGCCTTTCAAAATTGGCGTTCTAACAAGAATGCTGACACAGAAAGACTACGCATACAGGCTAGGAATCGCTGTAATGCCGTGATCTCGCGCGAAAAGTTTCTTCACGAACAAAACGCGCGCAAAAGGGTCCTACTCTACCATAGAGGTAGTAAAAATTTCTGGTCATTCGTTAAAAGAGTGAAGAATCAGACGACATCGTCTACTCCAACTCTTATTATGAATGGCCAGACCTTCACTGACCCGGTTGATAAAGCTAATCTCTTGGCAGAATTATTTGCAAATAATTCAACGCTCCCAGATAGTAATCAACCACTGCCCGTCGTAGATTTTGTTTGTTCTGCATTGCCGGAAATTCATTTTCGAACTCGGGCAGTTAATAAGGTTTTAGCAAACCTCAACATTAACAAAGCCTCTGGGCCAGATGGCATATCTGCCCATGTGTTGAAGAAGTGCGCGTCAACGCTGGCTTGTCCGTTGCGTAACCTTTTCAACATCTCCTACACGACAGGAGTTTTTCCATCTTGTTGGAAGGTTCCCAATGTTCAGCCAGTACCGAAAAAGGGCGAGGCTACGAACCCTGCCAATTACCGACCCATTGCAATATGCTCAGCACTCTCCAAAGTAATGGAGGGCGTAATTAACTTCCACCTTGTGAACTATCTTGAGCACAACGAATTGCTCAGTGACCGCCAATATGGTTTCCGTAGGGCCAGATCCACAGGGGACTTGATGGCGGTCCTCTCCGAAAAGTGGAATAAATGTATTCACCTTTTCGGGGAGAGTAAGGCTGTTGCTCTCGATATTTCCAAGGCTTTTGATCGAGTGTGGCATAAAGCCCTCGTTTCAAAACTAATTGGATTTGGTGTCGGTGAATCTTTTACTCGATGGATATCGAGTTTTCTGCAGGGTCGTTCTATACGAGTTGCGATGGATGGTGTTTTTTCAGAACAACATTCCATCAATTCTGGAGTTCCGCAGGGTTCCGTCCTATCCCCGTCCCTATTTCTGGTATTTATTAATGACCTTCTGTCATTGACCCAGAACCCAATTCATTCCTTTGCAGATGACAGTAACATTTGTCATTGATACTCGTTCAACAAGCGCTCAAACTCTTTGGAGATTGAGAGTAAAAGACGCACTATGAATGACACACTCAATAATGACCTTAAATCAATCTCCGAGTGGGGTGTTGCAAACAGAGTAGATTTTAATGCAAGCAAGACCCAATGTTGTCTGTTATCTCACAAAAGAATGGATTCACTCCTCCCTCCCCTCAATATGGGTGCTGTGGATATTGCGCAGTCAGCTGCTCTTGACGTTCTGGGCATATCAATTCAACCTACGTTGGAATGATCACATATTTAATGTGTCGAAAGAAGCTGCCAAGTGCCTCGGTTTTTTAAAACGGTGTAAAACATACTTCACTCCTGCTGACCTGCGTACTGTCTACACCACCTATATTCGGCCTAAAATGGTATTCAATTCGCACATTTGGGCAGGAGCTTCAAAATCCTCCTTGGAGTTCCTGGACCGAATTCAACAACGTGCGATATATTTGATAGGGGATGAAAATATCTCATCGTCTATTGGTTCTCTTGAGCACCGAAGGACCGTTGGGTGTGCAAGCCTGTTTTATAGGTATTACAACGGTAAGTGTTCTAGTGAAATACATGGCCTGATTCCACCAGGTCGTGTGTTTTCTCGTTCTACTCGGGCATCAAATCAAGCCCATCCCTTCGTAGTCCACTCGACTCTCAAAAGAACCACGCATTATAGAGATAATTCGTTCTTCAGTCGCACGACACGTTTGTGGAACAATCTCCCTGCGTCCGTTTTTCCCGACATTTTTGATATTGGCAAGTTCAAAACAAAGATCCACCGACACTACTCCATCTTTCCCCCCTCCATTTAACCTATCATCCCTTCTTACGATCAACACTGTGCATTGCATGAATAGGGGGCATCCCCTGAGCGTTGGTTAATTTGTAAAAAAAAAAAAAAATATTACTGTTTGGTGCGGTTTATGGGCCGGCGGCGTCATTGGGCCGTACTTCTTCCGTGATGATCACGTTACTGTGAATGGGGATCGCTACCGTTCAATGATAACCGAATATTTTTGGCCCCAATTGGATGATATGGACTTGGAGGACATGTGGTTCCAACAGGACGGCGCCACAAGCCACACAGCGAATGCCACAATCAATTTATTAGAAACCAAGTTTGGAGAACGTGTTATCTAACGAAATGGTCCAGTCGATTGGCCGCCTCGGTCGTGCGATTTGACGCCGTTAGACTATTTCCTGTGGGGCTACGTCAAGTCTATGGTCTATGCCAACAAGCCAGCGATGATTAATGAACTTCGTACGAATATCGAACGTGAAATTGCAGCAGTATTGGCCGATTTATGCTTGAAAACCGTCGAAAATTGGGTTCAGCGTCTGGACTTCTGCAAGCGTGCCCGTGGTGGCCATGCAAAAGAAATCGAGTTCCATACATAATGGCATCGAACGTACTTTTACAGGAATAAAGAATTTCATTGATATCCAAAACCGTTTTTGTTTTATTTAAAAAAACTTACGAAATCCGCCACCTCATGGCAAATATGAATCAATAAAATGTGCATTAATTTCAGAGTACACAGATTCTGACCAGCGTAAGTTGCGAAGACTCATGGAAGAGATCGGGCTCGGCGACCTCAAACCACCACAATGGTTCAAACGAATGAAGGACTTGGCAAACAACAAGGTGACAGACGACGCTCTAAAGTCGTTATGGTTGGAGCGCCCACTCGACAAAATACGCGCTGTTATCTCAATTGTCGATGGCAATTCCATGCAAATGGCGAAGCAAGCTGACAAGATGATGGAGGTGCAAAGTTTTACGATATCCGGAGTGCATTCATGTACATCTTTGCAAGCAGAAATTGAAGAACTGAGGAAGCAAGTGGAAAACTTAAGATCAAGAAAATCTGTACAGCAATCTGAGAGACGTCCGCGTAGTCGCAGTCAGTCGAAAGTACGCTTTCCGTTTTGCCGTTACCATTATAAGTTTAGCGACAAGGCCAAGAAATGCATTGAGCCATGCCAGTACAAAAAATTGCATTTGGAAAACTGGAAGCCGCTCTGCCAGCGGCGCACAGTGTGGCGACTAAAAGCCGCCGATTATTTCTCACGGACAAAAAAACCAAAATCAGACACCTCATTGACACCGATGCGGATTTTTCAGTCCTGTCATTTAACAATCGAGCTCTACCACACACCTATAGCCCCCGAGAAGCATGCGTTGGCATAGGCGGAATTTGATTACATGCTCAAGCAAGGCATATGCAGTCCCAGCAGTAGTCAATGGGCCAGCCTATGCATATGGCACCAAAAAAGAAGGCAGGTGAATGGAGGCCATGTGGCGACTATCGGCGATTATACACCATCACAAAGCCCGACCGGTATCCCATTCCTCATGTGCACGATATTTCTCAAAAACTATGTGGTAAAACAATATTCACTACAATCGACTTAAAAAGAGCATATCATCAAATCCCAATCGCAGCAGTGGAACGTGAGAAAACCGCTATAATAACACCTTTCGGCCTTTTTCAGTTCAATGTAATGACGTTCGGACTATGTAACGCCAGCAAACATTCCAACGTTTTATGAATCAGATATTTAACGACCTGGATTTCGTTGTAGTTTTCATCGACGATATCTGCGTCGTTTCTTTGAATCCAGAGGATCATTGTCAACACCTAAAAATTTTATTACAACTGCTACGCGACAGCAACTTAACAATACATTTTTCAAAATGTGTCTTTGCTCAGACCGAGATACATTTTTTGAGTTATCGTATTACAAAGGACGGCGTTGCACCGATAAAACAAAAAGTCGAAGCTATTTTAAACATCAAAAAACCAACAGTTAGCTTTGAACTGAGGCGCTTTATCGCAATGTTAAATTTCTATAGAAAATTGCAAAAACTAATAAAAGGCAACAAGAAAAAAGCTTAATTGTATGGGATGCTGAATCTGAAAATGCATTTAATGAATGCAATACAACTCTAGCGAATGCAGCTCTTCTAGCACATCCGCCAAACGCAAAGTTAGTGCTGCATGTCGACGCTAGCAACTTCAGTTTTGGTTCAAATATTCATGAAGTGAGTGATTACAATCTCAAACCACTTGGGTTATTGTCAAAGAGAATGTCAGAGTCACAAAAGGAACAGAGTACGTATGATAGAGAGCTGCTCACAATCTATCAATATGTAAAATATTTTTTGTACCTGATCGATGTGTTGAGAGTCAGTATTATGACAGTCACTCATATCATGGAAGTTCATGGATATTTGCTGTTGCTAAATATTAATTGCTAAATATTAAATACATTTTTATTATTGTTAAATTGTTAAGCGGCGACAATTTACCTAATCAGCAATTGTAACTATAAACCAAATTCGCAGCAGCGTCAAGTTGCAAGCTTGAAGAAAATAAGCTCGTGGTGCCATATGTTTGTAAAAAAAGATGACTTCAATGCAATGACTTCGCGATGGCCTAAATTCAATGTCATCGCGGGTTGCTGATTATGCAAGAGTTGCTTTCACGGTCAGCGTTAAGAACTCGAGTTGCTGATCAAACTTGAGTTCTTTACGGAACTTGTGATTGGTTAAAATGATGCTTCTGGGCAAAAGCTGCAAAACACACTGTGATTGGCCAAAATTATGTTTCTAGACAGAAGCAGCAAAAAACGATGGTAAAGTAGCATTGAAACTAAGATTAAGTATTAGTACATAAGCCATAGTTATTTAGTTTTTAAGTGGCGTTGTATTTTGTACTATACTATACTGTATGTACTTTACTATAGAAGGACGAAGTTAAATGCAGAAAAGAAGATGAAGTAAGTGTCTTTATTTAACAGGAAATATGGATATTTAACATTGGCGCAGCCGGTTTTAGAATCAAAAACAACCGCTCTAGATAGAAGACAAATTTTAGAAATGTTTTAAAATAATCAATATTTAAAAAAATATAAAAATAATTTTGGAAAACTTAAAATAACTGTGTTGAAAAAAGATCTTAATTGAAACTTTTAATGGAAACTTTACAGTCAGAATTAAAGAAAGCACAACATGAAAGAACAAATTTAAATGATGAAATTCGATTTTTCATTGAATGTTTGTGGACTGAGATCAAAAGAATAAACGGTTCATACAGGACTACATACAGTTAGTTAGAGAGAAAATGATAACAACCGCTGTCACTAGAATAGAAGAAGCAGACATAATATTTTTATCATTTTTAGAAATAAAAGAAGCTAAGACAGATTTTAGCATAACAGAGAAAGAAAAATTGGAAGCAGAGTTAACAGAATTAAAAAAATTAAATAATTGCCTGAGAGATCAAAGTAAAATAATTTTGGATCACGCAGAACACTTAGGCGATAATAGAGGAAAACTAGTGGAAATTATTCGATATAGTGCAATGTATTCAATTTAGCCGATTAGATGAATTATATACTCTAATAAAGAGGACATATCTTAAAACCGTAACATTAGACTCAGTGATAAATGAATGCAGACATATCAAAGATCTACCGAAGTAATTTGACCTTTTGCAAGACGCCTAAATGTACTAAAAACAAACGCTGTGGAATTAATAAAAAAACGAGTTGGGAAAGTTAGGTCACATGGGTAAGTTCGGTCACATGGGGCGGATTTTTATAGTTGGTCGGGCCCGACTATGGAATACCCTACACCTTTGGTGGGGATATTAATGTGGGATATTTAATTGCATACCTTAATTTTAAAGTTTTTAATTATGCTGAACCTCCCCACCCTCAGAATATTATTCATAAATCAGAAATTTACGTCTTATATCCCCATATATTAAAAAATTTATATAAAAGTATAAACAACTAAAAAAAAAATTGAAAAATATAATTGGGCGGACCACGCCTATATTTAAAATTTTGAAAGACTAATATTTCATAGATTTGATTTTAATAATTTACGGATCAAATTTCCACTATGAAAACCCGGGAAATAATGAAAAAAAAAGTGAGCGGATCACGCCCATTTTTGGACCACATATTTATAGGTGAATTATAACAATACCTTTTAAATTGTATAACTATACCTTGAATACTTTTCGAGTTATTAGTTCCGAAAGAGTTATATAAAAGTGACTTGTATGGGAGGTGGGCGTGTCCGTTGACCGATTTGGCTTATTTTGAAACTCAGTTCCTACTTTTGGCTAAAATATATTGAGTCGAAATTTCATCGCATTCTGATCAGTATTTCACAAGTTATTCTGTATTCGGACAGCAAGACGGACAGACAGATAGACGGACATGGCTAAACGGACTCAGGTAGTGATGCTGATCAAGAATATATATACTTTTCCATACCGGACACGCCTCCTAAGGGGCGTTACAATATATGCACAAAGTTAATATACCCTGTACCTCTAGATGTAGGGTATAAAAATATAATACAACTCGGGTAGTGATGCTGATCAAGAATATATATACTTTTCCATACCGGACACGCCTCCTAAGTGGCGTTACAATATATGCACAAAGTTAATATACCCTGTACCTCATAGGAGTAGGGTATAAAAATATAATACAACTCGGGTAGTGATGCTGATCAAGAATATATATACTTTTCCATACCGGACACGCCTCCTAAGGGGCGTTACAATATATGCACAAAGTTAATATACCCTGTACCTCATAGGTGTAGGGTATAAAAATATAATACAACAGGGGACGAAGCTATGTTAATGTAATTCGACAAATCCATACAAAAGACTTTTAAGGTAGGCTTTAAGGACATCACACTGAAAATACACATGCTAAATAATAAGGCAGACTCACTAGATTCACTGATATAGGAGGCGATAGAAACATTGGAGACAATACAAAGTGGGTGTGTAAGAGAAACATCGCATAGTACCCCAGAGAGGATCTTCAGCAGAGCCTCACACCCCACATGAGGAGAAAACGGTATAAAAATCACAAACGAAAGAAATAAAGTGGAAACCCCATGTTCATTTTGCGTTAATGTTAGACACACGCGCGACGAGTGCGTCAGTCGAAAAAATACTCCATACTGTCAAGGATGTGAGACCACGAAACGAACCTAAGATGTGCAAAGAATATAAATGAACCAGAGCAACAATTTACGCGTAAGCAACAAATGCAAAATAACATTTATAATGATGGCTTCGCGAATAATACCCAAGCCAAGCAATTATAATAATAGGAATTATAATAATAACAATAATAATAGAAGATATAACAACAGTAATAGGAATAATAACAATAATAATAATAGAAAGAATAGTTACAACAATGAATATAACTGTAGAAATAATAATGGGAATAACCATAATAATACTAATAATTTTAATAATAATCGTCAAAATAATAATAATGACCATAGGAGAAATGGAAATAATAATGAAATAAATAATAATAATCAAGATTTAAATAAATGTAAATGGTGTGCAAGAATCGGGCATACGTTGGAAAATTGTTGCGCGAAGAAAGATTTTGAGTCTACCCGCAACCAGGGAAACTGTTAGGAGCCCAGAATAGGCTAATAACACTGTTCTACAAATTGAGGGTTGTTGGCCTAATATGGAATGAAACCTACCAATTCTGGTTGATTTAGGTCTCCTGATTCTTGCTGCGTACTTAGAATTTTTCAGTTGTAAAAAAGGACGTTTTGGTACTTTATATCGCACGATTTCGCCATGTTCCAGATGCAAACTTTATCACAAAATAAAATATGAACTTTGCCCTACGGATAATTGGTAAAAAAATCTGTGTTCAGATATTAGTTTTTGTAAAAAATCAAAAAGAAATTTGTGTTACCAAAAAAGTGTGTTGAGAGAGTAATTTATCTCAATTCCCTAAGCTCTCTTAAAAAACATTTTAATATTAGTTCTCAATGTGATTGCTGTCAAAATTTCGAAAAAAAATTTTAAACTTTAACTTACTGAAATTTTTTGGAATATTTTTTAAAATTTGTTTATAAAATATTTGATTAATATGAAGGAAATTGTACGCAGAGATATACAAATTAATTTAGTGGTGCTAGATACAAAATCGAACAAAATTCTTAGCGTATGATGTAGGCATTATGGGAAAACATGATGGGGAAAATTGCAGTGCGTAATCTCATGGTGTGTATGATTCGGCAGGCTTTAATGGGTTAAAAAAAAATAAAATATACATCCGTCGTCAACGAATGCTTCTGAGTGACTGAACTGAAATTGTTGAAAATTTGACATGAACAAAAATAAAAAATGCGACACCCTACAGCTACTCTTTATCAAAATTAAATTTATAATATTCAGCCCAATCATGAATTTCATAGGAACTTGAATTTCATGTGAAATTTTATTTTCCTCCGAAATGAAATTTCATATCATCAATTTCCTGGGAAAAAGATTTCTTTCGAAATAATTGTCAAATACATTTCGAAAGTTTGACAATTATTTATTGTGCTCACAATATTTAAATATAATTTTAAAATCTGATAAAAATAATTAAAATTGAATTGTCTGGAAGAATTTGCTGGATTGAGACTTGCAATAGCTCCTCTATTGATGATTGCTGATCCATTGCAATTCTTGCATTTCATATCTTTTGGTGAAGTGAATCCTTCTTCGATTAAATCAAGAAGCTGCACGGAATGAATTACTTATAGGAATACATATCGGTCGCTCGATTTATTAGGACTTTGAACTATGAATGGTCCCGGATTTCATCCCAGCGACTGCAATATCTTTTTATAGAAAACATATTTCTACCTCGGCAGTCAATGGCAAGCAAACCTACAAAAGTAAAACCTCTCTATGAAAAGCTCTCATCGTGCCATTCGGATACAGCATTAAACTGTAGGTCCCAACTCTTTAAGTACAAATATGCACGCACGGCTCAAATGGTGATAGAACTCGGCATATGTTCTTCACATCTGTAGCGACAAACTATTATTATTAATACGTCCAACGCAACAAAACTTTATAACCGCTACTTCTATGTTTATATTTTTATTTGTATCATGGGTGGCTCAGAATGCGTTGAACTATAAACCGAAAGGTCGCTGGTTCGAACACCAGCGACTGCAACATTAACAAAACAGACAATGGTTTGCTATATCAGACCTGGAAAAACAATGCAAAACTTCCAAAGGTAAAAACACTACCAATTAAAATATCTCATTTCACTGGATTAAACTGTAGATCACATTAAGTTTTAGGACATTATTTTCTTCCAATTAAAACATGATAGGTTTAATACTATTTAAATCCTTCTCAACTTTTTACAAAAACCTCAGAACTTCTTTTTTTCCTTGTGTAGCATACAAATTCTATAACAATATCCTCATGTTCCTGTATAAGGATTAAAAACATATCAAATTTTTTGATCGTTAATTTCGACCTGTTACACAGAAAATTGAATGGTTTGCTAGAAAATTATTACAAACTCTACAAATTTGCCGATTTTGGGGTTATTGTTTTTAAAAAATGTCATTGTATTGTTGAAATGGGTGTTTGGCTTAAAAAGTATTTGAATTAATTCTTTCCTTGCCCTAAATTTGTAGGAAACATTTTTACATTTTTAAAATTTCTATTTCCTCAATAATTTTTTGTCGGAATATTTATGCGGAAAAAAATTTCCTATAAAATGAAATTCATGATATGAAACTATTTCCAGTGAATTATTTTCTTACATTCGAAATTCATTGTGATACCAAATTTCCTAAAAGTGAAAATATTTCGGGGGAAATTTTGTTCATGATTGGGCTGATTGTATTTTAATTAATGGCAGATTTGCAACTATTTTTCGTAATGAAGATGAAGTTTATCATAAACTAAGTAGTTTTAACTAAATACATTTTTTGTATGTAACATGTACTCTCTAACATAAAATGATGGTTGTTCACTACTTTATAGTTGGCAAAAGATTATCTACTATTATAATAGAAAATTCCCGTCACAATGAAATACAAAAAAATCACATTAAAAGAGCGTAAATTTTATAAAGCCTTATTTCTCGCTATGAAATAGTCATTCATTAGGCATTTGCTTGCTCCTCAAATAAATGTCATCACTCACCATTTTCAGTCAATTAGTTAAAAAGATAAATGGAATTTTATTTCAATTTTCATAGTACCGATGATTACGATTACCGACACTTATAGTTCCCTTTTATTTAGTTTTTCAAAGAGAAATATCACTAGCCGTTTCAACAGACAGAACAGGTGATATGAAAAACAATATAATTGAATCACGCACAGAAAAAAAGTTCATACTATTTATGAATTTGTTCATCAATTTTATGAATTTTTCCTTATTACTTAACCAATGACCAAATTCATCCAATTTATAACTCTTTCTTAAAACCGTAATGAAAAAGTTCATAATATTGATAAACGCTTTCATAATATTTATGAAAAAAATCATGGTATTTATGAACTTTAAACTATTTAAAAATAAGAAAAAAACATTTTTTTTATTTTCTTGTATTATTTTTTTTATTTTATTATATTACTTTTTTATTTTTTTATTTTAATTTATTTATTTTTTAACTACTAACATTTTATTTTATATCTACTCTTGCTGTTGCAACCTATTGCTGCTGTTTGTTGTTGCTGTGCACGTTTCTTTGGAGTTGTAAACAACAAATGAAACGATTCGGTCCTTTTGTACGAAATGACGAAATGTAAGAAATGACGAATAATAAAAACTAAGAATTGTATATGATATCATCGACGCGTCGCGACGAGTTGTCAAAATAATAAAAAAAAATCGCTGCAGAACACATACGATCATACATACTCAAATACCTGCCTACTTTGTGTTGTATTTTCTATGCTCCTTTGTGTGGACTGGTGGACCATCATCAAGAATATCTCAATGAACCAGTGTTGCCCCCACCATTTACGCATTTAGCTCAAACTCTAATAAACAAAAGCTCAATTTACACAAAAAAACTCAAATTATTTTATTTACTAAACAAAGAGATAAAATTAAAATATTTTTATATGTATTACAGTCATTGATTACATCAAATTTTTACATCTAACTATTCATTCCAAATGTTTTATCGATTGGTTCAAAATTTTCGTAACCATTATTACAAATACCTTATTAAAAAAATGTATACTATAGTATTAGTATTTAATATTTCCTTTGTCAGTTTTTCACAAACTGCTAATTATTCGTTCCACAGATACATTTGAGTATTAAAATTAAAGTAATAACAATTTTTAAATTTGGGAATAAAATTGTTCCAATCGAATTTTTAAAAGAAAATACTTTTGACCAATACAACTCTTGGTCTGAAATTGCATACAATCCTAATTTCGAAAAGTTAAGAAGAGCATGCTCCCGCCATTCCTTATCGAGATCTTGCATATTTACAACAAGAAATGGAAATCTGCTTTAATTGAAACTAACGATTTTATTTTAAACAACTGCGAAATCGGGATCAACAATATGTTAAATTTCTGCAAGTTTCCATAATTTCATTTTTCAAAAGTAGAATTTTCGCTACCAATTTCGATTAAACTGGTAGCTTGCCTTAATATTGCAATGTAAACCTTATTATTTTCTATAAATAAGTTTGTATTGGTATGTTTTGATCCCTTCTAAATTCTATATTTATATAATTCAATAAAATTGTTTTTAACATTTGATCAGACTTTAACATATATGTATAACATTGGTCTTTAAGTTTGAAAAATCGTATTGAAATTAGTTTACAAACTTAAAGCATTTGCCATAAATTCCATATAAATTTCTCATCTAAAGTTTCAAGCATGTATTCAGTTGTTTTAGATGAATACCTCTAATCACAAATATGATTTCAATGAATCATACTGTTCTAAAGTTCTGTCAGCACATGATTTCACCGAAAGCCAAAGAGTGAGAATGGGCGACAGTTTGTATGAATGTCTACTTTAAAATACTCTTGAAATTCTCTAAATTTTTCCTGCCGGAGGTAACTACGATTGAAATGGGATACTAAATTTCTTAGTAAATCTTCGTTTTAGTAGGTAATTTCAGACAAGTTTTCTTGTGTATTATATGACAATATTTCAGTGATGTTGACATATTAACGATAAAATAATATCTAAAAATGTTGAATAACAAAAAAGCTCAAAAAAGACCAACAAAAAAAATTCAACACCTGCTCAAAAATTTTAAAAAAGCTCAGATTTTGAGCTAAAACTCAAAAAGTGGCAAAACTACATTGCAATTCATAACAATTATGAACGCGTTTATTATATCAATTTCTCTCAAATAGTTCATAAATAGAATAATTTTTTCCATGAACGATGTTGCAATTAACGGCGTTCATTCCATTTATGAACAAAATTTTTTCTGTGCGTGAGCTGAACTGGTTCTGGATATTAACTGTGGAAAGTTGCACAAGTCATTCACTTTGGAGTACTAAATAAAACAACACGAACTAAATAAAACAATTAATTTAGTTTGTGTGAGATTTCTATGTACTCTTTTGAAAGAGAGCCGACATCTTTAAGACTTTTTGCCAATCTTAAAGGCTATTTAATTTGAATGACTTGAAAATAACAACAACATTTTGAAAACATAACACATGATCATACGGACCGTTTGTTGTAGATGTTTTCAATATTAATATCTGCATCGTTTAAGAACATTTTATCGAATGACATAAAATGTGTAACTAAACGTATTTAACTAAACATTTTTTTAATATTATTGAAATCTTTTTTAAAACCAAAAAAAGTTTAAAAAATTGAATTACGTTCCATAATGTGAAAGTTTTTTTATGTATTTAAAATTTAATAAAAATAATAAAAAATTGAAAATAAAACAAGTGATTAAGAACTTTTTAAGTGGCTTTAAAAACTGTTTTTAGAAAAACTGTGCCTTTATTTTATTTCACAGAAAAAATATAAGAAAAGTTTACTTCGCATTATAATAATAGTAGCACTACAGTCCTATAAGAACTTAGAAGAGAGCTCTCACCATTTTGAGCTGTGCGTGTTATATTTGTACTCAAAGTGGTGGGACCTACAGTTTATTGCCGAATCCGAACGGCGGGTGAGGCAATGTTTTACTCCCGTAGATTTGCCATTTACTGCCTAGAGGTAGCGCGGTATAGAAAAATGTTTCTATGAAAAGATGTTGCTAACCACAGTCCAGACTTCAACCGGGGACCTTTCTGCTTGACAATCCAACGCACTAACCACTCAGTTACCGCGGTTTACTTCGCATTAAATGTCAAAAAATTGTCTATGTTGAAAATATACAATAAATGTTATTCTCATTTAGATTTCAAACGTTGCACGACCTATTTTATTATTTTTAAATTGTTATGATGATGAGCTTTATTATTATGATTAAGGCATATTTTTTAAAATTTTCACAATTCATACTTGTTACAAAAAATAGTTCCAAATCTGCCATTAATTACAATAAAATGTTCAATACATATTACAACTACAGCCGCGTCCATACAATATTATAAATTTAATTTTGATAAAGAGTAGCTGTAGGGTGTCGCATTTTTTATTTTTGTTCATGGCAAATTTTCAACAATTTCAGTTCAGTTTGCATTTGTTTATATTATTATTTGAAAATTTCAAATAAAACGTTTTTGTTTTTCTTTCTAATTTAATAAATGTCAAAGTTTTTTTCAGTTTTTCTTTGTGCATTTCACAATTCACATTGTCTATAGAAAATAGTCGAACGAAAAATTTCTATCGATTTCAATCTCGCATAAACTCAAGAATTGCTTATTTGGTTATCGTTCGACACTGATCAAGCGAGAATTCACGAAAGTGAGAATTCTCGCATGCACTCGAGAATAGGGCCCCAGGAGAGCGAAATCAACCAGAATTGATAGGTTTCATTCCAGATTAAAATCCTTGTAGAACAGTGTAATCTGGGAACTCAAGACAAGTTGCGAAATTAGGCCAAAGAAGATGGTAGGAAAATGGTAGATCATTTTTTTACTAATTGTATTTACGTTGAACGTTATTTTAACAGCAAAGAATATATTTTATGATTGCATAATAAATATGATATGTATAGAAGAAAATGAGAAGCCAATTGTTGTTGTTGTTTGTTTCACTCCCCAGTACATAGCACTTTGTATCTGGCAAGACCTTGAGCCCGCAAAAACAATATTTTTGCAATAACTCTATTTTAGGTCGAAAAACAAACAACAATTTATACATTTGCAGGGATCAGCGCATAAAAATATAATAAAATCGTGAGATTTTTATTTTTAATAAGCGTGCAGTGGTCGTATTTGATTCTGTAGTGACACTACAGCCTATATGATGCTTGCTGCAATACGATAACAACAATTGATAAGCATAAAGTTGATGCAATTTTTGCATGTTTTGTCTGATTGTTTTGTGCTTGTACTAAATTCGCAATTACTTCATTGCACAAAATGATCGTATAGGCCTTGCTATGCAGAAGTTGCGCAGAAGACAGCTGATGAGGAAGCTTGGCAGCTTCCGGAACAGCTGTACGGTCAGCCAACAACTTTTTGTTTTTGTCAATTGTTGTTTGTTTCACTCCCCAGTACATATCACTTTGTATCTGGCAAGACCTTGAGCCCGCAAAAACAATATTTTTGCAATAACTCTATTTTAGATCGAAAAACAAACAACAATTTATACATTCGTAGGGCACAGCGCATAAAAATATCATAAAATCGTGAGATTTTTAATAAGGGTGCAGTGGTCGTATTTAATTAGGTAGTGACATTACAGCCTATATGATGCTTCCTGCAATACGACAACAACAATTGACAAGCATAAAGTTGGTGCAATTTTTGCATGTTTTGCCTGATTGTTTTGTGCTTGTACTAAATTCGCATTTAGTTCATTGCACAAAATGATCTTATAGGCCTTGCTATGCAGAAGTTGTGCAGAAAACCGCTGATGAGGAAGCTTGGCAGCTTCCGAAACAGCTGTACGGTCAGCCAACAACTTTTTGTTTTTGTCAATTGTTGTTTGTTTCACTCCCCAGTACACAGCACTTTGTATCTGGCAAGACCTTGAGCCCGCAAACACAATATTTTTGCAATAACTCTATTTTAGGTCGAAAAACAAACAACAATTTATTAATAAATTTATTGAAAATATTAAGGAATTGAAATAAAGTTTATATACAAAATCAAAGAAAAATCGCATTATTTATAGTAGACATGGGAAATGGGAAACTAATATTACTCGTAGATTCTGTTGCAGACTCTAGCTTGGTAAAGTGGAGTGCATTTGATAATAAACTAGAGAGACATTTAAAAGCCACAAAAGATCTGAGCGGAGCATTTGGGGGACATGTGACCACCGCAGGATCAATTGAAATTCAACATATGGAACATAGAAGGCTCAGTCTGACGTTACATACAATAATGCAGGATCAGGGAGTTCCGGCAAACGGTATACTTAGACGAGATAATCTATGGAACTACGCAAATATAAATGCAGTGGAAAAGGGATTAACCTTTATAGACAGAAACAAAAATAAAATTGTAACCCTACCCCTCAGATCACTAGATGAAATAAACAAAATATTCTACAGTGAAGAAATAAAAATAACAGCAAGATCTAAAGGTATCGCCAGACTACCACTATGAACCCAGATCACCGTAGTAATAATTCAAAAACAAGAAATTTCGCCAGCAGATTATATCTGAGAAACCATATCAAATGTGAGAAAATATAACAGAAAAAGAAATAATATTATATAAGAACATACAGCTCAAATTTTCAAATTATAATAAATTTATGGAACTAGTTAGTGGCACAATAAATAGTGTACAAAGCATATACATACGACATAGAATATGCAAACTATTTGACTTATTAAAATTTGATCATAACGCAAATGTTTGAAGAGAAGGCATCAATATGTGCGTCATACCATGATGTATTTCTGTTAGAGGGGGATGAGCAATACACCAATTTTAAAACATGAAATCCCCACGATAGACGGCCAACCACAGATTAACCAAAAACAATATAAATTACCACATATTCACAGAGAAGAAATCAACAAACAGGTGCAGAAGTTATTAGACGACGATATTATTTCACCAAGCACGTCGCCTTGGAATTCACCACTGCTCTTGGTGCCTAAAAAGAGTGGCAAGGACGGGCAGAAAAAATTGAGACTGGTAATAGATTTCAGAAAACTGAACAAGGCAACAATCAAACAAGTATTTCCAATACCTCGTATGGATGAAATTTTGGATCAATTAGGTCACAGTAGCTATTTTTCAACATTGGATCTTGCAAGTGGTTATCAGTACTAGTGGACGAACACCACATAGAAAAACAGCGTTCAGCACGGGCTTGGGACATTTTGAATTTAATAGGATTTTTTTTTTTTAATAGATAGGAACCACATTTTAACCACATTTTAACCGGATTGCAGGTACTTGATTGTTTCGTATATCTGGATGTCGTAGTAGTGTATGGGTAAAATATAATGGAGCACGAAATTAGACTATATAAGGTGTTAGAGAAATTGAGGGAGAATAATTTGAAATTAAATACGGAAAAATGCAATTTTTAATGCGGGAAGTAGTATTGTTAGGGCACAAATGCACGGAGTCAGGCGCAATGCCAGATTCCGATAAAATAGAATGTGTCAAAAATATTCCGGTACCTAGGACCAAGAAACAGGTACAAGCCTTCTTAGGTTTAGTAAATTGTTACAGAAAATTCGTTAAGAATATGGCAAAGTTAACACTACCGATTAATAAGCTGTTGCGGAAGGATGCCAGTTTTGAATGGACTGACAAGTGCCAGGATTTATTTATTAAACTTAAGGAAGCAATTATTTCACCTAATGTTTTAGCATACCCAGATTTTCAAAACCCTTTGTATTGACATCAGATGCAAGTGGAGAAGCTATAGGAGCAGTGCTGTCAGAGGGAGAGCCAGGTTCTGATCGACCAATCGCATTTGCAAGTAGAGCTCTAAATGACGCAGAAACAAGGTATTCAACGAGAATTTTTGGCAATAGTATGGGCCACAGAAATTATAGAGCGTATTTGTTGGGGCGTCCATTCACGGTTTATACGGATCACCAGCCACTGCGTCGCATAGCAAATTTAAAGGATCAAACACCAAGACTAGCCAGTATTAGGCACAAATTATCAGTATACGAGTTCGAAATAATTTATAAACCTGGAAAAAATAATTTAAATGCTGATGCATTAAGTAAGATTCCACAATTAGATACAGAAATTGCGGCAGTTCAAAACCGTTCTAAGACTGCACCAAATGCAATAGATGCACACCCGGACGTTAGCAAACCAGTAATGGACGACACGGCAACGGATATGGATGGGGAAACATTCTTGAGTCAAGTATTAACTGATCCTGAAGAAATTAAAACAGTTTTTAGAAATTTTCACGACTCGTCATTAGGGGGTCATCAGGGCACACTGAAAAAATATTTTCGAATAAGAAAGCAATATATGTGGAAGGGTATGCAAAAACAAATTAAAGAGTATGTAAAAAATATCAAATACAGCGGGCGCATGAAATAGTGAAACAAAATCAAGAAATGGTAAAAAAAATCTAAAACGAGCTACGATAAATCATTAAACCCCATTGTGTTTCAAATTAGGGAAATGCTTGTAATGAAGAATCAAAATAGAAAAAAAAATGTTCACCAATTTGGGTAGGGCCCTATAAGGTTCTGTCCGTCACTACCCCCGTGACAACGACAATATTAATAAAAGAAAGGTTGAAAAAAAAAATACAAACAATTTGTTGAAAAAATACCATAATTAGAAATTGATGTATTAATTGTTAAAATGAGGAAATATATTTATAAGTGACTTACGAAAAGTTTAGTATTGTATGATAATGATTGGGAAAATTAAAATAAAACGGTACCCACAAGTCGCTATGTATTACTTAAGGGTAAATTACTAGCATGTAATGGAACAAATTTAAATAAAAAAACAAGAATTATAGGAAAATATAAATAGTAAAGAATATAAAATGATAGCACGAGTCTATTAAACGAAATAAATGCGATAAAATATGTCTGTATGATATTCAGATATTGAATAAATTGCTAAGTATTTTTGAGTTATGATGTGAATTATGAATTTATGGTTGAATTATAAAGATATATAAAAGTATTATTGAATTAATGGCTTAGAAAAATATTATAAAAGTATATAAGTATTATTACTACGAGAAAATGCATACACGATTTTTAGAGCTCGCAAATGCTCCAAATGTTATATTGAAATTTATTTTATTAAAGCCGCTAAGTATTATTTCGGGTAAATTACTAGCCTATGCAATAAATTATAAGTATATGTTGAATAGAAGGAGAAAACAAAATAGAGATATTGAAGTTGAGGAAATTAATATATAAAAAAAAATATAGATAAAAGATATGAATTATTAAATAATATAATTGTATTAAGGATAGAAACAAATGAGAACAGCAATTACATTTTATGTAAGAATTCGATGTACTCTTCGAAAAGAGTCGACATCCGTAAGACTTTATGCCAATCTTAAGCTATTAATTAAATAGTTTGAAAAGAACAACAACAAATTGTTTTTTCACAAAATACGGCGAATACTAGTCTGCAACTTCATCAATTGTATACGTGTATTACGAATCGTATTAGGTGAACTCGAGCGAAAACTTAAGATGATCACTTAAGTTTCGTTTTAGATTGCGATACAAAAAAAATTGCATATATGTCGAATGAGCATTTTTTAAAATAAACAGCTTCAAAATAACCAAAACTTCACAACAAAAAGTGGAAGATGTTTTGCTTGTATTCAGATAAAATATATTCTGTTAGAATTATGAATAAATAAATATATTTTTTTTTTCTGGAAAAATGTTTATGAAACAACAAAACCAATATACGTATTTATTATGCTATTTAGTTTAATATATATTAAAATATAGAAATATAAACTTAAATAAATATGTTTTATGCCACATGTATTTTGTACATACCACATCTTATATTGTAAATATTAACACAAACTATATATAATGTTTTTTTCTTACCACATATATGTTTACTACTGCATATTTTATAAAATTTTAGAATACCATATTATATAAGGTAATATATGAACTATAATTTTGATAGAGATATAACGATGTTATTATATGAATATCAAGGATTGAAACCTAAACGAATAACGGTTTCGATTTCGGTTTCGGTTTTTTCCGCGTTTCGGTTACGGTTACGGTTTCGGTTTTAAGTTTTTATAACGAAACGGTTTCGGTATACCGGTTCCATGTTACGGTTTCGGTTTTGATTTCGGTTTTTGTATAAATTTTCTTTAAATCCATATTTTTCAAATAATTTTACATTTTTTATATGGTGCTAAATTATGATCAAATTATGATACTGGGGTAAAGTGGGAAACGTAATTTAAACAATGTTTGTTGTTATTTCAGTAAAAATATTGCGTTATATGAATTATTTAATTGATTACGGCAATAACAAAATTTAATTTAAAATTTCGTGACCACAACCCAATGAAAAGCAACATATTGACTTCACCTGATATATGATCTGAATTGAAAAGAACATGAATTTTGTACAATTTTCATCCATAAAAGCCAAATAAAATAAATTTCAACAATTCTGTGAACTGCAATATATGTAAACTAGTGATGATCATTTGCAAGAGCAAGGCAAGAAATGTTAATCTTAATCTTTTAAATTTTAAATAAATATCGAAGACAAATATCTTAAACTGCATATTAATTATGAAAACGAATAGAATTTGAGCACTAATTGTATTTAAGTTACTTTTTTTCCATATTATCAATTTCTTCAACATTTTACTATCAAAAAAAATCCAATAACATAAAAATTTGAATTATATTTTAACAAGAATATTTTAACAAGACAATTCAAAATCTCAAGGCCATAATAAAATGAACGAAAAGTCACCAAATACACTTTCAAAATGCTAAATATTTTTTACAAACATATTTATGTATCTGTCAATTTTTAATCGATGATCTCCATTTTTTTTACCACATGATAAGAAAATGTAAATCTATCAATTGATATTTCAACTTTAAAAATGCATCAATTACTTTTTATAATATTAATCAACAAACTAAGTTTTTCATAAAAATGTATTTGGTGACTTTTCGTTCTACAACGACGATATACAGTATACGATATACATATACAATAAATATAAGAAATATTTCTTATAAGCATATTTCTGTTTTCGTCACAGATTAAAAAAATCCGTATGCTACAAGTACAGTATGTCAAGGGAACTCAAATAATATCTTGCAGAGTCTTGCAGCGAACACCATGCGAACACAAACTCAAACGCTACAAATCGAATACTAACAGAAAGAAGGGAACATAACAATAACGATTACGATTTGTATACACACACTTTCACAACGACAACTCTTCGTTGCTTTCCTGTATCATCGCATGACAACAGACAGACGCATAACAACGGACAGATGCATGACAACAGACAGTCGCATGACAACGGACAGACGGACAGGCACCACACTACATGTATGTATCTAGTACAGCTCTCTAGTTGGCAACAACAACGAGTTCTCTTTGTGGTACAACAAATTTCCCGCCAAAATTCTATCAAAAGCTTGGATGCTGCTTTATTCGCATTTTTGTTGTTGTTGCACTTTCAAACGAATCAGCGGATTTGTGAAAAAAGAAAAACACAAAAAGCAAATATATCACACTGTGAAAATGTTCATATATTATTTTTTATTACTTCATGATTTTACAATTAACAAAAAAACTATATATAAAAGTAAAACAAAAATAATAATGTGCATAAGCACAGTGCATATGCACAATCGATGTACGAACTTGCGTAGCGAAGAAAAGAAAAAAAAACATTGTTTTTTCTATTTTATCTTTTTGAAGCGACTTTTGAAGAACTTTCAAAGCTATTTACCGCTACAAAAGTGCTTCACAGACCTTATTTTTAAGATGCTTTTATTCTTTAGACATATAAGCATCGACAAAAAAAAAAAAAAAAACACTCACATCTTCATTAATGTTCACGTTCATAAATATTTTGCACATTTTCCATTGTTACTTATTGTTCCATATTTAGTAATATCATGAATTCTTTTGTATATCATTATTACCTTAAAAACATAATAAATACATTAAAATCATAAAAAAACGCAAGTCTTCCTTTTCTTGCAGTCTTAGTCTTGCACTTACTCTTGTTCTTTTTCTTGCAAAATCTCGATTTTGTTCTCGCTTTTATTCTTGCAAAAAAAATGCAAGAACAAGATGCAAGATCAAGACATTTTTAATCATCACTAATGTAAACAAATATCTGCCTTATACTGGAAATTTTTAAACTTGTCTAACTTACATTTAATTTTTCGTATTTCCTTAAATAATTACTGAGATGTTAATAATTTGAAACTTTTTTTACATTTTTTTTTTGCATTTCCATTAGAAGGCTTATAAATGGTATTCTATTGAACAGATCCTTTAAAAGAATTTAAAAAATATTCAAATGAACTTTTCAAAACTTGTTCCACTTTACCTCAAGCTCCCCTATATATTTTACTAATAAAATAAATAAAAAACCAATATTATTAAAATTTTAATCATTTTTAACGTACAAAATTAGCTTGGAGTTGCTGGTGTTTTGTTGTTAATTCGATTAATGAAACAAAAAACAAATTTTAGACCAAAAACCGTTGTTTTGGAAATATCGTTTCTCAAAAAACAACATGTGAATTTTTGTACAACCAAAAATGTTTATTTTGGGAACTCCAAATTTTAATTAATGAAATTTTACTTAAGATCTTCTATGTAAAATAAAATATGTTTTCCTGGTTTTTTGTATACTTTTTTCAAAACCGTTTTAAACCGGTATAAAACCGAAACCGTTTATATCGGTTTTTGATATCGGTTTATTTCTGATTTTCGTATAACGGTTTCGGTTACGGTTTTAAAAATGAAACGGTTTTAAACGGATATCCGAAACCGATATCCGTTTAAAACCGTTACGGTTTCAATCTTTGATGAATATAATTATGTTTCATAGACACTTAAATATGTGAGTGAATGTTATGATGAATACACGAAAATAATAAGATTTAAGTAAAAATTATAGCAACGAAACCTCATTGTATATTAAAACTTGTGACAGTAATTACATAAAGTTTTTTTAGAAAAATATGTTGGCGATAACATGGCTAATCCTGCTCATTGTGAAGGTCCAGGTAGATTCAATTCGCAGATCGACAGCGTTGGAGAAGCATCCACTCATGTTCGAGAGGAAAACAGATATAGAGATCTACAGGGCGGAGTGAACAGTAATCACGAAATTTGTTGTAACTGACCCAAGCGAACAATTGTAGTTAACAGACTTCGTGTAAAGGGCACAGGGTTTATGCACAACAAACGACCGGTTGCGAAAAACATACGATATGCGTAAAACATACGTAAAACATGCGTAAAACATATGATAGAGCAACAAGTAACGGTGGTAGCCAGTAATTACGACAGGTTGTCCAGAACGTTGCAAGCAACCATTAAAGTGATATAGGGAATGCGTGTTGGACTCAACGATACACTTGAGGAACTCACCAGAATGAGGACACAATCACATAAGAATATGGCATCAATTGAATTCGCTATCATAGTGTGAAATAAAGAATATTGTGAATACAAACCTGAAAAAGCTCCAGAAACAGCAGACCAGAAAGTTAGCTGTTATGAATCGGAGCATAGCATGTTGCACCCGGACGTATAAGGCCAAGTATTGCTGAGCGAATTAACAGTGGAACTTAAGATGACGTACGAATTTGAGTGGTTCTTAAAGAACATATTAAATTTACACATCGCAATGTAGTGTTGGAAGCAAGTTAGACGGTGTCAGAAGAAGTCGGGACCCCAAAAAGTATCCTACTCAGTGGCTCCAGGATCTGCGAGATCGATGACGGCTTATCTCACAAATAAGAAGGTGCAAACAGCAGTCCGAAAGAAAAAGACAAGCACAAGAACGCATATCTGGGACTTGAAGAACCCGTATCGCTACCACATATGAGTATTGATTAACCTCCAATAGTGCCGAGAATTATGTTTATAGCGGAGCCCGCCATTATACCAATGGAGACCGACCACGATATCATGACAACAACAGCTGTAATACATAGACAAGGTGATTGCGGAGCAGAAATAGGCGGTTATGTATGTATTAAGCATCGGTAGTATTTATTGTATTGTATAGTAAGGTATGGGTATGATATTTTAGTATAACGAAAAAAAAAATGTTTGTAAGGAGGGAGGAATGTTGAGAGTCAGCATTATGACAGTCACTCATATTATGGCAGTTCATTGATATTTTCCTAGTGGATATTTGCTGTTTCTAAATATTAATTGCTAAATTCGTTCGAAAAAAAAAAATATTAAAATAATATTAAATGCATTCTTATTGTTGTTAAAACAAAAAGTAAAAATAAAATCAGTCTCAGTCTGATCGCAGAAGTAAACAGTCGTGCGAAATGTCTACTCCATCGCTTTGCACTAAGTGTTTTCAGTAAATTCCATCAGCTAATTTTATTGACTGTAGGATTTGCAAATGTAAACTGCATAAGCTGTGTGCCGAAATAGATGACGAAAAATTATTCGAGCATCTGCGAAAAAATAAAAACATTGTATATTATTGCAATAATTGCATAAATGTGTGTACAGATTTGTTGTTATTAATTTCAAATCTGTCGCTAGAAGTGAAAGAATTGAAGAACAAGTTCAATGACTTTGTTGAATGTTCTGTTGCTGTTAAACATGCTGCCGTCACTGGGCCTCAATCAGCTGCTGCTTCATCACTCTCTGCTGCTGTGCCTTCTTCATTCGCTGCGTCGCTCTCTGCTGTTGCTGCCCCTGATGCTCGCGTGCCTGCTTTATTTACATCATCGTGCCCTGTTGCACCTCCCACTTGAGCACCATTCTCTGCCACTGCCACGCACTCTTCGCACGATTCTTCGCATCCAATTTCTGCTGGTAAGCTAATAAATGGTAATTCCGCTGTTGCTGTTGATGTTCGCTCTGAAAAATTTGATAGTAGCTCAACTTACTCTCATCAAAATCCGGAGTGGATAAATGTGAGAAGAAGAAAAAATCATAAAAGACGCAATGTTGTTGTTGGTGAGCACGACTCAACAGAATTAGAGGTAGTCGCACAAAAGAAATGGGGGCACATCTCATCGTTTAAGCCGTGTGTGACAGAGGATCAAATAATTGCCTTTGTTGAAAAGCACACTGAAATCGGACGAAATCATATGATTTGCTATAAATTGCTTAAAAAAATTAACTTTAAGCTGGGAATATCTGGGTGCTTTTATGAAGAATAGCTTAAAAAAATTAACTTTAAGCTGGGAATATCTGGGTGCTTTTATGAAGAACTCCTAAAGCCTTCTTTGTGGCCAGTTGATATTAAAGTTCGCTCATTTGTTTTTTTTTCCAAAAAACAACAAATTCACAACAAATTGTGAGGAACTCATCCAAAAATGCTAAGGATCTAAAAATCTATTATCAAAATATGTCTGGTATGCGAACAAAAGCGGATATTATCAATAAATTTTCAACTCAATGTGATTATGATATCTTTGAGCTTGCTGAGACCTGGCTAAATGATGACTTCTTTGATGCGGAATATTTCGATACGCATTTTTTTCTAACATATCGCAAAGATAGAGATGCAATTAAAACTGCGTGTTCGAGAGGAGGCGGTGTTTTGATTGCTATTAAAAAAAATCTTCGATCATCAATATGTAATCTCCGCAATATGGATTCTACGTTGGACCAATTATGTGTTTCTATTACTGGTGTTGCTGGTATGATGTATTTGTCGTGTCATATATTCCGCCGAATAGTTCAGATAGCATTTATATTGCACATGTTGATAATATATTGGATATGCATGCAAGTATCAACAAAGATTGTACATTCTGTGTATTAGGCGAATTTAAATAGTATTGTTTGGTCTTTTATATCTGATGATATTATGTTAACACCTTACAATGTTAATAAAAATCACGAAATTTATCTAATTGATAACTTCCTAAGTCTAGGTCTAAAGCAAGTAAATTTTTTAGCAAATGAATTGAATCGTATTTTAGACCTTATGTTTATATCTAGTAATGTGATGTTTAAATTATACGAATGTTTATTGCCGATTTCGCGTTCATGAATTTTTAAAATGTTCACTGAATGAATCTGATATTAAGTATAACTTTAATCTATGTAATTTTAATGAGTTGAATTCTATTATTTCCAATTTAGATTGGCGCAATATTCTTTGCTGTCATGATACTAAATCTTGCTATAATGTATTTCTCGATAAAATATTAAGTATATGTAAAAAATTTGTTCCATTACAACAAAAAAAACGCATACATTACCATGATATACAAAAGGACTAAAGAAAATGAAAAATCTAAGAAATAAGTTTTATAACGCCTACATTGCCACTAAAAACGTTATTGACCAGCAAAAATATGTATTTTATCAGAGAGAATTTTATTGTTTAAATAAATTTTTATATAAACAATACACTCTTTCGTCTGAAAGCAATATTAAGAGCAATCCAAAAATGTTTTGGATGTGTCTGCGTTAATAACGCCAATTTTTAACGAGTTGGGAAAGTTAGGTCACATGGGTAAGTTCGGTCACATGGGGCGGATTTTTATAGTCGGTCGGAATACCCTACACCTTTGGTGGGGATATTTAATTGCATACCTTAATTTTAAAGTTTTTAATTATGATGAATCTCCCCACCCTCAGAATATTATTCATAAATCAGAAATGTACGTCTTATATCCCCATTAATTAAAAAATGTATATAAAAGTATAAACAACTAAAAAAAAATTGAAAAATATAATTGGGCGGACCACGCCTATATTTAAAATAATTTATTTTAATTTAATAATTTACGGATCAAATTTCCACTATGAAAACCCGGCAAATAATGAAAAAAAAGTGAGCGGATCACGCCCATTTTTGAACCACATATTTATAGTTGAATTCTAACAATACCTTTTAAATTTTATAACTATACCTTCAATACTTTTCGAGTTATTAGTTCCGAAAGAGTTATATAAAAGTGACTTGTATGGGAGGTGTGCGTGTCCGTTGACCGATTTGGCTCATTTTGAAACTCAGTTCCTACTTTTGGCTACAATATATTGAGACGAAATTTCATTGCATTCTGATCAGTATTTCTCAAGTTATTCTGTATTCGGACAGCAAGACGGACAGTCAGACGGACATGGCTAAACGGACTCGGGTAGTGATGCTGATCAAGAATATATATACTTTTCCATACCGGACAAGCCTCCTAAGGGGCGTTACAATATATGCACAAAGTTAATATACCCTGTACCTTATAGGTGTAGGGTATAAAAATGGTCGTAAAAATGACGTTACTAACTATAGAGCTATTTCAAAGTTAAGTTCAATTTCAAAAGTTTTCGAGCACATTATTTTTCATAAGCTATTTTTTGTGTCAAAATCTATTATCTGCGATTGCCAACATGGATTATATACAGGTAGATCCACAGTAACTAATTTGGCTGTTTTTAATGAGTACTGCATAACAGCGTTTTAAGAAGGTTACCAAGTTGATGCTATTTATACACATTTTGCAAAGGCTTTTGACAAGATTTCTCATAAAATGTTATTAGCTAAATTAGAAAAGATAAGTTTTCATTCAAGTTTTTTGAATTGGATAACATCTTATCTATCAAATCGTAAATGCGTTGTATGTATTGAAAATACCATGTCTTTGCCATATATGCAGACATCTGGTATTCCGCAAGGTAGTGTGTTAGGTCCACTATTATTTAATCTATTTATTAATGACATTTCAACATGCTTTTCCACTGCAAAATATATTTTGTATGCGGACGATTTAAAAATGTTTGCAAAAGTTCAAAGCCCACGTGATGTTATACTTTTGCAAAATGATATTAACAATGTTTATCACTGGTGTACATTAAACAATCTGTTTTTTAATGTCAATAAGTGTTTTCATGTAAAATATTCTAAGTCATATAATCCATTTGTGACCTCTTTTCAATTGGGAAATAATTGTCTAAGTCTTGTTAAGGAAATTTTAGATTTAGGTGTTTTTTGATGCCATGTTTACATTTGTACCGCATTTAAATTTCATTATACCATGGGCTTATTCTCTTTTGGCATTTATTAAACGAAATAGTTCAGAGTTTACCGATCATTATACTCGTAAATTACTATATTCAGCCTTTGTTCGATCAAAATTGGAGTATGCATCGATAATTTGGAGTGCTTATTGCGACGCCCATAAAAAAAGACTTGAAAAAATACAAAAAAAATGTCTTAAATTTGCTGTTGTATCACTTAACTTTTCTTTACCTCTACCATCCTATAAATCGCGTTGTTTGCTTTTAAATATGCAATCTCTTGAACTGCGGAGAAGAGCTCAAACATTATTATTTATTTTTGATATAATTTCTGGCAATGTAGAATGTTCGAGTTTACTTACACTTATCTCTTTTCATGTGCCTAGTAGGAGTTTGCGCCATAACAATTTATTTTATATTAAAGTTCATAGAACAAATTATGCTTTAAATGCTCCTATAACACGAGCTCTTATAGAGTTCAATAAAATTGCCTATAATAATGTTGTTGAATTTTGTATATCAAGATTTAAATTTAAAATTTTTTGTTATGTTGTTTTAAGATGAAAATTTAAATATAAGGATATTTATTAATAATTTAACAATTAATAAATATCCTTATATTTAAATTTAATAATAATGTATAGTATTTAATCTAGTCTGTAAGGAATTGTTTTCCAAAGACTTAATAAAATGAAATGAAAAAAAAAATGATGTTGGTTTGATGACACACTTTTTTGTCGTTGCAAAAATAAGCGGCGACAATTTACCTAATCAGCAATTGTAACTATAAACCAAATTCGCAGCAGCGTCAAGTTGCAAGCTTGAAGAAAATAAGCTCGTGGTGCCATATGTTTGTAAACAAAGATGACTTCAATGCAATGACTTCGCGATGACCTAAATTCAATGTCATCGCGGGTTGCTGATTATGTAAGAGTTGCTTTCACGGTCAGCGTTAAGAACTCGAGTTGCGGATCGAACTTGAGTTCTTTACGAAACTTGTGATTGGTTAAAATGATGCTTCTGGGCAAAAGCAGCAAAACACACTGTGATTGGCCAAAATTATGTTTCTAGGCAGAAGCAGCAAAATAAAAGTAGCATTGAAACTAAGATTAAGTATTAGTATATAAGCTATAGTTATTTAGTTTTTAAGTGGAGTTGTATATTGTACTATTTTGTAGAACGTAACATGAACAAAAGATTGTAAAGTAATTAGTAGTGATATAAAAATAAAGAAGGACGAAGTTAAATGCAGAAAAAAGATGAAATAAGTGTCTTTATTTAACAGGAAATAACGACATTAAAAAGATGGACGAAGTTGCACAATTCTGACCGATCACAAGCTTCTTACGTACGCATTTTTGCAGAGGCCCGAGAAGACAACGCCAAAGCAGACTCGACAACTTAGTTTTATAAGCGAATTTATGTAGTCGCTGATCTACTTTCACGTGTTGAAGCCATATTCCATGGTGATCAAATCGATTTCAAAAATCTCGCAGAAAGCCAAAAAACAGATTCTGAGTTTAAAAAAAATTGGAGAAGAAAGCTCTCTTCAACTAAAACTCATAGACACAACCTCAAAATCTGCACTTGTATGCGACGTCTCAACAAACCGTGTTCGACCATATATAACAGCTGATTTTCGCGTCCAAGTGTTCAACTCTATTCACAATCTGTCTCACTCAGGAAGCCGTTCAACAATCACCGAACGATTTGTGTGGAAAAACATGACATTGCAGAAATGGTCAAGAAATGCATTGAGTGCCAGAAATCAAAAATTGGCAAACATAACATATTAACATATCCTTGGTTGGACCTCTACCTCTATCTGGTGCACTCAAATACTGCCTCATATACATCAACCAATTTACGCGTTGGCCTATGGCAGTACCAATCGAAGACATCACTGCAGAAACCGTGACTAAAGCACTTTTAAACGGATGGGTAACACAGTTTGGAATGCCTGTCGCCATCACAACTGACCAGGGCAGACAATTCGAATCAAATTTATTCAAAGAATTGACACGACTAACTAGATCAAAGCACCTACGAGCCATCGCTTATCATAGTGGAAACAATGCATCGTACCTTAAAAAGTGCTATAAAATGTCACACTGCGAGCTCATGGATTGACAGCTTATCTATTGTTCTTCTGGGACTTCGTGCTACACTAAAAGAGGATCTCAGCACTACGCCAGCAGAAATTGTTTATGGTGCATCACCTTAACTTCCTGGTGAATTTTTCGAAAAACCAACCAATGGGCGGTATGAATAAAAATAAGCAAATGCTTATACTTGAAGCAAATGCTTATTTTTGAAATGCTTATGAGTATAAGCAAATGCTTATGAGTAATAAGCAGATGCTTATGAGTGATAAGCATATGCTCATGAGTTTGAAGCAGATGCTCATATTTGTATGAAAATTATAAGCATTTGCTTCAAAAAAAATGAGGTTGGTATTTAGTAGACTCATTTTTGAAAATTATATGAATTAAATGTTTTAAAAGACTTGTTTCATATATTTTTTTCATTTTTAAGCAACACACGATTATGAAATGAAATGAAAAAGAAATTAATTTTATTCTTATTTTCGAGTTTGAACGTACTTGTGATTGATACAAATAAAAAAATATTGCGGAATTTATGGAAATTAAAAAAAAAAATATTATGAGCCTCGATCGTCAACTCAAACAAGTGATTTCAAAATTATATTCCGATTTAACGAAGAGAATGTGGAGTGGTTGTCTTACAATTTCTTCGGACATAATGAACAAACGCGTGGTGGCGCACTATCTTCACAGCAAAAAATGAAAATTTGCTATAGATATTTATCAGATCCTGGCTTTTAAAAAGGAATTGGGGAAGAACTTGGGGTTGAACAATCTACAGTATCTCGAACTGTAACCAGTGTTGTAGAAAAAATAATTACACAAGTTAATACCTGGATCAAATTTCCCACCACTAATAATTCTATTCGCAAAGCAAAAGAGCTATGGCAAAATAAATACCGTTTTCCAACCGTAATAGCTGTTATAGACTGTACACACATCGGAATAGAAAAACCAAAAAATTATGGAGATGAGTACATCAACCGAAAAGGGAAACCTTCATTAAATGTACAAGCAACTTGTGATGCATGTTTACAAGCGTTGACGTGAGTTGGCCAGGGTCCGTTCATGACACAGAATTTGGAAAAATTCTTCATTACCTCAGAATATGTCTAAAATGGTAGACACACTTCTTCTTGGTGATGAAGGTTACGGAATAGAACCATGGCTCATGATTCCTTTCCGTAATCCCGATGATCCAATTAAAAGAAGTTACAACAATCTTCTTAAGAAGGAGAGCGTTATAATTGAGCGGTGCTATGGACAAGTAAAACGTAGATTTCCTATAATAAAATATATTTGTCGTGTAAAACTACAAAATATTTCAAAGATAGTGATAGCTTGTTTTATTTTACACAACATTGCTAAATATTTAAATGATGCAGATTTTGATGAAAACCAAAAAAAACAAACACACCAAAAAAAAAAACATACTCACCAAAAAAAAAAAAAAAAACAAACACACCAAAAAAAAAAAACAAACACCAATAAAAAAACAAACACACCAAAAAAAAAAACAAACACCAATAAAAAAACAAACACACCAAAAAAAAAAAAATACACACAAAAAAAAAAAAAAAATACACACACACCAAAAAAAAATACACACACTAACAAAAAAAACACGCACAAAAAAAAAAACACATATCAACAAAAAAAACACACCGAAAAAATACACATCTCAACAAAAACAACACATACCAAAAAATACACACACAAAAAAAAAAAATAAACACAAAAAAAAAATACACACACAAAAAAAAATACACACACCAAAAAAAAAAAACTCGCACACAAAAATAACACACATACCGAAAAAATACGCACACCGAATCAACATTAAAAAAATCCCATTCCAAAAAATACACACACCAAAAAAAATACAACCACCAAAAAAAAAACACACACACCAAAAAAAAATACACACACCAAAAAAGATACACACATCAACAAAAAAAAAAGACATTCCAAAAAAATACACGCACCAAAAAAAAAAAAACACAAAAAAAAACAACCACCAACAAACAAAAACACTAACCAAAAAATACACACAACCAAAAATATACACAAACCAAAAAATTACACACACACTAAAAAAAACACACACACCAAAAAATAATACACACACACTCACTTATACCTTACAATCGAATGCAACATCCACTGAAATTGATGGCTCGCTTCTGTTATTTAATTTTTGAATGTTTAAATTGTAGTATTTTCTTTGAGTTCTGGTGATCTCCAACTGCTCCAACAACACCAAACGCTGTAGTGCCGATGTTGACAATTCCTTAGTTTCGTCCGTTTATTTTGTGTTTCTTTTGCGTGGTAACGAAAGAATCGGCGATTTCACAGGTTCATTGTTGTTCGATGTATCGTCGAACCCACAAACTAAAGCACCTATTACAACTCTTGTTATAATAGTTGTGATAATATTTTCTGTTCATACCTGGATTTTTGTTAACAGTGGGATTTGTATCTCCATCCATTGCTTCGTACAATAATTTTTCCCAGTCCATCAACTTAATTGGGCGATTTCCAGTCCGATTCAAATCGGTTTTTTTTCAATCTGGTTTTCATGTTATTAATTTTTTTTTGAATTTTTTTAATATTTGTTTTTTTTTAATCACTTTTTCATAATTTTTAAAAATTATTTCCAAAGCGGACTCTTTTTGGATTTTATTGGCTGGTATCTGCGATTTTGATAAAACTTCTGGATATTATGAAATTTGTTTAGCAATAAATAATAGCTCGCTGCTATTAACAGACACGTCTTCCTCGCTAGAAGTCATTTTAAAATAAATCAATTCATATTCAAAAATTAAAAATTTTATTTCAGCAATTTTTTTTTAATTCCAAAGCCTATTTGGTAAATAAAACTTAAATTGGGAGTTAAAAACTTAAAAAAAGTTCATAAAAATGTTATTACAAAATCTAGCCTATTTAGAAAAAATACTTCTGTGTATCTTTATTTTATAAAAAACAAAGTTTAGTTCATGGGTATAAAAAAGAAAATTCTTATAAAATAATGCCTATTTTATAATCATTTGCTTTTTTTATAACCATATGCTTATGAAGCATTTGCTTATTTTATAAGCAAATGCTTATTTCATAAGCATTTGCTTATTATCAATAAGCATTTGCTTCATTTTTGTGAGTATAAGCATTTGCTTATTTTTATTCATACCGCCCAATGAATACAACATAAGCGAACTTGTCAATAATCTTCGCAAAGTAATAAACGATTTAAGACCAGTACCAACATCAAACAACAATTGACAGAATATTTTCCTCCAAAACGAGATAAAAAATTGCTCGCACGTTTTCACCAGAGACGATTTTATAAGGCCGCCACTAAAAGCGCCATACGACGGGCCATAGAATTAAAGCAGCTTTCATTACAACTGACGAACATGAATTAAATGTCACAACGCTTCAAAAAAACGCTCGTTATACAACGCCACCAGTCGAAGAGAAAACTAGTCTAGGCAAGACCTCTCGAATCGGCAAAGCAGTTAACCTTCCACAGAGATTTTTACATTTCACTCAACATTGCAACTGAAGGAGAGGTGATATTGCTGTCAATAAATTTAATTTTGTCATTTTTTATATATTACTTACATTGTTAATTAAATTTTACTCAAATCTTTTTAAAACCTACTTTTTAAAAATCCTTCTATTTAGTTTTTGGAATTTTTAAATATCATAGCAACTTTGTAAATTAAAATATTCGATATTATTCTTTTAAAAATATATAATTTTTTATTTGGTTTTTTGGAAACAAAAACCAAATATATGTCCGAAATGTACCTGTATTGAAAAATCAGTTAAAAATTAATTAAAAGACTTGATCATGAATCGGTCTATAAAAAAAACATTTAAAAGAATTTAAGTATTATTAAAATGAACTTTTCAAAACGTATCCCACTTAACCGCAGGCTCCCCTACATATTTTTTTTAATACAATAAATATAAAACCTATATCATTAAAATTTGAATCATTTTCTTTCGTAGAGTCGGTAGCTCGTCTGGTTAGTGCATTGGACTACGGTTCGATCCCCAGCGGCTGTCAACATCTTTTTCATAGAAATTTTTTTTCTGTTCGACGTTACTCGGCAGTCAATGGCAAACCTACACGCATAGAAATATATTGTTAAAATTTACAATAAATGATTATCATTTCAATTTAATATAATTATAATGTGGCAACACTTTTTACTCTGTCTCAGCAAACTTAAAAATAAAGAAACTTCAACTACTCAATTTTTTTTTTTAAATTGATGCAGATTTTATGCAAAATGTGAGATATGTTATTAATTAATATATTTATGAAACTAATTTTTATTTTTGCCACAGGGTCAGAGAACCATTTCTGCAAAATACGTACGGCATACGTAAATGAGCATTAATTCTCGTCTGATAAAATCATGCGGGACAATTCCTTCTACATTGAAACGCCTTTAGACATATACTTGGCCACATACAAAGCTACTTGCTCCCCATGGAACTGTGACGTGCTACTGTGATGTAGTCCATTTTAGTGACGAGATAGTCACGGATAATGATGAAGAGCATTAGCGCCATGAGCCAGTGTTAAACGCATGCCTATGGTCTTGTTTAAATTTGTTTGTAATTCAATAATAATATACAAACAACAATTTCGTGTCTTTTTGTACATAGGCAACAAAAACAGTTTACAAATATTAAAAAATGACAATTCCATTTTATTTAAAAATAACAATATTGATTGTTTTCAGTCAGAATCGAATTATTGTTTGAAAATACAATAACAATACAATTTTTAAAACCAACAATAAATTCACAATGATATAATAGGATCTATTTTGAACATATTTTTGTTATTTTACTGTTATTTTACTGTATAACAATATATTTCTATGCGTGTACGAGAGTAAACATTGCCTAAGAAAAGCTCTCACCCACTGTTCGGATTCAGCATTAAACTGTAGGTCCCACCACTTTGAGTACAAATATAAAATGCACAGCTCAAATGGTGAGAGAGCTCGGCCTAAGTCTATACATGACTGTAGCGCAAAACTATTATTATTATTATTGAAACTTGAATGTTAATTCAATATCATGCTCATCAAATTATTGTCTTGAAGCAGACGGGTTTTATTACGATTTGCTATTTATTAAACTCGTTCATAATATAATGATTTTAATTAAATAGTAATTAAATAAAACAAACTTTTTTAACAAATTTATAGTCAAATTAATTTATAAAATCAATTTGACTGCGAATTTCGGAATAACTATTGAAACTTAAATGTTATTTCAATATCATGCTCATAAAATTATCGTCTTGAAGCAGTTGGTTTTTATTATGATATTCTTATCATATTTTATTATTTGTTGGTCAGAATAATTAACAGATTTATTGAAACAAATAAATTCTTCGACACGTTCACGGCGGTAATGTAAAGGCATTAATTGTTTGATTTTAAAGCACCTATCTATTGGCATCATTAATTAAAAATATTTTTTCAAACATTAATTTGCATTTGTTATTTATTTGCAGGAAAAAATGTTTGGCAAAATATATTTAATTAATGATGCAGATCGATAGGTGCTTTGAAAACATACAATAAATGCCTTTACACCACTTCCTTTATATACCAATAAAAAGTTATGGCGAAAAAACGAAAAGATTCGCCCTATTGGCATGACAATATTTTCAATTTTTCAAATTCGTCCTTTTGGTTTTGTCTATTGTGGCTAGAAATATCAAACAAAATGACACGCGATTTTGGGACAGCATACTTGACGATAAACTACATTCAAAAATGTAAAAAACGCAAATGTCAAAAATTACACATTCACCTTCTTTGACATGATAGTGATGATATGTTGTTTTTGGAATTTTTACGCACTTGACTGAATTGCACTATATTTTTCTGTTAAAGATTTTTAATCACTTTCACGCAATGAACTGTGTTTATTAATTTGAATTTTTAAATTGTCTTGAAACTTGCAATTGTATTTACGATTGCAAAAAACGCCTAAACACAAATTCATGTCGCGTAATCAATACACTTTTGTTGCAAATATTAAACATTTCACGTAAAATATAATTAAAAATTTGACTGTATAAATTGTTTATATTTGATTTTTTGACAGTTTTTCACGTTTAAATTAGAATACAGTAACAATTATTTATAGTAAAGGCATGCCACGGTGAATGACAACATTTTAATGACTAGACTTTGTCACGAAAATGCCAAAATACGGCTTTAAATTTAAGAATTTTCTTATTCCTATAACAATATCAACACTAATTCTCAAATTGATTTCAAGGGTACATCAAAGAAGATTTAGTCTTATTTTCAACTCGAAATCAAATTGACCTACATTCAGTTTTTTGCTTTTAAATATTGATTAAATACTACAAAATAAGTAAAAAAAAGGATCTTCATATACGACAACAAAAAGGGCATTTTTTAAATCAATTTAAGTTGATATTGATTTGGGAATACCAAAATTATTCAAGTTAAGGTTAAGCTACCAATTTTATTGATAAAACTATGATTTTTTAATTTAGGTTAAAGGTGTTTCAAACATTAACCTCAACTCTATGATTTGTAAGTAATGATAGATTTCAAAGCATTCGCAAGTGAATATTTATTGCAATGGCGCATAGTGGTTTATTTTTGGAAAAAAGTCCCTTTTTGATATATAAAATTTAAAAAATGAATAAGGTTTTTTGGAATACTTCATCATTTTAAAATTTTTTTCGCAAATGATAAAAGTGACCCTTGTATTTTCATATGAAAAGAAAATAATTTCAAAATCATTTGTAAATATTTATAAAATGGCAATTTATTGTAACAGTTAAAATCAAAAAATTCTGAAACTTTAGTAGAATAAATCTTTGTTAGCTATCCTGACCTATCCAGGCTTATTGGTATCAAAATAAAGTGTAGAATGACTACTTTCAATTTCTGTAAAATGCACTTACGACCACTTGCGACCTCGATAATTGTTACCACTTTTGTGTCTTAACCCAAAAAACAGCCAAATTTTAGAGCATTTTATTGACCCCAAAAAGGATTGCATAGTTTCAGGCACATCTTAACGAAGTTGAGCTTCTTAGAAAATCTTATAGTAAAATATACTCCTAAAAAATTCTATGGTTTTTTTGTACAAAAAGTGTTAAAAGAATAATAAGGGGACTAATTAGACTAATTAAATCATAATATTATAAAGTTGAGGCCTGTGAGATCTGACTTTATAATTATATTAAATAAAAAATGACATTTAGAATTTCCCACCAAATTTTAAGTGAAGAGTTGATATAAAAACGGTTACGATGTGAATAAATTGAAAGATTTTTTAAAGAAAATTATGAGAATTTGACTAACGAAGAAATTGAAATGGTTCTTAATGATGTTAAATAAAGATTTTTTAACTAATTTCGAGAGAAATTGTATAACTCGAGCAGATATATTAAACAGTTCTTGTTAAAAAATAAAAAGTGGTTATGATGTAATATTCAATTTTTTAAATTTAGGCAAATATATTAAAGCATTTGAGCTATGAAGGTTATTCACTATACACAGAAAAATCCTCTTTTGGCATGAGGTTAATTGAACCAACGTTTCAGTGTTGCAACCGAAATACATTTGTTGTAACCTCATGTCATCAAAATGAACGTACCATTTCTTTCTCTAACCGAAATGTTAGTTCGCGCACCTGTATGTTCGGTTGTCGTAACCGCATGATTGCATATTTCATTCTGCCAAAATTTGACGTTTGAGCATTTGTTACGGCAATTGAGTACGTTATTGTATCAACAAAATAAATGACAAACGGCAACCTCATGTCTATCAGCAGTTCGGTTGCCAGTTTCTTGGCAAAAATTATGGATACATGCAGAAGTAAATAAACGTCATAAATTTTCACAAATGGCAAACAATAAAAAAATTCATTAATTAAGTAAAAATGCGAAATAAATTTATGAATATTAATAAAATAATGAATTAATTCAATACAAATTGCTGTTTAGCTAGTGAAATATAATAAAAATATGTGACCATATGTGGCATTATAAATAGTTTTATATTTTGTTTAATTATGATGATAGAAAATATTAAATGTGTGTTCATACTATTTTTATTTTTCAGGGAACAAGAATTAATAGATATATTTTTTAAAATTGTGTGCGTGACATATTTACGCATCAAAAATATATATATAAAACTTAACATTAATAAGTTTTCTATACAAAAAAATATTCTTAAAATAAAATTTCAATTGGAGGTTGAGGCATGCTTGCTGACTTGGAGGTTTAAACAACCCCATGCTTGCTGAATAGTAGGTTGGCACAACCTCATGCTTGCTGAATAGGAGGTTGACACAATCTTATTCTTGCTGACTAGGAGGTTGGTACAACCTCTTAATCAGCAAGTTTACGCAACCGAATAATTCGGTAGGGCAATTTAGTTGGTTGCCGCAACAAATCAGTTTTCTGTGTGCGGAAGATGCCTTTTTGATTTGTCTGAATGATGTCCTAACTGTATACAAAAAGATGCCTTAAAGATATTATCTAAAAGTAGTCTTCTTAGCAACTGATAGATAACCGGATTAAGTTATGTAATAGTTCACAAAAACGAAATGCCAAAAGCGTAAATAAAAGTAAAACTTTCATTTTTTTCCACAGAAAATACAATGAAAACAGAATATTTAAATATATGAATATATTGTAAAGGTTAATAATTTAATGCAGCGAATGCAGACTGCCGCGCAGCTGTGTCTTTAACTTATCGAAGTTGGATTTCGGAATATGTTGCGATATGAGTCGTTAGGCTCTCGGCGAAGTCTTCAGGTCGCAAATAAAATAGCGCTGCGGCGGTTCTCCAACTTTTGCTAGGAACAATCAGTTCTTGATTTTTTATAATTGCAAATGTCCTTTTTGTCCAGTTCCATGCAGCTCATCTGCTTGTTCTGTACAATACCTAAAATCTCGCCGCGACTCATGGCCCTTGCTGGTGGGCCGTACGATTGTATTGCAAAACTCCTCACCGAATTCGGCTTGCATTTTATCTGCGACGCATTCTTAAAGACCATTCTCGTAGCAAGTACGCGCGTTAACACCCTCATGGTCGTTCCCGCCGACAGGCTTGTGTTTCCGACACGCTAGAGAGGGCAGCGAGCTGTGTACCAATAGCCAAACAGAAAAATCCTCTTTTGGCATGAGGTTAATAAACCAACGTTTCAGTGTTGCAACCGAAATACATTTGTTGTAACCTCATGTCATTAAAATGAACTTACTTTATTTTTCTACAACCAACATGTTAGTCCGTGCAACTGCATGTTCAGTTGCCGTAACCTCGTGATTGCATTTTTCATTCTGCCAAAATTGACATTCGTGCATTTGTTACGGCGATTGAGTAAGTTATTGTATCAACAAAGTAAATGATAAACGGCAACCTCATGTCTATCAGCAGTTCGGTTGCCAGTTTCTTGCCAACAATTATGAATACATACAGAAATAAACAAACGTCAAAAATTTTCACATGTCAAAAACAATAGGAAATTCATTAATTAAGTTGCATTGCGAAATTAATATACAACGAGTTGGGTAAGTTAGGTCACATGGGAAAGTTCGGTCACATGGGGCGGATTTTTATAGTCGGTCCGGCCCGACTATGGAATACCCTACACCTTTGGTGGGGATATTAATGTGGGATATTTAATTGCATACCTTAATTTTAAAGTTTTTAATTATGCTGAACCTCCCCACCCTCAGAATATTATTCACATATCAGAAATTTAAGTCTTATATCCCCATAAATTAAAAAATTTATACGAAGTACAAAAAAGTAAAAAAAAAATTGAAAAATATAATTGGGCGGACCACGCCCATATTTAAAATTTTGAAAGGCTAATATTTCATAGATTTTATTTTAATAATTTACGGATCAAATGTCCACTATGAAAACCCGGGAAATAATGAAAAAAAAAGTGGGCGGATCACGCCCACATATTTTTAGGTGAATTCTAACAATACGTTTTAAATTTTATAACTATACCTTGAATACTTTTCGAGTTATGAGTTCCGAAAAAGTTATATAAAAGTGACTTGTATGGGAGGTGGGCGTGTCCGATTTGGCTCATTTTCAAACTCGTTTCCTACTTTTTGATAAAATATATTGAGACAAAATTTCATCGCATTCTGGTCAGTATATCTCAAGTTATTCTGTATTCGGACAGCAAGACGGACATACAGACAGACAGACATGTCTAAACGGACTCGGGTAGTGATGCTGATCAAGAATATATATATACGGACACGTCTCCTAAGGGGCGCTACAATATATGCACAAAGTTAATATACCCTGTACCTCATAGGTGTAGGATATAAATATTAATAAAATAATATATTTATTCAATACAAATTGCTCATTAGCTAGTGAAATATAATATAAATAAAAACCAGTTGGGAAGGTTAGATCACATGGGAAATTTTAAAGAAGGTGTAATTATGATAGTTAGGATTATCAAAATTATAGTCGGTCTAAGCCGACTATAAATACCCTACACATATGTGTGGTTACCATTCAAAGTGATATATAGGTCACCAGGGTATACGAATCCTGAAAATAACTACAAACATTCAATCGCTGAAGAAATTCCATTCATTTGATACCCATATTTACAAATGGGTAGGTGTACCGAATTTCGATTTTTTTTTTTTTGTGAACCACAAGTCTTTTCGCCGAAAAACATTATTATCATGTATTTGAGCATGAGTCAATATATATTTTACCAAAAAAAGTTTACCTAAGCACGTATACATAAAAATTGATCTTTATATGTACATTTTATATGAGGTATTTGAACATAAGTGGTCCGATCATATGTCACAATGGACCGATCTCGCGTACAGCGTAGGTATATTAGTAATCTAAGTTATAAGTTTTATTTATCTAGCTCTTCAATTTTAAAAGTAGTAGGGATTTCAACAGATGCTTCCTTCTGGGTGTTACAAACGGCGTACCAAACTGAATATACCCTTTCACTCTTAGTGTAGGGTATAACCAGTTGGGAAGGTTAGATCACATGGGAAATTTTAAAGTAGGGATATTGTTATAGTTGGTGTGATGAAGTTAGTAAGAATGATGAATTTAGTCAGTCTAAGCCGACTATAAATACCCTACACATATGTTATAATGTGTGCGGTTACCATTCAAAGTGTTACATGGTGACCTATGTTATACGAATCTTCAAAATAACTACAAACTTGCGAACGCTGAAGAATTTCCATTCATTTGATACCCATATGTATAATGGGTAGGTGAACCGAATTTAGATTTTATTTTGGGAACAAGTGGGTTCGTGGGAAAACATCATTTGTATGTATTTGAGCATGAAACCAATGTATATTTGGCCAAAATTCACTTATGCCCGTATAAAGTAAAATTGATATGATAAGTATGATGTAAATTTGATATGAGATATTTGAATAAAAGTGGTCGAATCACAGGTCACAATGGACCGATCATTAGATACAGCGTAGGTATAATTGTAATCCAAATTAGAAGTTTCATTGATCTAGCTCTTCAATTTTTTAAGTAGTAGGGAGTTCAATAGAGAGACGGACAGACAGACAGACAGACAGACAGACAGACAGACAGACAGACAGACAGACAGACAGACGGGCATCGCTAAATCGACTCAGGAGGTCTGCTGATCAAGAATATATATACTTTTCCATACCGGATATGCTTCCTTCTGAGTATTACAAAAGGCGCACAGTGGTCAAAAAGTGTATGGTTTCGGAATAAAGTCAATAATTTTGGAACCAAATTGAATGAAGTTTTTTTTTGTATAATTTTTGGTCTTATTGCGGATCATATTTAATATATTTTGCGCATTTAAATTTTTTCAAAAAAATGTTTTAACCGCCGGAAAATACGTCTAATTATGACATTGATGTATAGTGGGCGTATCCGTTAATTAAATGAAACCATTTTAACATACTTTATACTTATTTATGTATGCACTAACAATCCAAAGTTTTAAGTACATAGCTCATCTAGTTTTCTTCTTACCGTGTTTTCCATTTTCAAGCGGACAGACGCAAACTATGTGAAATTCATGTATTTTGGGCGTACCCGTTAATGGAATGAAACTACTTTAACATATTTTATATGCACTAAAAATCCAAAGTTTTCAGTATATGGTTCTTCTACTTGTCTTCTTGACGTGTTTTCTATTTTCAAGCGGACGGACACACATTATATGAAATTGATGTATAGTGGGCGTACCCGTTAAAATAATGAAACCATTTTAACATATTTTATACTTACTTACGTATTAAATAAAAATCCAAAGTTTAAAGTATGTAGCTCTTTTAGTTTTCTTCTTAACTTGTTTTACGTGTACAATTGGACGGACGCAGATTATATGAAATATATCAATATATCAATTTCAACCCTTATTGATGGAAATAATCAAATGACAAACTAATACATATCAAATAAATATAAAAATAGACAATAATAATGAAAAACCAAAAGCTATGTTTAAAATTTAAATGCATTTTTATTTGAAATTATTTTAGCTACACTGTTTGTCACTGCCACAGTCACGTTCTGAGACACCTCTTTACACGGTAGGAGGTGTCTCAGTAACTGCCCACGAACATTTTCAATTTCATAGACCCGATTTTGTAGCGATTCATAAGCGTAATTTACTCGTCGCGGTTAATATTTTTACTATCAATCGGACATTTTTGTCCACACAAAATACACGGGGCACAAAAAAAGCTAACAGCAAGCGGTATGACGCAACAAAAAAAAAACAAATGCCAACTTTTAAGTATGAAGTTCAGAGGTGCAACTATGTGGATATTTTCCAGTTTTGTTTTCTTTAAAATGTTACATTTCTGATATATCTATACGATGCTTAATAGATAACTTTTGTAAGAACCTTTAAGTTCCCTGAAAAACGATAGTCGCAAAGATAATATTTCGTATTTTGTTCTAGTTGGGTAGTGAGGTAGATGTAAATGTAGATGAAACTTTTTTAACATATTGTATACTTATATATGTATTCACTAAAAATACAAAGTTTTAAGTATAGACTTCTTTTAGTTTTCTTCTTAACGTGTTTTAACGTGTGCAAACGGTCTACCATATAACAGTCGCTTAGACGTTCCAGGTTGAGACTCTTCAGACAAGTCAATAATTAAAACACCAGCATGAAAAAGGGCTTAAATATATTTGCGTACATTTGAAAAATTGTATATTACATCTTAACCACTTTTCATTTTTTAACAAGAACGTTTTAATATTTCTGCTCGAGTTATACCATTTCACTCAAAATGCGTTGAAAAATCTTTTTTTAACATTAAGAACCATATCGCCGCGGAGTATCAAACTGAATATACCCTTTCACTCTTAGTGTAGGGTATAAATATGAGACCAATGGAAATAGTTTTTTTTTATTTATTGGTTATGAGGAAATGAAAAATAAATGCATGCATATACATGTATCTTTTCATAGTGTTTTTCTTAGGGAGCATGAATTAGTAGATGTACTTCAAAATTGTGTGCGCGACAATTTTACTCAATTTAATGCATATAGAATACATAAGTTTTACATACATAAATAACTATGTTATAATAAAATGTTAATTGGACGTATAGAAAACCTCATGCTTACCGACTAGGTAGCGACAACCTTATGCTCACCAATTTGGAGGTTGCCCCAACCCTATTCTCACCGACTAGAAGGTGGGTACGCACAGCGACTAGCCCGAAAACATCTTGGAGTGTGAACACGGCTTGCTGGTACAGTATTTTTTCGTTATATTAATTTTATTTTCATGTTATTTGTATGTTGTTTGATGGATAGAAAATTTAAAATAAAAATATTTTGTCAGAAAATTTAAAATTGTCAGAAATGTAAACAAACATTTTCGAGGCAAACGATACGAAAGAGACTTGTTAAACAGCCGCCTTTTTGAAAACTTTTTGTGTACGACAATAAGATTACAAAATACTGGCATCATTTAACTGATTAATTAACAATGCATATGTGACTTGTTAGAAGTTAATCTTTTAGATGGCTTTTGAGAATGCAAATAAGTTCACATTAGAAAGACATCCTTTTAGGTATCATTTCGTATAATGTTCTACTTGGGCATAAATATATTCAAATAAATTCAAATTTTTATTAAATATTAAAATATGAATAAAAAAAACGTAATTGAAAATTTTAATTTCAATTTAAAATTAAATATTTTTCTTATTTTTATAAAATTAAGATACAACTATTTCAATGGAGTCCACCGCATCTATGTGTTCGTCAAGAAAACTGTACAGTAGTGGGCGTTAGTGCTTCGGCCTGCTAATTTGCAGACACCAGCGTAGATCCGTTCTCCTCGCACTCCTCCAGGTACTTAATAACGGTTCGTATGACGATGGTTAATTGAACCAACATTTCAGCGTTGCAACAGAAATACATTTGTTGTAACCTCATGTCATTAAAATGAACGTACCATTTCTTTCTCTAAGCGAAATGTTAATCCGCGCCACTGCTCGTTCGGTTGTCGGAACCTCATGATTGCATTTTTCATTCTGCCAAAATTTGACGTTTGTGCATTTGTTACGGCAACTAAGTACGTTATTGTTTTAACAAAATAAATGACAAACGGCAACCTCATATCTATCAGCAGTTCGGTTGCCAGTTTCTGGATACAAACAATAGAAAATTCATTAATTAAGTAAAAATGCGAAAAAAATATATGAATATTAATAAAATAACGAATGAATTCAATACAAATTGCTGTTTAGCTAGTGAAATATAATAAAAATATAAAAATGTGACCATATGTGGCATTATAAATAGTTTTATATTTTGTTTAATTACAATGAAATAAAATATTAAATGTGTCTTATACTGATTTAAATTTTCTGGGAACAGGAATTAATAGATATATTTTTTGAAATTATGTGCTTGACATATTTACGCATCAAACATACATATAGAAAACTTTACATAAATAAGTTTTCTATATAAAAAAATATTAATAAAATAAAATTTCAATTGGAGGTTTCGGCATGAAGCTGACTTGGAGGTTTAAACAGCCTCATGCTTGCTGAATAGGAGGTTGGCACAACCTCATGCTTGCTGACTAGAAGGTTAGCACAATCTCATTCGTGCTGACTAGGTGGTTGGTACAACCTCCTAATCAGCAAGTTTCCGCAACAGAATAATTCGGTAGGGCAATTTAGTTGGTTGCCGCAACAAATCAGTTTTCTGTGTGTACAAATTGCTGTAATACCACACACAGAACGAACGTTTCTGTGTTGCAACCCAAATACATTTGTTGTAACCTCATGTCATTAAAATGAACGTTCCTTATTTTCATACAACCGACATGTTAGTCCGCTCAATTGCACGTACGGTTGCCGTAACCTCATGATTCATTTTTTCATTCTGCCAAATTTGACATTCGTGCATTTGTTACAGCGATTGAGTAAGTTTTTGTATCAACAAAATAAATGACAAACGGCAACCTCATGTCTATTAGCAGTTCGGTTGCCAGTTTTTTTGCCAACAATTATGGATACATGCAGGATACATGCAGGGAGCAGGAATTAGTAGACCCAATAAACCAAGAACATGGATATTAAGTGATAATCGAATGTATATTGAACATTAATATCGAAGCTTTCACTGGGGAAAAACGTTCAACTTTTTGTAATTGTAAACTTGAAAACCATAGCGTTCTCCAGCATAACTGGTCGCTTTTTATCCAATTGAATCTAGCCTTTACCTAAACGTGAATTCCGACATTCAATGCACATTCGAGGTTTAACTTAATTGTAAGCTATAAATAAAATGTGATTCTTTGCTTACAAAATGTGATTCCACTTACATTGTATATCAGCTCATCGTGCATTTTCCGTGCAGTAGAATATATAGATATATATATATATAGAAAATATTTTATATTGTTCTTGTATGTTGTTCTTCACTTGATGTTTAACTTAATTTTTATTTTGAAATCGACCTTCAAATTACACTTGAATTCTAGCGCATATATTTCCCTAATTAAATTTTAAATATAAAATAAAAGAAAACGCATATAAGTTTTAATACTATATATTAAAAGGAATTAATGTATGTCCTACATTAGATTCTCGCTTCTGTGAGATAACAGACAGCTGCACCAGTACCTGCGCCGATGGCTGTGTACAGAAACTTCATTGCAAGGTTCGCGCAATGTTGTCAATGTTGTCTGCGTATGAATGGAAATATATTAATATTTCATTAACGTATTCGTAAACCTTGGCCACTTACATTGTATATCAGCTCATTGTGCATTTTCCATGCAGTAGAATTCTCGGGATGACTTTCGTGTTTGGACCTGCAATTCTATATTAATTGATTTGTCTGATTGTGCGAATGCAGTGGCGTATATGTAGTGGCGAAAAAAAATGAAAATATTCTTGTTGACATTTAATATAACACGTCACTGGGTTGCCACTGAGTAATTTTGTGTAGTGAATTTCGTCTCAAGTTTTTTTAACTTCGAAAACCAACCTTGGAATAACATTCATTTATTCGGCTTGATCAAGACATTGAAAACAAAAAACCCCAAATTTAAAAAACTCATTGCTTCTAAATTGTGAGGGCGACATATTTAAGCAAATATAATACATATAGAATACATAAGTTTTATATACATAAATAATTTTGTTATAAAAAGTTTCTATTGGAGTTTAGTAAACCTCATACTCACCGACTAGGAGGTTACGAACACCTCATGCTCACCAATTTGAATGTTGTCACAACCTCGTGATCACCGAATTGGAGGTTACCACAACCACATGTTCACTGATTTGGAGGTTGCCAACCGAATTAGGAGGTTGTTGCAACTACCATATCATTTGATGCTATAACCGAATGATTTAGTTGATTGCCGCAACAAATCAGTTTTCTGTGTGTAAAATAAACTTTATACACCCAACTAGACAAATTATGTCTGAAAGATGTCTTTAAGTTATCTTATAAGTGTTATCGATGTCCGTAATTTGTGCGAAATGTTACGAGAAAGATGTCTTTTTGTAATACAAATGATTGACCGCACACAAAAAAATCCTCTTTTGGCATTAGGTTAATTGAACCAACGTTTCAGTGTTGAAACCGAAATACATTTGTTATAACCTCATGTCATTAAAATGAACGTACTATTTTTTACTCTAACTGAAATGTTAGTACGCGCAACTGCACGTTCGGTTGTCGTAACCTCATGATTGCATTTTTCATTCTGCCAAAATTTGACGTTTGTGCATTTCTTACGGCGATTGAGTAAGTTGTTGTATCAACAAAATAAATGACAAACGGCAACCTCATATCTATCAGCAGTTCGGTTGCCAGTTTCTTGCCAACAATTATAGATACACGCAGAAATAAATAAATGTCAAGAATTTTCAAAAGTGGCAAACAATAGGAAATTCATTAATTAAGTAAAAATGCGAAATAAATATATGAATATTAATAAAATAATGAATTAATTCAATACAAATTGCTGTTTAGCTAGTGAAATATAATAAAAATATGTGACCATATGTGGCATTATAAATAGTTTTTTATTTTGTTCAATTATGATGATATAAAATATTAAATGTGTCTTCATACTGTTTTTATTTTTTAGGGAACAAGAATTAATAGATATATTTTTTAAATTGTGTGCGTGACATATTTACGCATCAAAAATATATATATAAAACTTAACATTAATAAGTTTTCTATACAAATAAATATTCTTAAAAAAAATTTCAATTGGAGGTTTCGGCATGCTTGCTGACTTGGAGGTTTAAACAACCTCATGCTTGCTGACTAGGAGGTTGACACAATCGTATTCTTGCTGACTAGGAGGTTGGTACAACCGTATACCCTGGTGACCTATATATCACTTTGAATGGTAACCACACATATGTGTAGGGTATTTATAGTCGGCTTAGACCGACTATAATTTTGATAATCCTAACTATCATAATTACACCTACTTTAAAATTTCCCATGTGATCTAACCTTCCCAACTGGTTTATAATTGCAAATGTCATTTTTGTCCAGTTTCATGCAGCTCATCTGCTTGTTCTGTACAATACCTAAAATCTCGCCGCGACTCATGGCCCTTGCTGGTGGGACGTACGATGGTATTGCAAAACTCCTCACCGAATTCGGCTTGTATTTTATATGCGACGCATTCTTAAAGTCCATTCTCGTAGCAAGTACGCGCGTTAACACCCTCATGGTCGTTACCGCCGACAGGCTTGTGTTTCCGACACGCTAGAGAGGGCAGCGAGCTATTGGTACACACAGAAAAATCCTCTTTTGGCATGAGGTTAATAAACCAACGTTTCAGTGTTGCAACCGAAATACATTTGTTGTAACCTCATGTCATTAAAATGAACGTACTTTATTTTTCTACAACCGACATGTTAGTCCGTGCAACTGCATGTTCAGTTGCCGTAACCTCGTGATTCCATTTTTCATTCTGCCAAAATTGACATTCGTGCATTTGTTACGGCGATTGAGTAAGTTATTGTATCAACAAAGTAAATGACAAACGGCAACCTCATGTCTATCAGCAGTTCGATTGCTAGTTTTTATGCCAACAATTATGAATACATACAGAAATAAACAAACGTCAAAAATTTTCACATTCCGAAAACAATAGGAAATTCATTAATTAAGTTGCATTGCGAAATTAATATACAACGAGTTGGGAAAGTTAGGTCACATGGGGCGGATTTTTATAGTCGGTCGGGCCCGACTATGGAATACCCTACACCTTTGGTGGGGATATTAATGTGGGATATATAATTGCATACCTTAATTTTTAAGTTTTTAATTATGCTGAACCTCCCCACCCTCAGAATATTATTCACATATCAGAAATTTATGTTATATACCCATAAATTAAAAAATTTATACGAAGTATAAAAAACTAAAAAAGAAATTTCAAAAATATAATTGGGCGGACCACGCCTATATTTAAAATTTCGAAAGGCTAATATTTCATAGATTTGATTTTAATAATTTACGGATCAAATTTCCACTATGAAAACCCGGGAAATAATGAAAAAAAAAAGTGGGCGGATCACGCCCACATATTTTTAGGTGAATTCTAACAATACGTTTTAAATTTTATAACTATACCTTGAATACTTTTCGAGTATGGGAGGTGGGCGTGTCCGATTTGGCTCATTTTCAAACTCGTTTTCTACTTTTTGATAAAATATATTGAGACGAAATTTCATCGCATTCTGGTCAGTATATCTCAAGTTATTCTGTATTCGGACAGCAAGACGGACAGACAGACAGATATGTCTAAACGGACTCGGGTAGTGATGCTGATCAAGAATATATATATACGGACACGTCTCCTAAGGGGCGTTACAATATATGCACAAAGTTAATATACCCTGTATCTCATAGGTGTTGGGTAGAAATATTAATAAAATAATATATTTATTCAATACAAATTGCTCATTAGCTAGTGAAATATAATATAAATAAAAACCAGTGGGGAAGGTTAGATCACATGGGAAATTTTAAAGAAGGGATATTGTGATAGTTGGTGTGATGAAGTTAGTAAGAATGATGAATTTAGTCAGTCTAAGCCGACTATAAATACCCCACATATATGTGATAATGTTTGCGGTTACCATTCAAAGTGGTACATGGTGACCTATGTTATACGAATCTTCAAAATAACTAAAAACTTGCGAACGCTGAAGGTGAACCGAATTTAGATTTTATTTTGGAAACAAGTGGGTTCGCGGAAAAACATCATTTGTATGTATTGAGCATGAAATCAATGTATATTTGGCCAAAAAAAATTCACTTATGCCCGTATAAAGTAAAATTGATATGATAAGTATGATGTAAATTTGATATGAGATATTTGAATAAAAGTGGTCGGATCACAGGTCACAATGGACCGATCATTAGATACAGCGTAGGTATAATAGCTCTTCAATTTTTTAAGTAGTAGGGAGTTCAATAGACAGACGGACAGACAGACAGACGGGCATCGCTAAATCGACTCAGGAGGTCATGCTGATCAAGAATATATATACTTTTCCATACCGGATATGCTTCCTTCTGAGTATTACAAAAGGCGCACAGTGGTCAAAAAGTGTATGTTTTCGGAAAAAAGTCAATAATTTTGGAACCAAATTGAATGAAGTTTTTTTTGTATAATTTTTGGTCTTATTGCGGATCATATTTAATATATTTTGCGAATTTAAATTTTTTCAAAAAAATGTTATAACCGCCGGAAAATACGTCTAATTATGACATTGATGTATAGTGGGCGTATCCGTTAATGAAATTAAACCATTTTAACATACTTTATACTTATTTATGTATGCACTAACAATCCAAAGTTTTAAGAATATAGCTCATCTAGTTTTTTTCTTACCGTGTTTTCCATTTTCAAGCGGACAGACGCAAATTATGTGAAATTCATGTATTTTGGGCGTACCCGTTAATGGAATGAAACTACTTTAACATATTTTATATGCACTAAAAATCCAAAGTTTTCAGTATATGGCTCTTCTACTTGTCTTCTTAACGTGTTTTCTATTTTCAAGCGGACGGACACACATTATATGAAATTGATGTATAGTGGGCATACCCGTTAAAATAATAAAACCATTTTAACATATTTTAAACTTACTTACGTATTAAATAAAAATCCAAAGTTTAAAGTATGTAGCTCTTTTAGTTTTCTTCTTAACTTGTTTTACGTGTACAATTGGACGGACGCAGATTATATGAAATATATCAATTTCATATAATGTGTGAGCGTACCCGTTAAAAGAATGAAACCATTTTAACATATTTTATACTTATATATGTAATCACTAAAAATCTAAAGTTCATAGTATACAGCTCTTTTAATTTTCTTTTTAGCGTGTTTTCAGTATCCTTTGGACGGACGGACATCATGTGAAATTGATGCATACCAAACCAGACAAACGATGCCCAAAACCTAAATTTAAAAGTCAATGCCTCTTTATTGACTTTTAGTTCTCGAAAAGATAACTAAAAAGTTATGTTTAAGTCAACTATAAAAAGTCATCATCAGAATGTTGTCCTCTAGAAAGCCGATAAGATAGCTTAAATGGAGCTTTTAGTTAACCCTTTTAACTACCAATACACATGTAAAATATGACAACAAATTATTATCAATGTATTAGGTTGTCATTCGATTATTTTTTTTCCAAAAATTGATGGAAATAATCAAATGACAAACTAATACATATCAAATAAATATAAAAATAGACAATAATAATGAAAAACCAAAAGCTATGTTTAAAATTTAAATGCATTTTTTTTTTTTAAATTATTTTAGCTACACTGTTTGTCACTTCCACAGTCACGTCCTGAGACACCTCTTTACACGGTAGGAGGTGTCTCAGTAACTGCCCACGAACATTTTCAATTTCATAGACCCGATTTTGTAGCGATTCATAAGCGTAATTTACTCGTCGCGGTTAATATTTTCACTATCAATCGGACATTTTTGTCCACACAAAATAAACGGGGCACAAAAACGCTAACAGCAAGCGGTATGACGCAACAAAAAAAAAACAAATGCCAACTTTTAAGTATGAAGTTCAGAGGTGCAACTATGTGGATATTTTCCAGTTTTGTTTTCTTTAAAATGTTACATTTCTGATATATCTATACGATGCTTAATAGATAACTTTTGTAAGAACCTTTAAGTTCCCTAAAAAACGATAGTCGCAAAGATAATATTTCGTATTTTGTTCTAGTTGGGTAGTGAGGTAGATGTAAATGTAGATGAAACTTTTTTAACATATTGTATACTTATATATGTATTCACTAAAAATACAAAGTTTTAAGTATAGACCTCTTTTAGTTTTCTTCTTAACGTGTCTTAACGGTTACAAGCGGTCTACCATATAACAGTCGCTTAGACGTTCCAGGTTGAGACTCTTTAGACAAGTCAATAATTAAAACACCTGCATGAAAAAGGGCTTTAATAAAAATTGTATATTACATCTTAACCACTTTTCATTTTTTAACAAGAACGGTTTCATATTTCTGCTCGAGTTATACCATTTCACTAAAAATGCGTTGACAAATCTTTTTTTAACATCATTCAGAACCATATCGCCGCGGCGTATCAAACTGAATATACCCTTTCACTATTAGTGTAGGGTATAAATATGAGACCAATGGAAATAGTTTTTTTTTATTTATTGGTTATGAGGAAATAAAAAATAAATGCATGCATATACATGTATCTTTTCATAGTGTTTTTTTAGGGACCATGAATTAGTAGATATACTTCAAAATTGTGTGCGCGATAATTTTACTCAATTTAATACATATAGATTACATAAGTTTTACATACATAAATAACTATGTTATAATAAAATTTCAATTGGACGTATAGAAAACCTCATGCTTACCGACTAGGTAGCGACAACCTTATGCTCACCAATTTGGAGTTTGTCGCAACCTCATGTCACCGATTTGAAGGTTACCACAACCTTATGTTCACCGGTTGTCAGTCGGCCTCAGCAGTCCAGAGGTAGCGCACTGGACTTGCATTCTGAAGGTCTCGGGTTCGAATCCCGGCTTGGGCATGGGCGCTCGTGGTGATATTAACCGCAAAATTGTAGGGAATAGATTTCACAGCACAATGGATATAGTCTGTATGAGTGCTGTGGATCTTAGTAGAAATTCCAAAAAAAAAAAAAAAAAAAAAAGGAGTTTGTCACAACCTCTTGATCACCAATTTGGAGGATGCCCCAACCCTATTCTCACCGACTAGAAGGTGGGTACGCACAGCGACTCGCCCGAAGACATCTTGGAGTGTGAACACGGCTTGCTGGTGCAGTATTTTTTCGTTATATTAATTTTATTTTCATGTTATATGTATGTTGTTTGATGGATAGAAAATTTAAAATAAAAATATTTTGTCAGAAAATTTAAAATTGTCAGAAATGTAAACAAACATTTTCAAGGCAAACGATACGAAAGAGACTTGTTAAACAGTCGCCTTTTTGAAAACTTTTTGTGTACTACAATAATATTACAAAATACTGGCATCATTTAGCTGATTAATTAACAATGCATATGTCACTTGTTAGAAGTCAATCTTTTAGATAGCTTTTAAGAATGCAAATAAGTTCACATTAGAAAGACATCCTTTTAGGTATCATTTCGTATAATGTTAATTTGCAGACACCAGCGTAGATCCGTTCTCCTCGCACTCCTACAGGTACTTAATAACGGTTCGTATGACGATGGTTAATTGAACCAACATTTCAGTGTTGCAACCGAAATACATTTGTTGTAACCTCATGTCATTAAAATGAACGTACCATTTCTTTCTCTAAGCGAAATGTTAATCCGCGCCACTGCTCGTTCGGTTTTCGGAACCTCATGATTGCATTTTTCATTCTGCCAAAATTTGACGTTTGTGCTTTTGTTACGGCAACTAAGTACGTTATTGTTTCAACAAAATAAATGACAAACGGCAACCTCATGTCTATCAGCAGTTCGGTTGCCAGTTTCTTGCCAAATATTATGGATACATGCAGAAGTAAATAACGTCAAAAATTTTCACAAATGGCAAACAATAGAAAATTCATTAATTAAGTAAAAGTGCGAAATAAATATATGAATATTAATAAAATAACGAATGAATTCAATACAAATTTCTGTTTAGCTAGTGAAATATAATAAAAATATAAAAATGTGACCATATGTGGCATTATAAATAGTTTTATATTTTGTTTAATTATAATGAAATAAAATATTAAATGTGCCTTATACTGATTTAATTTTTCTGGGAACAGGAATTAATAGATATATTTTTTGAAATTATGTGCGTGACATATTTACGCATCAAAAATACATATAGAAAACTTTACATAAATAAGTTTTCTATATAAAAAAATATTAATAAAATAAAATTTCAATTGGAGGTTTCGGCATGAAGCTGACTTGGAGGTTTAAACAGCCTCATGCTTGCTGAATAGGAGGTTGGCTAGAAGGTTAGCACAATCTCATTCGTGCTGACTAGGTGGTTGGTACAACCTCCTAATCAGCAAGTTTCCGTAACAGAATAATTCGGTAGGGCAATTTAGTTGGTTGCCGCAACAAATCAGTTTTCTGTGTGTACAAATTGCTGTAATACCACACACAGAACGAACGTTTCTGTGTTGCAACCCAAATACATTTGTTGTAACCTCATGTCATTAAAATGAACGTTCCTTATTTTCATACAACCGACATGTTAGTCCGCTCAAACGGTTGCCGTAACCTCATGATTTATTTTTTCATTCTGCCAAATTTGACATTCGTGCATTTGTTACAGCGATTGAGTAAGTTTTTGTATCAACAAAATAAATGACAAACGGCAACCTCATGTCTATTAGCAGTTCGGTTGCCAGTTTTTTTGCCAACAATTATAGATACATGCAGAAATAAATAAACGTCAATAATTTTCACAAGTGGCAAATTAATCATTAATTAAGTTACATTGCGAAATAAATATACAAATATTAATAAAATAATATATTTATTCAATACAAATTGCTCATTAGCTAGTGATATATATTACAAAAAAAATATGTAACAATATGTGCCAAAAGAAATAGTTTTATTATATATTGGTTATGGGGAAATAATAAATAAATGCTTGCAGATATGTATCCTTTCAGGGAGCAGGAATTAGTAGACCCAATAAACCAAGAACATGGATATTAAGTGATAATCGAATGTATATTGAACATGGATATCGTAGCTTTCACTGGGGAAAAACGTTCAACTTTTTGTAATTGTAAGCTTGAAAACCATAGCGTTCTCCAGCAAAACTGGTCGCTTTTTATCCAATTGAATCTAGCCTTTACCTAAACGTGAATTCCGACATTCAATACACATTCGTGGTTTAACTTAATTGTAAGCTATAAATAAAATGTGATTCTTTGCTTACAAAATGTGATTCCACTTACATTGTATATCAGCTCATCGTGCATTTTCCGTGCAGTAGAATATATAGATATATATATAGAAAATATTTTATATTGTTCTTGTATGTTGTTCTTCACTTGATGTTTAACTTAATTTTTATTTTGAAATCGACCTTCAAATTACACTTGAATTCTAGCGCATATATTTCCCTAATTAAATTTTAAATATAAAATAAAAGAAAACGCATATAAGTTTTAATACTATATATTAAAAGGAATTAATGTATGTCCTACATTATATTCTCGCTTCTGTGAGATAACAGACAGCTGCAACAGTACCTGCGCCGATGGCAGTGTACAGAAACTTCTTGTAAAATCCACGACGTGCCGCGAAGATCAAACCAGTGAATCCAATTGCGCCACTGGGATGAATCACATTGCAAGGTTCGCGCAAAATATCAATGTTGTCGGCGTATGAATGGAAATATATTAATATTTCATAAACGTATTCGTAAACCTTGGCCACTTACATTCATTTTGCTTATTGTGCATTTTCCGTGCAGTAGAATTCTCGGGATGACTTTCGTGTTTGGACCTGCAATTCTATATTAATTGATTTGTCTGTTTGCTAATTCAAGCGAAAAACAATGATCTCGCTGATTGTGCGAATGCAGTGGCGCATATGTAGTGGCGAAAAAAAATGAAAATTTTCTTGTTGACATTTAATTTAACACGTCACTGGATTCCCACTGAGTAATTTTGTGTAGTGAATTTCTTTTCAAGTTTTTTTAACTTCGAAAACCAACGTTGGAATAACATTCATTTATTCGGCTTGATCAAGACATTACATCCACACTGGTTGAAAACAAAAAACTCCAAATTTAAAATACTCATTGGTTCTAAATTGTGAGGGCGACATATTAAGCAAATATAATACATATAGAATACATAAGTTTTATATACATAAATAACTTTGTTATAAAAATGTCTATTGGAGTTTAGTAAACCTCATACTCACCGACTGGGAGGTTGCGAACACCTCATGTTCACCAATTTGAAGGTTGTCACAACCTCATGATCACCGAATTGGAGGTTACCACAACCTCATGTTCGCCGATTAGGAGGTTGGCACAACCTCATGATCACCGACATGGACCGACAACCACATGTTCACTGATTTGGAGGTTGCCAACCGAATTAGGAGGTTGTTGCAACTACCATATCATTTGATGCCATAACCAAATGATTCGGTTGGGCAATTTAGTTGATTGCCGCAAAAAATCAGTTTTCTGTGTGTAAAATAAACTTTATACACCCAACTAGACAAATTATGTCTAAAAGATGTCTTTAAGTTATCTTATAAGCGATGTCCGTAATATGTGCAAAATGTTATGAGAAAGATGTCTTTTTGTAATACAAATGATTGACCGCACACAAAAAAATCCTCTTTTGGCAAGAGGATAATTGAACAAACGTTTCAGTGTTGAAACCGAAATACATATACATATTAATATAATAATGAATTAATTCAATACAAATTGCTGTTTAGATAGTGAAATATAATAAAAATATGTGACCATATGTGGCATTATAAATAGTTTTTTATTTTGTTCAATTATGATGATATAAAATATTAAATGTGTCTTCATACTGTTTTTATTTTTTAGGGAACAAGAATTAATAGATATATTTTTTAAATTGTGTGCGTGACATATTTACGCATCAAAAATATATATATAAAACTTAACATTAATAAGTTTTCTATACAAAAACATATTCTTAAAAAAAATTTCAATTAGAGGTTTCGGCATGCTTGCTGACTTGGAGGTTTAAACAACCTCATGCTTGCTGAATAGTAGGTTGGCACAACCTCATGCTTGCTGACTAGGAGGTTGACACAATCGTATTCTTGCTGACTAGGAGGTTGGTACAACCTCCTAATCAGCAAGTTTACGCAACCGAATAATTCGGTAGGGCAATTTAGTTGGTTGCCGCAACAAATCAGTTTTCTGTGAGCGGAAGATGCCTTTTTGATTGGTCTAAATGATGTCCTAACTGTATACAAAAAGATGCCTTAAAGATATTATCTAAAAGTAGTCTTCTTAGCAACTGATAGATAACCGGATTAAGTTATGTAATAGTGCACAAAAACGAAATGCCAAAAAGCGTAAATAAAAGTAAAACTTACATTTTTTCCACAGAAAATACAATGAAAACATTATAATTAAATATATGAATATATTGTTATTAAAACATTGTAAAGGTTAATAATTTAATGCAGCGAATGCAGACTGCCGCGCAGCTGTGTCTTTAACTTATCGAAGTTGGATTTCGGAATATGTTGCGATATGAGTCGTTAGGCTCTCGGCGAAGTCTACAGGTCGCAAATAAAATAGTCCTGCTAGTAACAATCAGTTCTTGATTTTTTATAATTGCAAATGTCCTTTTTGTCCAGTTCCATGCAGCTCATCTGCTTGTTCTGTACAATACCTAAAATCTCGCTCACCGAATTCGGCTTGCATTTTATCTGCGACGCATTCTTAAAGACCATTCTCGTAGCAAGTACGCGCGTTAACACCCTCATGGTCGTTACCGCCGACAGGCTTGTGTTTCCGACACGCTAGAGAGGGCAGCGAGCTATTGGTACACACAGAAAAATCCTCTTTTGGCATGAGGTTAATAAACCAACGTTTCAGTGTTGCAACCGAAATACATTTGTTGTAACCTCATGTCATTAAAATGAACGTACTTTATTTTTCTACAACCGACATGTTAGTCCGTGCAACTGCATGTTCAGTTGCCGTAACCTCGTGATTGTATTTTTCATTCTGCCAAAATTGACATTCGTGCATTTGTTACGGCGATTGAGTAAGTTATTGTATCAACAAAGTAAATGACAAACGGCAACCTCTTGTCTATCAGCAGTTCGGTTCCCAGTTTCTTGCCAACAATTATGAATACATACAGAAATAAACAAACATCAAAAATTTTCACATGTCGAAAACAATAGGAAATTCATTAATTAAGTTGCATTGCGAAATTAATATACAACGAGTTGGGAAAGTTAGGTCACATGAGTAAGTTCGGTCACATGGGGCGGATTCTTATAGTCGGTCGGGCCCGACTATGGAATACCCTACACCTTTGGTGGGGATATTAATGTGGGATATATAATTGCATACCTTAATTTTTAAGTTTTTAATTATGCTGAACCTCCCCACCCTCAGAATATTATTCACGTATAAGAAATTTACGTCTTATATCCCCATAAATTAAAAAAATTATACGAAGTATAAAAAACTAAAAAAAAAAAATTGAAAAATTTAATTGGGCGTCTATATTTAAAATTTTGAAAGGCTAATATTTCATAGATTTGATTTTAATAATTTACGGATCAAATTTCTACTATGAAAACCCGGAAAATAATAAAAAAAAAGTGGGCGTCGACCTATTTGGCTCATTTTCAAACTCGTTTCCTACTTTTGGCTAAAATATATTGAGACGAAATTTCATCGCATTCTGGTCAGTATTTCTCAAGTTATTCTGTATTCGGACAGCAAGACGGACAGACAGACAGACGGACATGGTTAAACGGACTCGGGTAGTGATGCTGATCAAGAATATATATACTTTTCCATACCGGACACGCCTCCTAAGGGGCGTTACAATATATACACAAAGTTAATATACCCTGTACCTCATAGGTGTAGGGTATAAATATTAATAAAATAATATATTTATTCAATACAAATTGCTCATTAGCTAGTGAAATATAATGTAAATTAAAATCAGTTGGGAAGGTTAGATCACATGGGAAATTTTAAAGAAGGGATATTGTGATAGTTGGTGTGATGAAGTTAGTAAGAATGATGAATTTTGTAATATATGTTGGTCGTGCCCTATTCTATTTTCTGATATGTTCCTATTTTTGCAGGGTAACCAGCATTACTGCCACAGGTCAAGAGGCGCGCTTAGTGTTTAATTCAAAACACAGCAGCTCTTAGGGGTTTTGGTTGCTTAGCTTATTTAAAAGCAGCAAGAGAAGAGAAAGCATTTGATGCTGATTTCATTCTGCTTTATTTGTAAATTTACATTGCCTTTCATACTTAAAATATCTTAAAACTAACAATATTTCGATTCCTTAAATTCCTATGTAACTATCGTTCTTTTGCCATGCATTGCCTAATTAGTTATTGTTATTATAATTTGCGCGCAGCGCTGCTTATTAGTTGTTTCATATTTCTGTATTCGTGGCAAGTTCAATGCTCGCGCTTAATAGTTGTTGCATATTTCGGCAATCGCGGCAAATTCAATGCTCGCGTGTGCATACAATTGTTATTGTAGCGATCGTAATAATAACGAGTCAAAGCAGTGCTTGAAACAGCAGCGACGCATCGTTGTTATTTACATTGCGTGCATTAGAATAGTTAAAGCTTTAAAAAGAGCTTTTATGCAACGCATGACAATACAGTGGGCAAATATTATAATAATGTGTGTAAAATATAATTACACTACACCCTTACCCTAAAAGATAAAATTTATACATTTTTGAATTTATAAATTTTTATAACGTAATATATTATTATAATGTTTTGTTTAATTACTTATTACTTAATATTAAGTATATATTTACATTATTTTATTTGTTTTTTTTAAATTATTGTTGTGAAATTCTTTATATTTTCCATTAATTTTTACAAATTAATTTACTCCATTACATTGTATAATTTCATATGGTCCTTTATATGTACTTTCATGCTTTTTTCTACATTCTAGTTTTATATATACGAATTCTCCAATTTTCAAATTTATTGGTTTTACATTTTTATCATAGCTCTCTTTTCTATGTTGTTTTGCGTATTAATTACTTTTTTAGCTTTTTCTGTTGATATTTGTATTCGTTTATTTAGTTCGTTTGCGTATTGATCGTAATTGTAAATCGGTTCGTTGTCGTGTATTGTGTCATTCGGTAATTGTGGCAATTTGCCAAATACAAGTTCGTAGGGTGTATAATTAGTATCAACATGCGGTGTTGTGTTATAAGAGAAAGTATAATATGATATAAGTAAAAATTCGTTTAAAACTCTATGGTATCTTTCAATCGTGCCTACAGATTGATGATGATATGGTGTTGAAAAGATCTGTCTAATATCTAATATTTTAAAAACTTGTTTCATAGTTTCGTTAACAAATTCTGATTTAAGTGATTTAAAACAACCGTATTTCAAAATAAATTGTTCTACTATAGTTGATGCAACTGTATTTGCGTCTTTAGTTTCCATTGGATATGCTACTTCGAATTTCGATAGCTCGCATTGTATTGTTAATATGTATCGGTATCCATTGGACATACGCAACGGTCTAACGGTGTCAATTGTTACTATTTCAAAAGTTTTACTTGGAGTTTCAGTGATTACTAATTTTTCTTTAGTATGTGTTATTTGTTTATTTTTATTGCATAGATGACATTGTGATATGTACTTTTTTACCATTTTATTCATATTTTTCCATATATATCTTTGTTTTAATTTTATAATTGTTTTTATTATTCCAAAATGTCCTGTATAAGGTGCATTGTGGAATTCTTCGATTAATTTATATTGTGTTATAGTGTCGGTTATTTTTTCGGTGGTTTATATATTAATATTGATAATTTTGAACGCGTTTTATTTTGTTGGCCATTTAAATTTTCTTGCTGCAGCTTATTGTATTTTTCTTTTAATACATCTTTTTTTATAATATCGAAGATTGAATCTTCTACCCTCAGTGCTAACTGATTTATATCTACATTTCGCATTTGTGATAATAGTTTCTCCAGCGTACAATCTAGATTGTGCGGATTATCGCTACATCTTACGAATATTGTATTTAGATTTTTATCTATAAAAATTGTACACTTTTTACGATTGCGTTCTATAATAAATTTTAATTTGTTTATTTTATTGACGTCATTGTTGGATGTGCATTCCCACATGTGAAGTTGATCAGGCTCCTGTTGAGAAGTGCATTTATCCTTTACTGCTTTATCTTTAGCAGACATTTTTCTTGTAATTGCTAACACATTTGATGTTGATTTGATTTCAGTAGATACTGGAATCATTTGTTTTAAAATTTCTGAATCTATTTTAATTCGCGATAATGCATCTGCATTTGTATTCATTTTGCCTTGCTTGTATATGATTTCAAAATAATAGCTTGATAGGTCAAGTCTTATTCTTGTTAATTTTGAGGATGGGTTTTTATGTGTAAATAGTGAAACTAAAGGTCTGTGGTCTGTTACCACAATAAATTTTTGACCAAAAAGGTAGGGTCTGAAAAAATTATTATACCTCAATGTATAGCTAGTAATTCTTTTTCGATTATTGGTTTGTTTACTTCGTGTTTGTTTAATGATTTGCTGGCAAATGAGATTGGTAAATCTGTGCCGATGTCTCCTTGAGACAAAATTGCACCCAGCGCGTAGTCAGATGCGTCCGTTGTAAGAATGAATGTTTTGTTAAAATCAGGATATTGTAATTATTGGTGGATTTATTAATTTAGATTTTAGTTTTTCGAATGCTTCTTGGCATTCTTTTGACCAGATGAATGGTTGATTCTTTTTTAAAAGTGTATTTAAACATTTCGCAATGTTTGCAAAATTTGCTATAAATCTACGATAGTAATTGCAAAAAGCTACAAATCTACGTACTTCATCAGCGTTTTTCGGAATTGGGTATTCTTTAATTACTTTGTATTTTGATGGGTCAGTTTTGATCCCGTTTTGCGTGATTAAATGTCCTAAATATACTACTTCTGTTTTAAGAAAATGACATTTGGACGGGTTTAATTTTAAATTATACTTTTGTAATCTTTCTAAGACTTTAATTAAATTTTCATTGTGGTTGGAAAAACTACAACCAAATATTATAATATCGTCTACGTATAAAAATGCATTGGAATCTAATCCTGTTAATGCTATCGTGAGCATTCTTTGAAAGCTGTTTGATGATATTTTTAAACCAAAAGTACTATTTTAAACTGGTAATGTCCGTTATTTGTTGAAAATGCAGTCAATTGTCTTGACGCTTTGTTTAAACTTATTTGATGAAATGAACTTGTCATATCTAAGGTTGAAAAATATTTTTGTCTAATATATCTTCAATACGTGTTAATGGAAATTTGTCATTAACAATTTTTGTGTTTAATTTTCTAAAATCTACAACTAAACGCCATTTTATTGTATCTTTCGAATTTTTTGGTACTAGTAAAAGTGGTGAATTGTATGGACTAACTGAGTCTTCAATAATGTTATCATTATATAGTTTCTGTACTTGAGTATTAATCTCATCATACTCTGTATGCGGAAGTCTATAATTTTTTATATAAACAGGTGTATTGTCTGATAATGTTATATTCTGATTATAGAAATTGTTTGAGGTCAGAGGCTCATCTTCTAAATGAAACACATTTTGAAATTCATCAAAAATTTTTAGAAGTTGTTTTTTGGCACTATCATCAATTCTTTAAATGTTAAGCAATTTCATTAACCTTTTAAAACGTGTGTCATTGTTATTTGTTCTTTGTGTGGTGTGTATTCTATAATCAGATAATGGTTCTGTTTTTATTGTTATATCTGAGATAACGACAGTTTCATCTGTTGTGTTTAAAATTTTAATATGGCATATGCCTTTGCATGGTACTATTGTATTAGCTACATAAACTCCCTTTGCTATTTCATCATTAAGGATTACGTTGTCTTCCTTAAGATATAAATTTAAATGGTGTATTACCTCTGATCGTGGTGATATCTTAATACATTTTACTTCTTCTAAATTGGTTTTTAATGGTAGCACCAGCTCATTGTTTTTTGTATTAACCGTCATTGTGAATGTTTCATAATCGAGTATGCACATATATTTTATTAAAAAATCTCTTCCTAAAATGGTCTAAAGGTATTCGAAAATTTGAATCTACGACATGAAATTCATGCTGAAATATAAAACCTGTACTTTGCAATGGTAATTCTGTTGTTCCTAACGAATAAATTTCTTCTTTTGTAATACCTGTTAGTTTGCAACTATTTTCTGTGTTTATATATTTTATGTTTTTATTTTTACATAACGAAATGTCTGCACCTGTGTCTACTAAGCATTTGAATGCATTATTATTACCATTAAGTTCGAATGTTACGTAATTTGTTAAATCATTTGAAACTTTATATATTCTTAATTCTCGCCCTGCGGTGGAGAATTGTTCGGATCCTCCTCCGGGCTTTCCTCGTTTTTTTGTAATATTCTAATGTTATTATTTCTCTGATTATTATTTCTGTAATTATTATTATTGTTATTATAGTGAGTATTTTGGTTTCTGTTGTATTGATGGTTTTGATTTTGACTATTGTTTTGTGAATGATTGTTGTTTCCATAATTATTATTATTATTATAGTGAGCATTTTGGTTTCTGTTGTTTTGATTTTGATTATTGTGCATCCCATTTCGACTCTGATTATTGTTATATCGTTGATTTTGTGTATTATTATTGTATCTGCTATTGTTGTTATTATTATGGTTATTATTATTTCTATTACCATGATTGTTGTATCTGCCATTATTATTATTATTATTGTTATTATAATTGTTGTTTTGATTGTTTAAATTATTGTTCGAACGTCTACCTGTATTGTTGTAATTATTTCTCCTATTCATGTAAAAAATATTGTTTGTATTCTGAGATCTTTCTAGTTATAATGCTAAATTTGTTGCTTCTGTTAAAGATTTTGGTTGAGCTGCAAACGCTGTTTGCTTTATTTCGTCTCGAAGAACATTTTTAAAAATATTTAATGCATAATTTTCATTTATTTTTATAACAACTGATTTTTCAATTGTTGTAGGATTCGCGCCTAATTCGTCTATTTGTAAATGGTTTAAATCAGATATTATTGTCATAAGCTGTTCTTTAAATGACGTTATCGACTCATTTTTCTGCGCAAAGTTAGAAAGTTTTGTATATATTTGTGGAATTGTTGTATTTATTTTGTAACGTTCTTTTAAAAGTGTTTTTAGTTCTTCGAAATTTGTTGGCCGAATTGCCGCAATGATTGAGGTTCTGACATTTGTACTTAATTTTACATGGTAGACAAATTCAATTAATTTTATTTTACTTGGATCATTTAGTGTATCATATATAATTTCTGTTATTCTTAAAAATGTTTCAAGTTCTTTAAAAATACCATTAAATTTTGGTATTACCTTCATCACCGTTTCAATATTGAAATTCGACATGTTTATATTTAATTGTATACCCTCTGAATCTTGATTATCTGATTGGATCTGTCCTGTCGACGTATCCGTATTTGTTATGAGTTCTTCTGTTATATTTTTTATTTTTTCTAAAAATTCCAATAATTCGCAATAAGTTTCTTCAAAATTTATTGAAATCTTATCTGCTTATATTTTTTCTATATATTTTAAATTTTTTTCGAATATTATTTTATGAGTTTCAAGTTCCTCAAATTTCTTATTTATAGATTCTAATGAGTGTTTTCTATTGACAGATTTTTTTTAAATTCTTTAATATTTGATTTAAAAGTTCGAGTATATTTTTGCATATTTCCATACTTAAAATTTATTTACATTTTGTTTTGTTAATACATAACTTAATCTAATAATTTAAATACATATGTACATGATATTCATGTTGGTTTTCTACTGTTGTTGTTCTTTTTTTTTTGTTTTTTCTTTTTTCTTTTTTTTCTTTTTCTTTTTCTTTTACTTTTTCTATAGAATATACATATATATTAATGTTTACTTTTATGTTTCCTCATCTGATTCATTTTCGGCAAACCAAAATAAAATTATTTCGTTGCACGAAGGACAATTTGCATGCTTATTTAAATATTCATTGAAGCACTTAATACGAAATGAGTGACCACAAAGTGTAGTTGTAATTTTTTCATTTTCTTTGATTTTGCAGTTGCAATTACTGCAAGTATTGTAATCCATTTTTATATATATATATATATATATATATATATATATATATATAATATATATATATATATATATATATATATATATATATATATATATATATATATATATATATATATATATATATATATATATATATATTCTATTAAATAAAAACAATTTTTTTTTTTCATTTTTTTTTTTTTAATATTTATTTTTTTTAAATTTATTTTATATAAAAAGTTTTTTTTTTTTGTTGTTTTTATTTATTTTTATTTTTGTTTTTTTTTTTTTTCAATTCGGCTTCAATTTCGCCGATCGGCCTTTGTTGTGTTGTTGTTGCTGCTTGGCTCATTGTTGTTCAAAATTTTGTTGTGTCTACTCGACTTGCGCGTCAGAATTCGACTGATTTTTGCAGGATCGCTATGTAATATATGTTGGTCGTGCCCTATTCTATTTTCTGATATGTTCCTATTTTTGCAGGGTGACCAGCATTACTGCCACAGGTCAAGAGGCGCGCTTAGTGTTTAATTCAAAACACAGCAGCTCTTAGGGGTTTTGGTTGCTTAGCTTATTTAAAAGCAGCAAGAGAAGAGAAAGCATTTGATGCTGATTTCATTCTGCTTTATTTGTAAATTTATTGTCTTTTATACTTAAAATATCTTAAAACTAACAATATTTCGATTCCTTAAATTCCTATGTAACTATCGTTCTTTTGCCATGCATTGCCTAATTTGTTATTGTTATTATAATTTGCGCGCAGCGCTGCTTATTAGTTGTTTCATATTTCTGTATTCGTGGCAAGTTCAATGCCCGCGCTTAATAGTGTTGCATATTTCGGCAATCGCGGCAAGTTCAATGCTCGCGTGTGCATACAATTGTTATTGTAGCGATCGTAATAATAACAAGTCAAAGCAGTGCTTGAAACAAAGCAGCGACGCATCGTTGTTATTTACATTGCGTGCATTAGAATAGTTAAAGCTTTAAAAAGAGCTTTTATGCAACGCATGACAATACAATGGGCAAATATTATAATAATGTGTGTAAAATATAATTACACTACAATTTAGTCAGTCTAAGCCGACTATAAATACCCTACACATATGTGATAATGTGTGCGGTTACCATTCAAAATGGTACATGGTGACCTATGTTATACGAATCTTCAAAATAACTACAAACTTGCGAACGCTGAAGAATTTCCATTCATTTGATACCCATATGTATAATGGGTAGGTGAACCGAATTTAGATTTTATTTTGGGAACAAGTGGGTTCGCGGGAAAACATCATTTGTATGTATTTGAGCATGAAATCAATGTATATTTGGCCAAAATTCACTTATGCCCGTATAAAGTAAAATTGATATGATAAGTATGATGTAAATTTGATATGAGATATTTGAATAAAGTGGTCCGATCACAGGTCACAATGGACCGATCATTAGATACAGCGTAGGTATAAAAGTAATCCAAATTAGAAGTTTCATTGATCTAGCTCTTCAATTTTTTAAGTAGTAGGGAGTTCAATAGACAGACAGACAGACGGGCATCGCTAAATCGACTCAGGAGGTCATGCTGATCAAGAATATATATACTTTTCCATACCGGATATGCTTCCTTCTGAGTATTACAAAAGGCGTACAGTGGTCAAAAAGTGTATGTTTTCGGAAAAAAGTCAATAATTTTGGAACCAAATTGAATGAATTTTTTTTTGTATAATTTTTGGTCTTATTGCGGATCATATTTAATATATTTTGCGAATTTAAATTTTTTCAAAAAAATATTATAACCGCCGGAAAATACGTCTAAATATGACATTGATGTATAGTGGGCGTATCCGTTAATGAAATGAAACCATTTTAACATACTTTATACTTATTTATGTATGCACTAACAATCCAAAGTTTTAAGAATATAGCTCATCTAGTTTTCTTCTTACCGTGTTTTCCATTTTCAAGCGGACAGACGCAAATTATGTGAAATTCATGTATTTTGGGCGTACCCGTTAATGGAATGAAACTACTTTAACATATTTTATATGCACTAAAAATCCAAAGTTTTCAGTATATGGCTCTTCTACTTGTCTTCTTAACGTGTTTTCTATTTTCAAGCGGACGGACACACATTATATGAAATTGATGTATAGTGGGCGTACCCGTTAAAATAATGAAACCATTTTAACATATTTTATACTTACTTACGTATTAAATAAAAATCCAAAGTTTAAAGTATGTAGCTCTTTTAGTTTTCTTCCTAACTTGTTTTACGTGTACAATTGGACGGACGCAGATTATATGAAATATATCAATTTCATATAATGTGTGAGCGTACCCGTTAAAGTAATGAAACCATTTTAACATATACTTATATATGTATACTTATATATGTAATCACTAAAAATCTAAAGTTCATAGTATACAGCTTTTTTAATTTTCTTTTTAGCGTGTTTTCAGTATCCTTTGGACGGACGGACATCATGTGAAATTGATGCATACCCAACCAGACAAACGAAGATAGCTTAAATGGAGCTTTTAGTTAACCCTTTTAACTACCAATACACATGTAAAATATGACAACAAATTATTATCAATGTATTAGGTTGTCATTCGATTATTTTTTTTCCAAAAATTGATGGAAATAATCAAATGACAAACTAATACATATCAAATAAATATAAAAATAGACAATAATAATGAAAAACCAAAAGCTATGTTTAAAATTTAAATGCATTTTTTTTTTTTAATTATTTTAGCTACACTGTTTGTCACTTCCACAGTCACGTCCTGAGACACCTCTTTACACGGTAGGAGGTGTCTCAGTAACTGCCCACGAACATTTTCAATTTCATAGACCCGATTTTGTAGCGATTCATAAGCGTAATTTACTCGTCGCGGTTAATATTTTTACTATCAATCGGACATTTTTGTCCACACAAAATAAACGGGGCACAAAAACGCTAACAGCAAGCGGTATGACGCATCAAAAAAAAAACAAATGCCAACTTTTAAGTATGAAGTTCAGAGGTGCAACTATGTGGATATTTTCCAGTTTTGTTTTCTTTAAAATGTTACATTTCTGATATATCTATACGATGCTTAATAGATAACTTTTGTAAGAACCTTTAAGTTCCCTGAAAAACGATAGTCGCAAAGATAATATTTCGTATTTTGTTCTAGTTGGGTAGTGAGGTAGATGTAAATGTAGATGAAACTTTTTTAACATATTGTATACTTATATATGTATTCACTAAAAATACAAAGTTTTAAGTATAGACCTCTTTTAGTTTTCTTCTTAACGTGTTTTATCGAGTTATACTATTTCACTCAAAATGCGTTGAAAAATCTTTTTTTAACATCATTAAGAACCATATCGCCGCGGCGTATTTAACTGAATATACCCTTTCACTCTTAGTGTAGGGTATAAATATGAGACCAATGGAAACAGTTTTTTTTATTTATTGGTTATGAGGAAATAAAAAATAAATGCGCATATACATGTATCTTTTCATAGTGTTTTTTTAGGGAGCTGAATTAGTAGATATACTTCAAAATTGTGTGCGCGACAATTTTACTCAATTTAATACATATAGAATACATAAGTTTTACATACATAAATAACTATGTTATAATAAAATTTCAATTGGACGTATTGAAAACCTCATGCTTACCGACTAGGTAGTGACAACCTTATGCTCACCAATTTGGAGGTTGTCGCAACCTCATGTCACCAATTTGAAGGTTACCACAACCTTATGTTCACCGATTAGGAGGTTGTCACAACCTCTTGATCCCCAATTTGGAGGTTGCCCCAACCCTATTCTCACCGACTAGAAGGTGGGTACGCACAGCGACTCGCCCGAAGACATCTTGGAGTGTGAACACGGCTTGCTGGTACAGTATTTTTTCGTTATATTAATTTTATTTTCATGTTATTTGTATGTTGTTTGATGGATAGAAAATTTAAAATAAATATATTTTGTCAGAAAATTTAAAATTGTCAGAAATGTAAACAAACATTTTCGAGGCAAACGATGAGACTTGTTAAACAGCCGCCTTTTTGAAAACTTTTTGTGTACGACAATAAGATTACAAAATACTGGCATCATTTAACTGATTAATTAACAATGCATATGTGACTTGTTAGAAGTAAATCTTTTAGATAGCTTTTGAGAATGCAAATAAGTTCGCATTAGAAAGACATCCTTTTAGGTATCATTTCATATAATGTTCTACTTGGGCATAAATATATTCAAATAAATTCAAATTTTTATTAAATATTAAAATATGAATAAAAAAATGTATTTGAAAATTTTAATTTCAATTTAAAATTAAATGTTGTTCTTATTTTTATAAAATTAAGATACAACTATTTCAATGGAGTCCACCGCATTAATGTGTTCGTCAACAAAACTGTACAGTAGTGGGCGTTAGTGCTTCGGCCAGCTAATTTGCAGACACCTGCGTAGATCCGTTCTCGTCGCACTCCACCAGGTACTTAATGACGGTTCGTATGACGATGGTTAATTGCACCAACATTTCAGTGTTGCAACCGAAATACATTTGTTGTAACCTCATGTCATTGAAATGAACGTACCATTTCTTTCTCTAACCGAAATGTTAATCCGCGCCACTGCTCGTTCGGTTGTCGGAACCTCATGATTGCATTTTTCATTCTGCCAAAATTTGACGTTTGTTACGGCAACTAAGTACGTTATTGTTTCAACAAAATAAATTACAAACGGCATCCTCGTGTCTATCAGCAGTTCGGTTGCCAGTTTCTTGCCAATAATTATAGATACATGCAGAAATAAATAAACGTCAAAAATTTTCACAAGTGGCAAACAATAGGAAATTCATTAATTAAGTAAAAATGCGTAATAAATGTATGAATATTAATAAAATAATGAATGAATTCAATACAAATTGCTGTTTAGATAGTGAAATATAATAAAAATTATATTTCAGGGCCATATGTGGCATTATAAATAGTTTTTTATTTTGTATAATTATGATGAAATAAAATATTAAATGTGTCTTCATACTGTTTTTATTTATCAGGGAACAGGAATTAATAGATATATTTTTTGAAATTGTGTGCATGACATATTAGAAAACTTTACATAAATAAGTTTTATATATAAAAAAAAAATCTTAAAATAAAATTTCAACTGGAGGTTTCAGCATGCTTGCTGACTTGGAGGTTTAAACAACCTCATGCTTGCTGAATAGGCGGTTGGCACAACCTCATGTTTGCTGACTAGGTGGTTAACATAATCTCATTCTTGCTGACTAGGAGGTTGGCACAACTGACTAGGAGGTTGGTACAACCGTTTCGTAATAAACTATTTCCATTGGTCACATATTTTTTATTTAGATTATATTTCACTAGCTAATGAGTAATTTGTATTCAATAAATAAATTATTTAATTAATATTTGTATATTTATTTCTCATTGTTACTTAATTAATGAATTTCCTATTGAATTGTTTCCTATTGTGATTGTTGGCAAGAAGAATTGTTGGCAAGAAACTGGCAACCGAACTGCTGATAGACATGAGGTTGCGGTTGTCAATTATTTTGTTGATACAACAACTTACTCAATCCCAGTAACAAATGCACGAATGTCAATTTTGCCAGAATGAAAAATGCTATCATGAGGTTACGGCAACTAACTAACATTTCGGTTGTAGAAAAATAAGGTACGTTCATTTTAATGACATGAGGTTACAACAAATATATTTCGGTTGCAACACTGAAACGTTGGTTCAATTAATCTCACGCCAAAAGATTATTTTTCTGTGTGCACCTCCGCCTGCATTGCCTCAATGTACATACAGAAAACTGATTTGTTATTTACTAAATTGCCCTACCGATTTATTCGGTTGCGGAGACTAGCTGATTAGGAGGTTGTACCAACCTCATAGTCAGCAAGAATGAGATTGTGCTAACCTCTTAGTCAGCAAACATGTGGCTGTGCCAACCTCCTATTCAGCAAGCAGGAGGTTGTTTAAACCTCCTAGAAAGCAAGCATGCCAAAACCTCAAATAGAAATTCCCTGAAAAACTTATTTATGTAAAGTTTTCTATATGTATTTTTGATGCGTAAATATGTCACGCATACAATTTCAAAAATATATCTATTAATTCCTGTTCCCTAAAAAATAAAAACAGTATGAAGACACATTTAATATTTTAGTTCATCATAATTAAACAAAATATGAATCTTTTTATAATGCATATGTGGCATTATAAAAAGCTTCATATTTTGTTCACATATTTTTATATTTTTATTATATTTCACTAGCTAAACAGCAATTTGTATTCATTATTTTATTAATATTCATACATTTATTTCGCATTTTTACTTAGTTAATAAATTTCCTATTGTTTGCCACTTGTGAAATTTTTTGACGTTTATTTATTTTTGCATGTATCCATAATTTTTGGCAAGAAACTGGTAACCGAACTGCTGATAACGTACTCAGTTGCCGTAACAAATGCACAAACGTCAAATTTTGGCAGAATGAAAAATGCAATCATAAGGTTACGACAGGCGAACGTGCAGTAGCGCGTACTAACATTTCGGTTAGTTAATTTTACGTTAATTTTAATGACATGAGGTTACAACACAACTTACCGATTTGATTTTTCATTGTTTTTTTTTTATTTGGCATTTTGCCAATGAAGTGACATATTTTTGGGTTTACAATTTTCATCATTAATGGTGTGTGCGAATTAGACTAAATTACTGACTAAACTAAATAGGACGACTTTTAATTTGATCTTCATTCGTTAACCGGTAATTGTTAAAGTCCGTAATCAATCGATTATCATATGTCTGTTTGCAGTCTTCCAGTTTAGTTCAAATTAGTCTGCTCGAAAATTTGCTAAATTGAAAAGTCGAAAACTGCATTACCGACAAAATTTAGTTTAGTCATCAATTTAGTCGAATTCGCACACACCCATAGTATATCAATTAAAAACAACCTGTGAATTTGTTGTCAATTGTATTCCCTCATTACTCAGAGTTTAATTCAGATTTGGCGTGCGAATCTGACATTCTACTCTGATAAATTTAAGTCAGAATATGGAAAGCGAGGAGAGATAGGAGTGAGAGGCGAAATAAAAAATGATAATTTTGTCAGAAAATCGTTCAGAAAGAGAACATAAAATTCCATTGGAATTCTATATTCCGTTAAGACGTCTGCCGAACCTCTTTCGCTCCGATTTATGAGCAGGGTTCTGACAAAGTAATACGAATGTTCCTACTAGATTAACGGAAAGAGGAGTTAATTCCATCAGAACGAGTCACTGGGATTGGTCCGGCAGGGATGTATTTCAAATTAGTTACCCAGCGTATTCTCAGCTCCGCTCGGAAGTATTCTGAACTGTGAAATGCAGCTATGGTACGTCAAATTAACCATTTCCATTTTCAACTTAAGTTCAAAGAGAGCATTTAAAAAAAATGGCTCCCAATTGTTCTAGTTTGTTTTGATTTTCTTCAAAAAAAAAAAAATTGCCTTAGACTAAGACGTTAAAAAAGTTTATTGAAAAGAAAATTTTCCTGCGTACGCAATTAAATAATAATTAACGTGATTTAGGATTTTAGTGCTGAATGAATTTTTAGGTGTTGCAGCTAAATGACGGAGGTGCCACAACTATAGATGATGCGCTTAGCGTGCAAGAATGTGACGCGTATGCTTCATTGGACGCATTAAAATTAATACATCTTAAGGTTTCAAAAAAACGACATCCACCAACTTCTTTTACATTTTATTAAATACCATTAGAACACACTACTTGGATTTTATGGACGAGCTGTCGAACCGGGTCAGACAATGGATTGTCACGAGTAAAACACTCGTCACTCGGTCAAGCGGGTGCGAGTACCAACGATGGCACATACAACAACCAATGCGACGGCGGCCTCAGTTGCGGCTTTGACGCCACTTGGCACAGTAGTCGCTGTTATGATTGAAACAATAAGCACAGCTGTGACTGCGCTCACAACGCTGGGCGAATACACAATGGCCGTTCGCAACTGGCTAATTTAGTATTTATGGCTAATTTAGTATTGTAACGAGCAGTTATAAATACGTTAATTTAAATTATATACTTTTAACTAAAATACCTGTTTTTATTAAAAATGTTAAATCAAATTACTTTTTATTAATTGTTCAGTTTAAAATATTTTGATTGTGAAAATATTTTAAAAAAAAATTATTCATGTACGAATCACAGCTTTGAGTACACGTCTCAAATAAATTTAAATAAATAGTTTTCTTTTAAATAAATCTTTTATTGCGACGCAACGCGTTCGCTACATTGGCGCCCAACGAAAAATCAAGAGCGCCCAACGAAAAATCAAGAGCGCACGGAAACTACTCCAGGCGTAAGCAGACTGTTCCAGTCGTCATAAACGCAAGACAAAGGCAAGTTTTTTCCAGCGACAAAACGTAAGCTGTTCCAGCGAATACAAGCTGTCCCAGGCGAACGAAGGCAGTTCCCGGCGACATTTTTAAAGCAGTGCCAGCAGTAAACCAGGCTGAATAAAAGAGACGCTGAAAACCGGTGACCACGGTGCCGTCAAAGTAAAGCAGAGCAAGATCAGAAAGTTCGCTGCGCAGTGTTGGACTGTTGACTGCACGACACGACGTTAATTGTGTTACATAACCCTAGAAGACAAATTGTTGGCTCTAGTTCACTGCATACATAGACGCGGACGTTGTATCCCTTGAAGACATATTGGCTCTTGTGGAGAACAAAACAACGTGAAGACTTTCCCTTGAGGACACATTTGTGGCTCTTGTGGTAACATTATCCGGCGATGCAGAGAAGTCCGAGGAAGAAGAACCCGGCACAGCCGCGAAATATCGTATGCGAAGACGATAACGGCAGAAACAATGATGTGCTAATTAGTGACAACAACATAGGTCCATCGAACGACTATGGTCAGATGAGTAGCAACGCTGGTACATCTAACAGCAACATCTCGACAGCCAGCAGGATGATAACATTGTCAGAATGCCAGTTTAATACCCTTTTGTCTGGCATTCAGATGAACAAAGTACCCAGCAAGACATTCAGCACGTGCAACGCACGTTTCAACGGTGGTAAAAACTGCTCAAAAGTTGAAGATTTCATCGCGACCATTCGAGTGTACAAAGATGCTGAAAATATCTCAGATTCTCATGCATTAACAAGCCTCCCCCTTGTCTTGGAAGGATACGCTTCAGGTTGGTGGCAGGGCGTAAAAGAAGAGGCAAAGACTTTTGAAGACGCAATATATCTTCTACAGACGGCTTTCGCACCACCAAAACCCGATTGGCGAATTTTTGGTGAAATTCAACAGGACAAACAAAGACAGTCTGAGCCTACTGATGAATTTATTTGTAGAAAAAGACGTTTGTTCGCGCAGCTTTCGGAGAGATTGTCGGAGAAAATAATGCTGGATATGGTATATTCACAACTCCACATTAAAATACGAGAGCGCATACCTCGTGGAAACTTTCAATGTTTCCAAGAATTATTAACAAAGGCACGCGAGACGGAATTAATGCTTAAGGAAAATGCCCAACCTATGCGACTTGTGGAAACAGAAAGGGACAATAGCAACAACAGGAGCAACACTAGCAACGACAACAACAGACGTTGCATATACTGTCGTAAAAAGAATCACGAATCGGAAAAATGTTACCGGAAGCAAGAATTGGAACGAAATATTAAAGTTGGCGTTAAAGAGTCGAGTATCAACTGCTATGGGTGTGGTGCTGAAGGGTATTATCGTTCAAAATGCCCTTACTGTTCAAACAGATCCTCAAAGAATAGCCCAGAACACATAAACTTCAATGCAGTACAAACGACGATTGTTGGAAGAAACGTACCGACAGTAGATATCTGTATCAACGGCCTGAAGTGTGAAGCCTACCTAGATACAGCGGCTAGAACCAGCGTTGCAGGTCAAATGTTATATACCAAGATGAAAGAAAGGGGCGTGGAATTTCAAGATGTATTTACAGAAGTAACCCTTGCTGATGGAATCCCAAGGAAGCAGAAGGTGCAGACGACAATTCTGAGCGTTATTATAGGGAGACGATACAAGCGCATCCGATTCATCTGTTTACGATACGCAAGAAATAATCGTACACTTTTGGGGATCGACTTTATGGAACAGGCCGGAATCGTGCTTGACTCGCACAACGAACATGGCATTATAAAGACGAACCAAAAACGCAATTTGAGTTCAAAATGCAAGTTCCGGAACCACATAACGCTGAAATATTGCACACAGATCTACAAGCATCGACCCATGAAATCGGGATCAAAAATTTTATATCTTGGATTGAAAACGAACGCAAGGACGAAGATGAAAATGAGGAGTTTTGCGAGGAATATTCAGCAAATATGGTTAACAGTATTTTTAAGAATGTACTTCCCATTAATTTTGAAAATAAAATATGTAATGATTTATTTCCACCAATGAAAAAATTAAAGAAAATTAATACTGATACTCAGTACACAATTCCATTACTATTAAATTAAATCCAAATGAAGGTCCACATTTGAATATTAGTGAAAAAAACCAATTAATAAATGTTCTTTAGAATAACATTAATATTTTTGACGATATATCCGTACCAATACCATGTGTTGAACACCATATTGACACCGGATCTCATAAGCCTATTTCAACATCTCCATATAGGCTATCACCTGCAATGAAACTCAAATTGAAGGCAAAAATAGATGAAATGTTATCGAAAGGAGTCATAGAGGAAAATGAGTCTCCATGGGCGTTTCCTGTAGTTATTGTTCCTAAAAAAAATGGCGATATTAGAGTTTGCATTGACTATCGTAGACTAAATGCAATTACCATCACTGACACTTATCCATTGCCTAGAATAGATGATCTTTTACATGCGGCAAAAGCTACTATTTTTATGACAACATTAGATCTAATAGCAGGATATTGGCAAATTAAAGTAGCGGAAGAAGACAAGCTTAAGACGGCATTTACAACTCCATTTGGTATATTTGTTTTTAACCGCATGCCATTTGGATTAAAGAATGCACCAGCAACGTTTCAACGTTTGATTGATAAGTTTCGCAATGGACTTCCAAAAATTTTAATTTTAGCTTATTTGGATGACATCATTATATGTTCAAATACGTTTAAAAATCATTTACATGATCTACAATTAACATTCGACAGATTGCGAAAATTTGGAATACATCTAAACAGAGAAAAGTGCAATTTTTGTTGTCCTGAAGTGAACTATTTAGGGCACATACTTACACAAGATGGACTAAAAATAGATCCGAGGAAAACCAGCGCTTTACTGGAACGCGCAGCACCGAAAAATGTAAAAGAACTACTATCTTTTCTTCAAACTTGCTCTTGGTATCGAAGATTTATAAAAGATTTTGCGGATGTTTCGAAACCATTGTCAAATTTGACTAAAAAGAACGTTAGTTGGAAATGGACCAAAAATAGAAGAAACATCATTTATTAAGCTTAAGGAATTACTCACTTCACCTCCAATTCTACGCCAAGTTGATGAAAATTTACCATTTGTGTTAAAAACAGATGCGAGCAACTATGCTATTGTAGCTGTTCTCCTTCAGGGGGAGAAAGAGAACGAACATCCATTAGAGTACGCGAGCCGATTGTTATTACCAGCTGAAAGGAACTACTCCACAACAGAAAGAGAAGCATTAGCAGTGGTTTGGGCTGTTCAAAAATTCCGTGGATACATCGAAGGTTCAGAGACTTCAGTTCTAACAGACCATCAACCGCTTAAGTGGCTTTTCGGATTAAAGTCACCTACAAGGCGCCTTGCTAGATGGGCATTACAGCTTCAAGCGTATAATTTGCAAATTGGTTATATGCCTGGTCGTCAAAATATAGTTGCAGATACGCTATCCCGCCCACCATGTCAATGTCATAATCACAATAAAAGTTCATGTGAATGCATGGCAATTGACATCGACATCCCAAGACAAGGAGCTGATGAAGTTAGAAAATCCCAACTCGAAGATTCAGATGTTAAAAAAATTATTGATGTTTTCGAAAATAATGATGAAAATTTACCAAGGTACATAGACCGTGGATACATGATGATGGATGGGGTACTTTTTCGTTTTTGTTCAGAAGAAGATAATGGAAGTGGACAGTTAGTTGTCCCAAAAGCGATGAGAAATCTAATTCTATATAATTATCATGATGCTCCAACAGCCGGGCATTACGGTGTTGACAAAACTATTAGCCGCATTAAGGCTCGTTATTATTGGATTGGTATGCGTACCGAAATAACTAATTACATAAAGGACTGTATAGAATGTAGCAGATATAAACCATCTAACCTAAAACCAACTGGTTTACTACAAACGGTATCCAGTAATAAAAGATTTGAGATTTTAGCCGTTGATTTATTTGGTCCTTTACCGAGAACAAGAAAAGGTCATCAGTGGATACTTATTTGCGAAGATTTGTGTAGTCGATGGACAGAAATTTTTGCATTAAAGGATAGTAATGCCGAAACATGTGCAACGACGTTATTAAATGAAGTAATATTACGATATGGGGTTCCAAGACGCATTCATACAGACAATGGGTGTCAATTTATATCAGCATTAATGCAAAAACTTACATATTGCCTGGATATAGAACAAACATTTACACCAGTCTATCATCCGGAATCTAACCCAGTCGAAAGAAAAAACAGGGATTTAAAAACATTACTCTCAATCTATGTTGGTAAAGACCATACCAATTGGGATACAAAAATACCAGCTATTAGGTTTGCAATGAATACTGCAAAGTGCGATAGTACTGGTCAAACTGCAGCCTATTTAACATTTGGTCGTGAATTAAGAACACCAATGGATGTTAACCACGATTTAAAAGCAATAGTATTATCAGAAAATTTCATACCACAAATAACTCCACACCTTGTTCGACTCGCAGATACACTTTTATTGGCAAAAGAGATTCAAGAAAAAATCCAAGACAAAAACAAGACATACGCCGATTTAAAAAGAAGACCACAGATCAAATATAATATTGGAGAACGAGTATTGGTGGCAACACACTTGCAGAGTAAAAAATGTAAAGGATTATCATCAAAATTTGTACCTCGTCGAGATGGACCTTATGTAGTTGTTGCGAAAAAAGGTTCTTCCTGTTACGTTATTGCGTCTATTAGAGATCGGGAAATTCCATTGGGAAACTTCCATGCTTCAGCCTTAACGTTGTACAGAGGTCACGCCCAGCAACCAAGATAGCTATTGAAATGTAGAGGACGTCCAAGAATACTACAATCCAACCAAACTGCTATATCATCGGGGCGATCTATGAAGCAGAGGGGGAGAAAGTAATATTCCTGATTCTGCTACTTCATCGGGTCGACTTTTGTAGCAGAGGGGGAGAATGTAACGAGCAGTTATAAATACGTTAATTTAAATTATATACTTTTAACTAAAATACCTGTTTGTATTAAAAATGTTAAATCAAATTACTTTTTATTAATTGTTCAGTTTAAAATATTTTGATTGTGAAAATATTTTAAAAAATAATTATTCATGTACGAATCACAGCTTTGAGCACACGTCTCAAATAAATTTAAATAAATAGTTTTCTTTTAAATAAATCTTTTATTGCGACGCAACGCGTTCGCTACAGTATTTAATTTTGGGTTAATGTTCTCATCACCATCATCAGATCAGATGATGCTCTGAGTGGCGACAAATGCATGGGCATGCTTGCCGATAAAAAACGAACTGGGACCGGTACGCGCATAATGAATAAGGTGTAAGTGTGGAAGTTGAAGCTGAGCGATTCAAAGGTACCAACTATATATCGCGCAATAAATCTGAGGTGTGTGGCATTTAGTATATATATGTAATTATAAATGGCATACAAAAAATTATTTGTTTGCAGACGCGCAATATTTTGAGCGCCCATCTGGCACGCTGTTAGGGTTATTGTGAGTGGACAGTAAGAAATTTATAAAATATCCCAAGTGAGCAATAATAGTGTGTCGAATAATACTGCAACATTTAAATGGTATTCATAATTATAAATTTTAACCCTTTTTAATGAACATCATTAAATTTCATTACAGAATCATCGGCGACCTTGGCCGGTTCTACACAGATACATCGAAGAACTTTTCGTGGACAAAACATACAATTGTCTCATACCATGTGACTACTTCGATGTGCTGTGCTGAACGGAACACCATCAGCAGCCGCGGCAACTGCAAAAATGCCAGAACTATCGTAATCACCGAAATCGTATCACCGTCTATATTAACAAACAGTCTAACCAATAAACGATATAATGTCGACTTTAAAGAAAGTATCAGCTTTTTGACAAATAAATATTAGAGAAAATTGTCGGAAAAGCTGAGTCGACTTTATTTCGTTTATTGGTTAGGCTGAATGAGATTAAACGCGACAATATACGTGAACATCAGATTGTGCGCAACGTATTAAAAATGATGACAAATTCTAAAATCATTTGATTGATAATGCGTGGCATCCATCAGCTGCAGAAGCTATTTTTTTTTATTTTATTAATTTATACCCTTATTGACTGTTGTAAAATTGTTGCAAACATTGTAATTAGTCTTACAATAAGTTATAAAAATGATCTATTATATAAGATAAATATTATATAAATCAATCATATAAATTATACGAGTTATATAAATTATATAAATTATATAAATTATATAAATTATATAAATTATATAAATTATATAAATTATAAATAATTTAAATTATATAATTTATATTAATTATATAAATTATATATGGGCCATTCCACACCAAATCGACCAGCGGTTGGAACTTACCTTCTTCGATTTCAATTAAATTTAGGCAACTGATAAAGGGTATCGAAATATGCATTGAACACTTTTTTTATTTCTTTCGCTTACTACTTTCAGAGATACAGTGGTTCAAATTTACGAAAAATGGGCCAAAAATAACTTTTATATGGTTGTTCATATTTCAATATCTATTTAAGTAGAAATGATAGAAACTCCGTTGATGGCGCGTTTTAAAACTAATAGAACAAGCTTTTTTACCAATTAAGTTGTAAAATCGAAAGGACCCTTTTTAAAATTCTGACAAAAAATGTTCAAATGTTCATGCCAAATTTAAAGACGGTATTTTGATAGCATCGTATTTTAAAAATTAATTATACCCTACACTAAGAGTGAAAGGGTATATTCAGTTTGGTACGCCGTTTGTAACACCCAGAAGGAAGCATCTCCGGTATGGAAAAGTATATATATTCTTGATCAGCATGACCTCCTGAGTCGATTTAGCGATGTCCGTCTGTCCGTCCGTCTGTCTGTCCGTCTGTCTGTCTGTTGAAATCCCTACTACTTTTAAAATTGAAGAGCTAGATAAATGAAACTTATAACTTAGATTACTAATATACCTACGCTGTATGTGCGAAATTGGCGAGATCGGTCCATCCGACCACTTATGTTCAAATATCTCATATAAAATGTACATATAAAGATCAATTTTTATGTATACGTGCTTAGGTAAACTTTTTTGGTCAAATATATATTGACATCATGCTCAAATACATGATAATAAAGTTTTCCGGAGAAAAGACTTGTGGTTCACAAAAAAAAAATCGAAATTCGGTACACCTACCCATTTGTAAATATGGGTATCAAATGAATGGAAATTCTTCAGCGATTGAATGTCTGTAGTTATTTTCAGGATTCGTATACCCTGGTGACCTATATATCACTTTGAATGGTAACCACACATATGTGTAGGGTACTTATAGTCGGCTTAGACCGACTATAATTTTGATAATCCTAACTAACATAATTACACCTACTTTAAAATTTCCCATGTGATCTAACCTTCCCAACTTTTTTTTTTTCAAAAATTAAGTTTGCAATAATTTCTGAATGTACTTATTTGTAACTCTGATTTCGAAAATGGCGTCCGTTTCATCAAATTGTCAAATTGTAGACACATATACCATTTTTCGAAAATCGTAAAAACTATATCCCAAAATCAATATCTCAAAAACTAGATTCAATATGATTATAGCAACATTTAATGTAAAAAAAAAATGTTTTTTTCAATACAATAAATTAATAAAAATTTAGAAATTATTTTTTAAAATATCATGCCATCAACATACCATCTGGAAATTTTAGAAGAACATTTAAATTAATTTAGTTATATAAATTATATAAATTATATAAATTATATAAATTATATAAATTATATAAATTATATAAATTATATAAATTATATAAATTATATAAATTATATAAATTATATAAATTATATAAATTATATAAATTATATAAATTATATAAATTATATAAATTATATAAATTATATAAATTATATAAATTATATAAATTATATAAATTATATAAATTATATAAATTATATAAATTATATAAATTATATAAATTATATAAATTATATAAATTATATAAATTATATAAATTATATAAATTATATAAATTATATAAATTATATAAATTATATAAATTATATAAATTATATAAATTATATAAATTATATAAATTATATAAATTATATAAATTATATAAATTATATAAATTATATAAATTATATAAATTATATAAATTATATAAATTATATAAATTATATAAATTATATAAATTATATAAATTATATAAATTATATAAATTATATAAATTATATAAATTATATAAATTATATAAATGATATAAATTATATAAATTATATAAATTATATAAATTATATAAATTATATAAATTATATAAATTATATAAATTATATAAATTATATAAATTATATAAATTATATAAATTATATAAATTATATAAATTATATAAATTATATAAATTATATAAATTATATAAATTATATAAATTATATAAATTATATAAATTATATAAATTATATAAATTATATAAATTATATAAATTATATAAATTATATAAATTATATAAATTATATAAATTATATAAATTATATAAATTATATAAATTATATAAATTATATAAATTATATAAATTATATAAATTATATAAATTATATAAATTATATAAATTATATAAATTATATCTACGTCGCGTTAAGTCTGATACAGCACCTATTTAGTTCGTAAATCTGAACAAGTGTCGCACACTTTTGTCAGGGATGTCTTACGTTTTGATCGTAAATACGTCGTAATTACGAACGAACGCAGCAGTGGGCATGTATGAGTGAGAAAATATAGTTATTTGTTTTAGAGTTCCGCATGGCATGTCTTGGTGGAATATCCAAGTAGCATAATCAACTGAGAAAGTAAACGTTATATGGCATAAAAAGGTATGAACGTCTCTATACCTACTGTAAGTGCGTCTTTATAAGTCCTATTAAATTCACCATGTAAAGGTTTATTGAACTAATAATACAACTCGTATACAGTGACATTAGTTGCTTCTGTGGCAGGAGATACCCAGTCTTAATAGAGACATCACAATGATTGCATGCCTGCCCAATAAACATTGTGGAGCTGTTGAGCAATTTGAGCTTGAATGACATGCTACCCTCAAGATGTTTATTGAGCGGTCACCATTTTTTCCAGCATGAAATTTTTACGTAACATTTGCGCTGGATTTATTCCCGATAATATTCGATGACATTTTAACTCAAATATTTATAAACAAAAATGGAATTTAGATTGGAAATATGTTTTAATAAAGTATTAATAACAAATTCATTTGTAAATTGACAGCAGAGATAGCGGTGCATTAAGTAACAGTGAGCGAATAGTTACTTAGCAGTTTCGCAACTGCTGAGGTCGCTGAATGCAGCCATTATAATCTTTCTGTAAGCTTTTTGTAAGGTGAAATATCCCAAAAACATTTTTGTAAAGGTTTGCAGACTCAGATTTCTGAATAAGCTTAATAATAATATAATAGTTTGGCGCTACAGTCCTGTATAGAACTTCGGCCGAGCTCTCTCACCATTTTGAGCTGTGCGTGTTACATTTGTACTCAAAGTGGTGGGACCTATAGTTTATTGCCGAATCCGAACGGCGGATGAGAGCTTTTCATAGGCAATGGTTTTACTCTCGTAGGTTTGCCATTTACTGCCGAGAGGTAGCGCAGGTATAGAAAAATGTTTCTATGAAAAGATGTTGTTAGCCCCAGTCCAGGCTTGAACCGGGGACCTTTCGGCTCGCTGTCCAACGCACTAACCACTGAGCTACCGCGGCTACAAAGTTAACTACAAAACATATTGAAACGAAATTTCATCGCATTCTGATCAGTATGTCTCAAGTTTTTGTGTATTCTGACAGAAAGGCAGCAAAACGGACAGACAGACGGACTTGGATAAACGGACTCGGGTAGTGATGCTGATCATGGATATATATATACATTTCCATACGCCAAAAAATAAAATACACCTGTTTCCCAGTTTTTTTAGATCAATGCGTTAAAGAGTTTTATTTGCATTTCAAATGTTGGATGCACTTCACTGAGTATTAACAACAAAAAAAATAGTTGTCCGATATCAAATCGTTTTCAGCTTTTATTTGCATTTAATACATTTTAATTAATTTTTCAAATATCTCTTAGTAGAATTTCAAATGGGAATAAAAACCAGTTGGGAAGGTTAGATCACATGGGAAATTTGAAAGTAGGTGTTATTATGATAGTTAGGATTATCAAAATTATAGTCGGTCTAAGCCGACTATTAATACCCTACACATATGTGTGGTTTCCATTCAAAGTGGTATATAGGTCACCAGGGTATACGAATCCTGAAAATAACTACAAACTTTCCATCCCTGAAGAATTTTCTTTCATTTGATACCCATATTTACAAATGGGTAGGTGTACCGAATTTCGAATTTTTTTTTTGGGAACCACAACTCGTTTCGCAGGAAAACATCATTTTCATGTATTTGAGCATGATGTCAATATATATTTGACCAAAAAAGTTTACCTAAGCACGTATACGTAGCCGCACGTATACGTAGCCGCACGTATACGTAGCCGCACGTATACGTAGCCGCACGTATACGTAGCCGCGGTAGCTCAGTGGTTAGTGCGTTGGACTGCGAGCCGAAAGGGCCCCGGTTCAAGCCTGGACTGGGGCTAACAACATCTTTTCATAGAAACATTTTTCTATACCGCGCTACCTCTCGGCAGTAAATGGCAAACCTACGAGAGTAAAACATTGCCTATGAAAAGCTCTCATCGCCGTTCGGATTCGGCAATAAACTGTAGGTCCCACCACTTTGAGTACAAATATAACACGCACAGCTCAAAATGGTGAGAGAGCTCGGCCTAAATTCTTAAAGAATTGTAGCGCCAAACTATTATTATTATAAGCACGTATACAGTAAAATTGATTTGTAGATGTAAATTTTATATGAGGTATTTGTTCAGACAGCTTAGATATATAAGTAATCTAAATCTAAAGTTTCATTTCTCTAACTCTTCAACTTTTTCTGTAATCGTGATTTCAACAGACGGACAGACGGACAGACAGACAGACGGAAAGACGGACATCGCTAAATCGACTCAGGAGGTCATGCTGATCAAGAATATATATTATCAAACTATGAAATGCATTTGCATTTAAAATGCAAATAAAAAACGTGAACGAATTGATCTATTGAACTTGGTATACACAAATTCTTAGAATGATCCATAGTTTCACGTTCAGGTCTATTTTTTCATTATCGGACGGTGTAATAAATTGTTTTAAATTAATTACTATCGACTGTTATATTGGTTATCGTAGCTGTAGGTTGCATGTAATATACAACTAAGAAATTTTGTAATAAGAAAACTCGAAGTTATTTTTTATTTTATTTTTTTTATTTTATATTTTATTAATTAAGTTAAATAAATAAAATCAAATCTAGAGGACATCTGCCTCTTTCCCCCATGCCTACCCTATTTAGTCCCTGATTGTCACAAAAAATTAACAATAACTTAACAGATAGAAAATAAAAATAGTTTACTATATCACAATTAAGCAAATAATGTCTAGTTTTACAAACTTTAAGTAAAAAATCACAACGAGTTTATTCACCTTTTCAAGATTGTAATTTTTGTAATTATAACACCAAACGACAAAAATTCAGCTTTGGCTGCACACATGAGAACATCCTATATATTCTTAAATTACGCCGAAAAATAAAATACACGTTTTTCCCAGGGTTTTATTTGCATTTGAAATGTTGGATGCACTTCACAACCGTGACATCACTGAGTATGAATATAAAAACGGAGGTGCAATATCAATTCGTTTACAGCTTTTATTTGCATTTAATAAATTTTAATTGATTTTTAAAATATCTCTTAGTAGTATTTGTATTTAATAAATTAGTAGTATTTCAAATTGGAGTAAAAAGAATTGGTAATGGAAACCGTGTTTACATACATACTCAGAGAGCTCTCAGATTCAAAAAATGTTCCGCAAAAAAGAATTTAAATGTCATTATAAAAATTTGATATGCATATACAATTGAACGAATTGATCTAAAAAAAACTGGGTACACACAAATTCTTTCACGTACATTTTTTTTCGTCGATTTTTTTTATTTTCGGACGATGCACGTTGGAAAAAAATGAGCAAAAACGATATCTGGAAATTAGATCTGGAAATTGGTAAATCGAGTGGTATAATCGTTTTTTATATTACTGGTACTATGCACCGATACTCTTCATTTAAAAACTATCTTTGTTCAATATTTTGTAAAATATTTATGATGCGTGGAAATAAAATAATTTTTGTTCATTGAATTTAATGAAATTGATCAATAGCTTTATATTTGTTTAAGAAAAATATAAGTTGATTTTTTTTCGAAATTCGAAAATTTAACAACATTGTGATGCTTTAAAAAAAACCCACTTTTTCTTTTGAGGTAATTTCATAAGCTGATATTTAGGCCAATAAAGTTGCAAAATTGATATTAGTGGTATATATTGTATATATAATTTAACGTAGTATTTGATTCTGGTTTTTGTTTTTTTTTTTTATCAAAGTCAGTTTACTTTATTTTAATTTAATAATTATATTAAATTAAAATAAAGTTTTCGAACTCGAAATTCGGATAAACCGCTTATTTTGATTTTGTTAATTTTTTTTTCAAAATTAGTTCTATTATTTTTAAAGACACTACGTGCAATTTGGAGAGGTGTTATTTCATATAAGATAAACACTTTAATTCAGTAACAAATAGTAGCAGTGTAGTTTATTCTCGTCAAATGGCGAAAAATTGAAGAAAATCTGAGATGCAGATGGGTATTTCAGAAATAATGCCCCATATATATATTATATATTCTATGTACATATACATTTGACATTAAAACGACAATTAGATGCAGTTAAGTTAGATGCAGCAATGTATCTAACTTGTTTACATAAAGTATCCAGTAGTTCACAAAAAAATTATTATCATTACTTGAAGAGATGGAGTTCCGCTGATGCTTGAATCGGATGCTGTTTAACTTACTTGAAGTAGAAATCACTCGTAGGCGTTTAGACAGTCCATCTCCAGTCTTCTCTCGATCGTTCTTATCGATTTATACTTGCCAGTAGCCGCTTTGCAAGTCGAACGTAGAAAACAATTTTCCATTAGAGAGTGTATCCAATGAATCGTCTATTTTTGGCAATGGTCTATTCGATTTTTTACGATGAAAGTTCTCCCGTCGTTTTGGCTTTTAGCAGCGAATACAAACCAGTGTTTATCAATTAGTTGTTGTACTTTACTCCTTTCTGTGGCAGCCAAATCCTTCATCCACTCATTTATAAAATTGTGAGTAGATTTCTTGTCTATTGGCGGTGTCGCATAATCCCTTGAGGGATTTGACTCGCAATTTATATTTGCTGATGTCTCTTGACACTGGCCTATCACTGTTCTCTTTTTGATTAATTTGGATGAGTTTTCTAAATTGAGAACTCGTATAGGTACAATTTTGTCTGTCGCAGCCTCAACAGTGTTCTTCCTACAATTATGTTACTTTTATAATGCTCTTCATTTGCTTCAATAACCCACAACTTGCCTATCCCACAATTTCCATTTAATTTCGCCCAATGAATTGCTTCTGAATTAGGTGGTATTTTTATATTTTTATGAGCAAAAACTTGTTTAATTTTCACAATCAATGTTTAGTTGGTGTTGGCATAACTCAAAGTTTTTCTTGTTAAATCTAGTGTTAAACCGTTCCTTAACATGAAGACCATGCCATGTATTATTTCGTCTACTATTTCCGCCACTATAAAATCATGCTCAACAGTCGTAGTACCAATCGTGATTTTTTTGGTAATCTTTCTTTGGGCCCCTTGCCTCTTCACCTGTAGCTGTTGCAATCTTATTCCTATAAGCTGCTCTAATTCGTCCTTAGGTTTAGATTTAGGTTGTGAGGATGTTGGCAATTCCCAACATAAGTTGAAGAAGAATTACCAGCCCACTTAGACCATATCTGGTCCATTGTGCTTCTTCATATATGTTTATTGTCTATATATAAAATTTAACATTTCAAGATATTTTTTTTTCATTTATTTAAATTGAAGGTATTATATTATTATAGTATGGAATGTGATTTGTATTTTGACTTCCTATGTCCTCCTTTTGTTGCCATCCGGATGATCTAATGAATTTCATCAGTTGCAGCGGTTGCTTTTGACGTCCTCTAGTTCCTGAGAGAATAAAGAGCCTAGATATTTGTTCCTTCTTTGTGCTAATGCTGGGCATTGACAAATAAGGTGATAGCTATCCTCTTTTGCTTCACTGTCCCTACACCATCTACAAGACTCACTTATCTGGAAGCCCATTATTTTCAGGTGGACTCCTAGCGTATTATGCCCTGTTATAAGTCCAATTAGCAATCTAAGCTCCCTCTTTTTTAAATCTAGTATGTCCCTACTACTACTTTTTCTCTGACCCTGCCAGATCTTTTTTGTTGTCAGACAGGTATTGGAAACTTCCAATTCTTTGTCTTGTCTCTTTCAAGAGTATACACTATTTGTAGCCTATACTCCGATATAGGTGGTTTTACAGAATATACCGTGCGGTCTGGTATTTGTTCCGCCCCCAATTTTGCTAGTTCTTCTGCTTTATCGTTTCCTAGAATATCTGTGTAACCCGGTACCAAGCACAGTTTTAGTTTGTGTTGTTCGTTGAGAGCTTGAAGCTCTCTGCAACAACGGCTGACTACGTCTGATCTGATATTTCTATTCTGTAAGGCTTTAATGGTAGCTTGACTGTCAATAAAAATGGTAATATCAGTCTCTGATATTGCCTCTATTGCAATCAATCTTGCCGCTTCCGCCACAGCATATACTTCTGCTTGAAATATCGAGCATTCTTTCCTCAGTTTTATAGATCTATTTATGTTTAGGGTTTCGCAGAAGATTCCGCATCCAGTACCTATGTCCATTTTTGAGCCATCGGTGTAAACGTTGATTGTATTATCTTGGATTACCGTGTTTTCTTTCCATTGTCTTCTAAATTGTATTTCGGTGACTATTTTTTTTCAAAAGTCAATGTATGGTGTTATTCAGTCACTTTCTATGTTATTCCCCATAAATTGGTTTAGAATGGTTGAATGTCCGTACAAGTTTTGTTTTACGTGAGTTGTCTGGGAGAGTCTTAATGCCGTGTTAGCAGCAACCCCCTTTATGAAGAGTTCTATGGGTAGAAAATCCAGTATAATTTCAAGAGCGGCAGTTGCTGTTGTTTTTACAGCTCCTGTGACACTTATCAGTGCTATTCTATGAAGTTTTCCTATTTCTTTTGTATTGCATTTTTTGTTTAGTGCTGTCCACCAAACTAAGCTGCCATAACTTAGTATGGGGCGTATAATGGCCATGTACATTCAGTATATAAGTCTTGGTTGTAGACCCCAGTTTGTGCCTATCATCTTCTGACATGAGTAAAACACGGCGTATACTTTTTTACCCTTTCTTTGATGTTGAGTTTTCAGTTAGTTTTTCGTCTAGCACCATACCTAAAAATTTGGCACTTTTAGATAGGTTAAGAGTGACTCCCTCAATATTTGGTAGTCTGAAGGTTGGGATTATTCTCCTATTGGTAAATAGGACTAGTTCTGTCATGATTAATATTTAATCCACACTTTATATTCCAGTTTGTCAGTGTCTTTAGAGATGTTTCTAATATATTAGAAACGGTATCAATATATTTCCCGGTTGACAGCATCACAAGGTCATCTGCATGAGCTACTACGTGGATGCCATCCATTTCTAGTTTTACTAAAATTTCGTTTAGTTCTAGGATCCAGAGGGTGGTGATATTACCCCTCCCTGTGGTGTTCCTCGATTTACTTTTGCTCTTAGTTCGCAGGTTCCAATATTAGAGTTGATTTTCCTAATTGATAGCATTTCCATGTGCCATGCTACTAGGTCTGTTTCAATGTTTGCTCGCATTAATGCGTTGCGTATGGCTTCAGAATGTATATTGTTAAAAGCTCCATCTATGTCAAGGAAGCCTGCAAGGGTATACCTCCGACAATGGAATGAGGCTTATCGATTTCGCCGCAGCACGAAACATGGTAATTAGTGGTACTAGGTTCCAGCATCTCAATATACAAGACCACGTGGCGGTCACCCGATCAGAACACGCGCAACCAAATTGATCATGTTGTGATTGACGAAAGGTACGGTTCTAGTGTGATGGACGTACGCTCAATCCGAAATTCCAACATCGACTCGGATCACTACCTTTTAGCAGCCAAGGTTCGCACATGCTTATGCGCTGCGAAAAATGCACGGAAACCCACGGAAAGAAAGTTAAACGTCAGTAAGCTGCACACACAACAGACCGAACAAGCCTATGCCGCTCGACCCTCACACCTGCTTGCCCAAGGCAGTCCCCCTCTCTATGATATATAGCGCAGTGGACACTCGTCTCCCGCTCAATGCGTACCGCTGCCGAAGAGGTACTTGGATTCAAACGATCGATTAGTATTGCACAGCCAATGCAGAGAAACCTGATGCATATAGAGCCACCCTGCAGTCGGTAGTAACGCGAGCCGTGAAGGAGCGATACAAAAAGCGAGGAAGGAGGAGAGACATATTTTCAGGGGCAAGAAAAGAGAATTAGATATACGCGAGTGTGAAGATATTGAGATGCATGGCGACAGGAACGAGGCTCGAAAATTCATTCAGAAGATAAGACGGCTGACCGGAGGTTTAAAGACCGAACCCTCTTCCTGTCAGGACGATCACGGGAATCTAGTAACAGATGTCCAGGGTACACTGAGATAATGGAGAGAGTACTTCTCTCATCTTCTAGCAGGCGATGACGATAACTACTCCGCCGATAGAAAAGACAGCTTGACAACCCCAATTGCTGAAGACGGCGCACGTTGTGTCGAAATCAGTGAAAACGCGCGCATGGCGTTTCGTTTAATCTGACGCTTAAACTACACGAGATCTGCTAATGTCATGTAGATATGATTTAAAGAAAATTCTTTGATGAATTAAATGCTGTATTTATATATTAATTGGAAACCAGAAGTTCGTTTTTGGACTGTAGTTTACTTTACTGAAAATGTTTAAAAAAGAAATTTCCACGCCCTTTCTAATAGGCGGAGAGTTCCGAAAGTTGAGAAAAATTTTGGCGCTCGGCCCCCTGGAATCGAGCAAAAATCGAAAACCAACCGAGGTCAGAACTAGTTTTTGCATTTTATCAAAGTGGTCGGGGAACAAAAAAAAAACAAATAAAATTGTCTTGTCTTGCGTAAAGTAGGACTCAAAATGAGTTTTGATTTCTAGAAAAACTAAGTTTGATTTTTTTTTACACAGTATGACGTAAACAATTGTACCGGATAGTGTAATTTTAAAGAATCTACGGACTTATTCATTCAAATTATGTCTAAATTTATATTTCTTTTAACATTTTTAATTATAATAAATAATATAATATTTTGGCACTACAGTCTTATAAGAACTTAGGCCGAGCTCTCTCACCATTTTGAACTGTGCGTGTTATATTTGTACTCAAAGTGGTGGGACCTAGAGTTTATTGCCGAATCCGAACGGCGGGTGAGAGCTTTTCATAGGCAATGTTTTACTCTCGTAGGTTTGCCATTTACTGCCGAGAGGTAGCGCGGTATAGAAAAATGTTTCTATGAAAAGATATTGTTACCGCCAGTCCAGACTTGAACCGGGGACCTTTCGGCTCGCAGTCCAACGCACTAACCACTGAATTACCCCTTTTAAAATATGCTAGAACTTACAAAATTTAACCTGCCACCTGCGTTACATTAAAAAAATCGAAATTCGTTGCACGTACCAATCGTACAAATGCATTTCAACATTACGCTACCAAGATACATAATAATTCAAACTCGGTTACGGGCCATGCTTCACATAACTCTAGTGGAGCCATCTTTTTATAAAAAAAGTAGATAATTTGTTTTAGTGTAAGATTTTTACTATTTTACTCAATTGAATCTTTTACGAAAAATGTTGGTGGTTTTTTTAAAAACGGAAAGTAAGTACATTTTCATTACTCCATACAAATTATCCATATTCCAATGTCTATTGTTGCTATTTTAGCACTTTCATGCAAAAAATTTTGGATATCGCTGAAATCGTTAGACATTCTACTTTCAAGATATAGCATTTTGGTATAAATGCTCCTAAAAAATTGTACATAAATTTGTAATAAAGTATTTTCATTTTATTATGTAAAAAGTAACTCTATTTAACAATACATAACTTAGATTTTGAATTAATAATGAATATGTAGATTTAAATTCTAAAGAACTTGCTTTCAAATAAAATTTACTGCTTTTAAATAGAAAAAATAGGTACATTTCTGTGTGACTTTGAATCGACTTCACAGATTTTGTAACAACATGATTATGTTAACATGCAGAAAAACACTAACTTGCTATGTTCACCATATGGTACTGGATTGGTAAAAATTGAGAAAAAACAATTTTCAAAAATTAATATTTTTAAACAATGCGCGAGTTTTACCTCATTTTGACACAACGTGCGGCGTTGACATACCGCCGCCCGACAGTGATAAGGTCTGCACAGCTATCAACATGCTGAAAAATAACAAAGCCGCAGGATCGGATGGTCTGCCTGCTGAGTTGTTTAAGACCGGAGGCGATGAGCTCATAATAAACATGTACCAGCTCATCAGCAGAATATGGTTAGAAGAAAGCATGCCCAGCGAATGGATACTCTACCCAATCCTCATGAAGGGGGATCCCACAATACGCGCTAACTACCGTGGGATAAGTCTTCGCGTGTATGGTTCTCACGAGCATATTATAGGAAAAACCATCGTCAACGGACTGATTGGACCTTATCAGTGCGGCTTCAGACCTGGCAAGTCCACCATAGAACCGATTTTCACATTGCGCCAAATCCTGAAAAAGACTAAATAGAGGCAGATCGACACCTACAACCTTTTCGTCGACTATAAAGCTGCCTTCGATAGTCCGATAAGAAGTCGCCTATACGCCACCATGGCTGAGTTCGGTATACCTGCGAAACTTATAAGGCTGAGCGACACACGTTGCTCAGTGAGAATTGAGAACAACCTCTCCGATACGTTTAATACCGAACAAGGTTTCAGACAAGGCGATTCCCTATCGTGTGACTTCTTCAACCTAATAATGGAGAAGATTGTAAGAGTTGCACATCTCTATCACAATGGCACTAACTTCAACAAGAGTTCCATGCTGCTCAGGTACGCTGATGATATCGACTAAATGAGCAGAGCGTACGTACACCAATGAGAGAGCTTTGGGAGCGTTTAAGAGAAAGATTCTTCGAAAAATCTATGGCTGATATGCGTTGAAAACGAGTACAGAATCAGATGGAACGACGAGCTGTATGAGCTCTACACCGACATTGACATAGTCAGGCATATTAAGTGCAGCGCCTACGCTGGCTTGGACATGTCGAGCGTAAGGGTGAAAGCTCTCCAGCAAAAAAAAGTGTTCAATTTTGTACCCAGTGGTGGTCAACGTAAGAGGGCGTCCGAACCTCCGGTGGAGCGACCAAGTGCGAGACATCCTGACAACACTTGGAGTGCAAAACTTGCGCTATCGCGCGCAATGCAGAAGCGACTGACGAGGGGTAATTGCAGCGGCTGAAACCTATCATGGGTTGCAATGGGCAAGTAAGTAAGTAAATATTATGGATACAAACAGAAATAAAGAAACGTCAAAAGTTTTCACAAGTCAAAAACATTAGGAAATTCATTAATTAAGTAACATTGCGAAATTAATGCACAAAAATAATAAAATAATAAAATAATAATTGAATTCAATACAAATTATTCTATAGCTAGTAAAATATAAAATAAAATATGTGACCACATGTGCCAATAGAAATAGTTTTTTATTTTTTTATTTATTGGTTATGAAGAAATTAAAAATAAATGCATGCAGATACATGTATCTTTTCATAGTGTTTTTATTTTTCAGGGAGCAGGAATTAGTAGATATACTTTTTGAAATTGTGTGCGCGACATATTTATGCATATATAACACTTTACCTATATAAGTTTTATATACATAAATGATTGTTAAAGTCCCTATTTCATCACCTAAAATAAGACATTTAATAAATAACAACACTTACTTCATTTCCAGTTTATCCTTTTTATAACTTTTATTTCTTTTTACTGTTCAACTTCTGAACTCACTTCTTAATCTAATAACAACTGACTTAAAAACTAAATAACTATAGCTTATATACTAATACTTAATCTAAGTTTCAATGCTACTTTTCCAGTGTCTTGCTGCTTCAGCCTAGAAACATAATTTTGGCTAATCACAGTGTGTCTTGCTGCTTTAGCCCAGAAGCATAATTTTAACCAATCACAAGTTCCGTAAAGAACTCAAGTTCGATCCGCAACTCGAGTTCTTAACGCTGACCGTGAAAGCAACTCTTGCATAATCAGCAACCCGCCATCGCAAAGTCATTGAATTGAAGTCATCTTTGTTTACAAACAAATTGCATCACGTACTTATTTTCTTCAAGCTAGCAACTTGGATCTGTTGCGAATTTGGTTTACAGTTACAATTGCTGACTAAGTAAATTGTCGCCGCTTATTTTGGCAACGACCAAAAGGTGTGTCATCAAACCAACATCATTTACTTTTTGTTTTAACAACAATTAGAATGCATATAATATTATTTAAATATTTAGCAATTAATATTTAGCAACAGAAAATACCCACTAGAAAAATATCAATGAACTGTCACGCTATGAGTGACTGTCATAATGCTAACTCTCAACATTCCTCCCCTTACAAAAAAAAATTTGTTTTCGACTTACAACATTCTTATACTAACATCTCATACCAATACCTTACACTACTGTACAACACAAACATACTACCGATACTTATTACATACATAACCGCATACTTCTGCTCCGCAATCACCTTGTCTATGTATTACAGCTGTTGTTGTCAAGATATCGTGGTCGGTCTCCGTTGGTACAATGGCGGGTTCTGCTGTAAACATAACTCTCGTCACTATTGGTATGGTTGAATTTAGTCAAGATATCGTGATCGGTCTCCGTTGGTTAAATGGCGGGCTCTGCTGTAAACATAACTCTCGTCACTATTGGCATGGTTAATCTATCTTCATATGCGGTAGCGATACTGATTCTTCAAGTTCCCGATATGAGTTCTTGTGCTTGTCTTCTTTCCTTCGGACTGCGGTTCGCACCATCTTATTTGTTAGTGAAGCCGTCATCGATCTCACAGATCTAGGAGCCCTTGAGTAGGATACTTCTCGGGGTCCCGACTGCTCCTGACTCCGTCTAACTTGCTTCCGACACTACATTGAGATGTCGCTTTAGCTTCGATGTGTAAATTCAATATGTTCTTTAAGAACCACTCTGATTCGAACATCATCTTCAGTTTCACTGTTAATTTGCTCAGCAACGCTTGGCCCAAAACGTCCGGGTACAACATGCTATGCTCAGATTCATTCTAGCTAACTTTCTGGTTCTGTTTCTGCAGCTTTTTCAGGTTTGTCTTCACAATATTCTTTATTTCAGCATTATGATAGCGAATTCAATTAATGCCATCTCCTTATGTGATTGTGTTCAATTCTGGTGAGTTCCTCTAGTGTAGCGTTCATTCCAACACGCAACCCCTCTATCTCTTTAATGGTTGCTTGCAACGTTCTGGACAACCTGTTGTAATTACTGGCCATCACCGTTACTTGTTGCTCTATCATATGTTTTACGTAATTTAACGCATATGTTTTCCGTATGTTTTACGCGTATCGTGGGTTTTCTGCAACCGTTCGTTTCTTGTGCATGAACCCTGTACCTTGACACGAAGTCATCTGTTATCTACAATTGTTCGCTTGAGTCAGTTACAACAAATTTCGTGATTACTGTTCACTCCGCCCTGTAGATCCCTATATCTGTTTTCCGATCGAACACTAGTGAATGCTGCTCCAACGCTGTCGGTCTGTGAATTGAATCTACCTGGACCCTCACAATGAGCAGGATTAGCCATATTATTGCCAACTTATTTTTCTAATAAAACTATATCTAATTACTGTACAATATTTTTATACCCTACACTAAGAGTCAAAGGGTATATTCAGTTTGGTACGCCGTTTGTAACACCCAGAAGGAAGCATCTCCGGTATGGAAAATTATATATATTCTTGATCAGCATGACCTCCTGAGTCGATTTAGCGATGTCCGTCGTTAGCGATGTCCGTCTGTCTGTCTGTTGAAATCCCAACTACTTTTAAAAAAGAAGAGCTAGATAAATGAAACTTATAACTTAGATTACTAATATACCTAAGCTGTATGTGCGAAAATTGGCGAGATCGGTCCATTGTGACCTATAATCCGACCACTTTTGTTCAAATAATATATATAATAGTTTGGCGCTACAGTCCTATATAGAACTTCGGCCGAGCTCTCTCACCATTTTGAGCTGTGCGTGTTACATTTGTACTCAAAGTGGTGGGACCTACAGTTTATTGCCGAATCCGAATGGCGGGTGAGAGCTTTTCATAGGCAATGGTTTTATTCTCGTAGGTTTGCCATTTACTGACGAGAGGTAGCGCGGTATAGAAAAATGTTTCTATGAAAAGATGTTGTTAGCCCCAGTCCAGACTTGAACCGGGGACCTTTCGGCTCGCAGTCCAACGCACTAACCACTGAGCTACCGCGGCTACAAATGTTCAAATACCTCATATAAAATGTACATATAAAGATCAATTTTTATGTATACGTGCTTAGGTAAACTTTTTTTGGTAAAATATATATTGACATCATGCTCAAATACATGATAATAATGTTTTCCGACGAAAAGACTTGTGGTTCACAAAAAAAAATCGAAATTCGGTACACCTATCCATTTGTAAATATGGGTATCAAATGAATGGAAATTCTTCAGCGATTGAATGTTTGTAGTTATTTTCAGGATTCGTATACCCTGGTGACCTATATATCACTTTGAATGGTAACCACACATATGTGTAGGGTATTTATAGTCGGCTTAGACCGACTATAATTTTGATAATCCTAACTATCATAAATACACCTACTTTAAAATTTCCCATGTGATCTAACCTTCCCAACTGGTTTAGTTTAAAATTAATAATTCAACCATAATTTCATAATTCACTTTACAATTCAAAATTTGTATGCTAGTTATCTACGCTCAGCAGTACTTAGCTATTTGTTCAATATCTCAATTTCGTACAAATATATTTCATCGCATTTATTTCGTATAAAAACTCGTGTTATCATTTATAATTATTTCTTATTTATATTTTTCCTAATATTTCTTGTTTTCATAACCTTTATATTTGGTCCGCCACATGCTAGTAAATTAACCCTAAGTAATACATAGCGATCTGTGGGTACCGTTTTTTTTCTGTTTTCCTATTCATTATCACACAATACTAAACTTTTCGCAATTTATTTATAAATATATTTCCGCATTTTAACAATTAATATATCAATTTCTAATTATGGTATTTTTTCAACAAATTGTTGTGTATTTTCTTTCCCTTTCCTTTTATTAATATTGTCGTTGTCACGGGGGTAGTGACGGACAAAACCTTATAGGACCCTACCCAAATTGGTGAAAATTTACTTTTCCTATTTTGATTCTTCATTACAACCATTTCTCCAATTTGAAACTCAAAGGGGTTTAATGATTTATCGTAGCCCGTTTTAGATTTTTCTTTCACCTTTTCTTGATTTTGTCTCACTATTTCATGCGCCCGCTGTATTTGATATTTTAATATTTTGTTATAATCATCGGCATTATATAGTGGTGAAACTTTACGTTTCAAATTAGTTGGTATATCAGAATCATAACCATATAGTGTTCGGAAAGGTGTTTGCCCAGTTGACACATGCATCGTATTATTATGGACATGCATTGCCGAATTTAACCATTGATCCCAATTGGAACCATCCTCCATAGCAAAATATCTCAAATATTCTGCTAATGGTCTGTGACTACGTTCTAATGATCCATTGGCCTGTGGGTGATAGGGTGTAATGTGCATTTTTTTAATACCCAATAATTTGCATGTATCAGAAAATAACTTTGACACGAAATTAGAGCCATTGTCAGTTACTAGAATTTTCGGAATATTGTGGCGTGTTATAATTTAATCATAAAAAGCTTTAGCCACTGTGCTTGCTTCTGCGTCTGGAATTGCTAAACAACACATATATTTTGAAAAATCGTCTTGAAATGTTAAAATGTATTTATTGCCAGATACTGTCTCGGGTAAAATTCCTACTAAGTCCATATAAACTTTATCAAATGGGCGCGTTGGTGTATCTGTCAAAACCATTGGCATTTTTGTTAGCATAGAACTTTTGTTAACTTGACATTTAGGGCAATGTTTTACATACTCTTTAATTTGTTTTTGCATACCCTTCCATCTATATTGCATTCTTATTCGATCTTTCTACTCAGATCTTTTGTGTCTTTTAAATTTCTCTCTAGTTTATTATCTAATGCACTCCACTTTACCAAGCTAGAGTCTGCACCAGAATCTACTAGTAATATTAGTTTCCCATTTTTTGCTTCCTTACAAGGAATTTCTATAAAGACATCATTTAATTTTGATATCTGTCTGAATTCCCCATGTCTACTATAAATAATGCGATTTATTTTTGATTTTGTATATAAACTTAATTTTAATTCCTTAATATTTTCAATATATTTACTCATATTTTTATTTATGCTATCAATTTCTGAAGTTATCAGATCATTTAATTTCTTCTTATTTTCTTCTATACTTATCCTATTTATTATGCAATCATAAAAATTATTTTTTGCTGTTAATGCTATTATGCCAAAGACGTTCAACGTTAATACAATTAGTGAACAAAAATTATCTACCATTTTCCTACCATTGCTAGCGAACGTATCCACTGCCACGCACGGCGTCTGATTCACAATTCCTATCTTCGTTGGCCTAATGTCGCAATTTGTCTTGGGTTCCCAGATAATTGGCCTATTCTGGGCCCCTAACAGTTTCCCTGGTTGCGGGTAGACTCAAAATTTTTCATCGCGTAACAGTTTTCCAACGTATGCCCGATTCTTGCACACCATTTACATTTATTTAAATCTTTCTTATTATTATTGTTGTTATTATTATTATTTCCATTTCTCCTATCGTCATTATTATTATTTTGACGACTATTACTATTGGTATTACCATTATTATTGTTATTGTTATTTCCATTGTTGTAATTATTATTTCTATTATTATTGTTATTTTTCCTATTATTGTTGTTATATCTTCTATTATTATTATTATTATTATTATAATTCCTATTATTTCCATTATTATTATAATTCCCATTGTTGTGGTTATTATTACCACGAGCATAATAATTGCTATTATTGGCTTGCGTATTGTTCGTGAAGCCATCATTATAGTTGTTATTTTGCGTTTGTTGTTTACTTGTAAATTGCTGCTCTGGTTCATTTATTTTCTGTGCACATCTTAAGTTCGTTTCATGACCATAGGTCTCACATCCTTGACAGTATGGAGTATTTGTTCGACTGACGCACTCATCCCGCGTGTGTCCTAAATTACCGCAAAATAAACATGGGGTTTCCACTTTATTCCTGATTTCTCCACATGTGGGGTGTGAGGCTCTGCTAAAAAGCACCTCTGCGGCACTATGCGATGATTCTCTTACACGCCCACTTTGTATCGTCTCCAACGTTTCTACCGCTTCCTCTATCAGTGAATCTAGTGAGTCTGCCTTATTATTTAGCATGTGTATTTTCAGTGTGCCGTCCTTAAGGCCTACCTTAAAAGTCTTTTGTATGGATTTGTCTAATTCTATTAGCATAGCTTCGTCCCCTCTGCCATTATATTTTCTTTTATTAATTCCACTGCCTTTGTTTTTAGTACATTTAGGCGTCTTGCAAAAGGTCGAATTTCTTAGGTAGATCTTTAATATGTCTCCTTTATTTCATTTATCACTGAGTCTAATGTTACGGTTTTAAGATATGTCCTCTTTACCTTTTACTAGGTCGAATGCATCTCCATACATTCTTAGCTTAACACACGATAAAAATTCTTGAAACTCTGTTTCTTTTGTTGACTTTACCGCTTAATCACATCCTTGTATGAATTTACATACTTCTGAGGGTAAATCATTGGAGTCCGTGTCTGAGAACATCGGAACCAAATGGTTCACCATTTTTGCAATATGTTCGATACCCATTTTAAATTCCGGGAAATTTATTTTTTCTGTGTGACTTATTTCACTGTTATTTACAGCTTCCTCTAATCTTTTCTCTAACTAGCTGAATATAGTCTTTTGAACCGTTTTTTCTTTTAATCTCTGTCCACAAACGTCAAATGAAAAGTCCAATTTCTCCATTTAATTTTGTTGTTTCATGTTGTGCCTTTTTTAATTCTGATTGAAGAGTTTCCATTAAACGTATCAGTTTAAGATATTTTTTCCAACGAAACTATTCTAATTTTCTCAAAATTGTTTATATTTTTATAATTTTTCCTCTATCTAGAATTTTTGGTTCTAAAACCGGCTGCGCCAATGTTAAGGTCCCTACTTCATCACCTAAAAATAAGACATTTAATATTTAACAACACTTACTCCATTTCAAGCTTATCCTTTTTATACCTTTTATTTCTTTTTTCTGTTCCACTTATTGAACTCACTAATCTAATAACAACTCCCTTAAAAACTAAATAACTATAGCTTATATACTAATACTTAATCTAAGTTTCAATGCTACTTTTCCAGTGTCTTGCTGCTTCAGCCTAGAAACATAATTTTGGCCAATCACAGTGTGTCTTGCTGCTTTTGCCCAGAAGCATAATTTTAACCAATCACAAGTTCCGTAAAGAACTCAAGTTCGATCCGCAACTCGAGTTCTTAACGCTGACCGTGAAAGCAACTCTTGCATAATCAGCAACCCGCGATGACATTGAATTTAGGCCATCGCATAGTCATTGAATTGAAGTCATCTTTGTTTACAAACAAATTGCACCACGTGCTTATTTTCTTCAAGCTAGCAACTTGACGCTGCTGCAAATTTGGTTTACAGTTACAATTTCTGACTAGGTAAATTGTCGCTTATTTTGGCAACGACCAAAAGGTGTGTCATCAAACCAACATCATTTACTTTTTGTTTTAACAACAATTAGAATGCATATAATATTATTTAAATATTTAGCAATTAATATTTAGCAACAGCAAATACCCACTAGAAAAATATCAATGAACTGTCACGCTATGAGTGACTGTCATAATGCTAACTCTCAACATAATTTTGTTAAGATAATTTTCAATTACAGGTTTGGAAAACATCGTGCTCACTGACAAGGAGGTTGCGATAACCCCATGCTCACCTATTCGGTTGTTGTCACAACCTCATGTTCATCGATTATAAGGTTGTCACAACCTCATGCTCACTGACTTGGAGGTTGCCGAATTAAGAGGTTGAGTTTTTGTATAAATATGTCTAATATTCTACCCATAATTAATTAGAAGTGATATATTATAGTCCCTCTACTTTTGTTGTCAAAAAGTGCTACTTTAATACAAAAAGTCGATTAATCGACTTTTACTAGTGAAATAATCGATTATTCGAAAAGTCACTTTTAAACATTTTGAAAAGGTCGAATTATCGAAAAGTCGACTTTTGGGTTCGAATTTTTAACCATAGTACCAACAAATAAAACAAAAAACAATTGGCAAAATTCATTGAGTGGTAGATCGTACAGCTGTTTCAGAGGCAGCCAAGCCCCTTCATCAGTGATCTTTCTCTGCAGATTTATTGTATATTTTGATAAACTTGCATTTATTTTATTGGAAAATTGAAATTTTAGTGAACATATATAAATTATAATATTTTTGTTATACTGAAGTATTATATTGGGTTCTTTCTAATATTATTTTTAGAGTCGTTTTCACAATATCTAGTTAAATATTAACTTCCACTAAAATCGACAGTTTGCGGAAAATTCGATTTCACAATCAGTTGTTATATCTGTTTGTCGTTTAAATTCAGGGTTCGAAGATCGTTTATTTTTTCTCATCGCTCAATTTATATCCCTCACTAAAGATGAACATTTTTTGCTCACTACTGAAAAATATCTTTTTTCATCATTGATGAAAATAAATATATCGCTGAATTATCCAAATAATTCTCATCCTCAAAAGTACTCATCATTGATGATGAAAATAATTTGTATCTTTAATTTTTCTCATTATTGAATGATGAGAAAAAAGCAGAACGTAGCGAATTCTCATCATTTGATATGAAAATAAATGAAGAAGCGTCAAGATAGCAAGAAGCAGAATTTCTAACTTGGAAATGTTGCTGGCGTTTTTCGAACTCAGCTAGAGTTTCGAAGATTGTCGACACAGTCGAAAATTAAACAAAATTAATAATTTTTACCCATTTTTAATGGTTTAATCTAATAATTATAATATTTTTATTCGAACTTAGCTCCAGTTTTGATGATAGTCGGGCACAGTAGAAAAATACCGATATTAATTATTATTAAACCATTTTTAATGGTTTAATATAATTATTTTAATATTTTTTTCGAACTTAACAACAGTTTCGAAGATAGTCGGCCACAAGCGAAAATAAAACCAAATTAATTATTTTGCACCCATTTTTAATGGTTTAATGTAATAATTATAATATTTTTAGAACTTATCTACAGTTTCGAAGATAGTCTAAAATACAACAAAATTAATTATTCGTTAACTATTTTTAATGGTTTAATGTAATACATATTTTTTAATAATTTTTTTTTCGAATATTGCTCCAGTTTTGAAGATAGTCGGGCACAGTATAAAAATACCGAAATTAATTACTATTAACAAATTTTCAATGGTTTAATGTAATTATAATAATATTTTTGAATAATATTTGATTGCAGCCACAGTTTCGACGATAGACGGGCACATCGATAACACAAAATAAATTATTATTGACGCATATTTAATGTAATAATTATAATAATATTCCTTTAAAAATATTTCTTCATAATATTTTATTTTCGAACAGTTTTGAGATAGATAGACATTATTTTTTATAAGGTAGCCACAATTTCGAAGATTTACGAAACTAATGATCACAGCCACAGTTTTTCGAAAATAAATTATTGTAAACGATGTTAGAATATTCGTTACTGGGTTTGTGTAACTACTATCAGTGTTTGTGTACCTTAAATAAGAAATTTGAAATTAAATGAAACTTGAATAGAGATTTCGTCGCTATTGAAATATGAACTAAATAATTATATTTGAAACCTACGTTTTTATGTTTTTTTTTTCTTTGCTACGAGAGAGACAGCAATCTCTTTAACTGTTATGAGACTTAAGCACTCAAGAAAGAGTAAAATATTTATATTTTAATATATTATAAACGATCCTTTTTTTTGTATGTTTCACAAATATTTGAAAATATACCGCTGTTAATGCAGTGAAAATAGTGTAGTGTGATAATCGTAAAGTTATAGTGAAAACGGAATTTAAAAAATAATAGAAAATAAGTGAAATCTTCAAAAAAATTTAATAATTCCAAGAATATTGAAAATAGTAGGTTTAATTTAATACAAGAACAATAAGTGCGATCTTTAATTTGCTGCTGTCAGATATATGGGCTAGTATGCCGGGTTGCCGAGATATACGGCCCCAAATATAGCTAATTTTTTCGCGCAGGCTTCTATTGAATTATTTATAATTTGTATCAGAGAATCTCATTTGTAAACATCTATGACTGCATTAGAAATTCATGTCCGTTCATGTTCTTTCCAATGAAAATATTTATTTGCATTTAATTTTTGGAGGTTCGATATCATTTATATATTTGAAGAAAAACGTTTTCTTTTCATTATAGTTTTTCGTGAAAATATTGAGAGTTATTATTTTCGGTCGGGAATATCCGAAAACAAATTTTGGATAATACATAATCCGAATGAATAAAAATGAAAAAACAATTAATAGGTATGCGCGGATGTATGTGCAACTCTCTCATAAAAATTAATATATTTTTTTCAAAACCCCCCGAACGTAAATTCTGGATAAGGACCTATATGTATCCAACTTTTCCCTACACTCTTATACACAGAAAAATTTTGGCAATAATTGCAAATCAAAAATATTGTCAAATTTGTGATAAATTTTTTGAAACGTTTATTTTAAAAACCATCAAAAACATTTATTTTTTGTAATGCAGTATCTACATCTGATATTTATAAAGTTTTTAGAATACCATTATTTTGGACATTAAGGAAAAACTGTGGAGTAAATTATCTTTTTTTATTTTTATAAAATTATTTTTCATTTACAAAGATTAATTAATAAAGTTTGTGAACTGGAATACAATCTACACTATGTCTAATTGAAGGGTTTGGTGCAAATAATGGTAAAGTCAATTTTTGCACTTAGCTGGAAAATCAATAAAAACTGTTTAAAATGGTCAATTTTGCGATTTTTGTTTAAAAAAATATCTATCGTATAAACTACATATGTATTTTTGGGTTTGCATTAAAAAAAACTTAAATTTTCCATGTAACTTGGCTTAAAAACGTAATTTAAACTGCTTCACATGACCCTATTTTGCCCCAAAAAATTGTAACAAAATTTTGTTTCATATAAAAATAGCATTTTATTGTATGAAAATTAAATTTATATTAAAATTCGTGGTTTTAACATTCAGAAGCATTGTGTCATGCCATTCTCATACCAATGATATTTGTGTGTTTTAATATGTGGTAAAATCACATATTCATCATAAGCAAATATTTCTTTTTCAACGGTAAAACATTTTCAACTTTACTTTTATTGTTTGGCAATCATAAATTTATGAAATTCAACATTAATGGAATAATTTTGTAAAACGTATAGTGATTCTATTAGTTTTTTAATCGGATATATTGCTTAATTTACCTTTTAAATCGTGGTATCTTAGTGTATATACTTCGTATATGGAGTATTTTGGTACCAAACAATGAAATTATCATACATGTATTAGGAATGAAGTGTAATTAAATTATAATCAGGGTTGGGCGGAATCGTCTACAAATGTAGATTACACTATTGTCTATAAGTAAACAATTGCATAAATATATGTAGAGAATGTATACTATGTAGACAATGTATATAATTTATTAATTATTTTTATTTTGTAGTGACAAACTTTCGAGTGCCTTTTATTTCTTATTACGTAACGTTTTTTAGAAAAATCCTATCGTAATTGCATGCCCTTTTCAGCCACTTTTTAAAAAATATAAATAAAATATAATTTCACTAATTTTAATATATCCATGAATGCTATTATTGTAATATATAGAATAGGATTAAGATTTTTAAAAATTTTGTTTTTTTAGAATATTTGTACAGGATTTAAGAGCATTTATTGAAAGCATAAAGTACAAAATTCGAGTATGTATTAGGATACTTTAGATATAAAGTAATGATGTTTTCAAATCCGAACGAAAAATCATGTTGAGTAATATTTGAAAAATATAAAATTATCGAAATTAAAAAAAAATATTCTACTAAACAAAAGTTATGATTATGTTATTATTTCTTGCAAATAATGCGAAATGCATTAAGCAATTTGTAATAAATGTCGTCCTGTTCGTCATATAATTGTCTTTTTGAGTGATAAAATTATATTTATGAAAAATAAAACATTACACAGTGAAAAATCCTCTTTTGGCATGACCAAGAGTAATAGAGAACCGCGCAAATAAATGTCTATTCTGTGAATACTATTACTTTTGGTAGATTGTAAAATGGCTATAGTAAGTACACATGCCATTCCAAACAAGAACAGCAAAAAGAAATTAAACCATTTAAAATAATAAAATATATATATATATATATTATTTTTTAATATTTTAACTTACATTTTAAAAATCAAAAACGAAATGTAAATAAATACATTTTATTATTTACTAAAATTAAAACTAACAATTTTTTCATTGATCGAGACTCATAACGCTACAATTAATAATATTTGTATATGTGCATTTTATAATAAAAACAATTTACATATTGAACAAAATGGAAATGAATTAGACAGTATACACAATTGTTTACATAATCTACGCAATTATATACATTATCTACGTAATTGTCTACATACTCTACACATTGTCTACACTAAAATGTAGACAATTCCGAAATACACGAATTTACCCAACCCTGATTATAATCGAAATTGAATTTATTTTTGTTCAGATTGTAATAACATATTACTACGTGTAAACATTAATATATTGTAAATAATCTGTCAAATTTACCATAAATATGTTACAATACCAACATAAAATTTCAATTGCTATGTTTCGAAACAAACAGAAAATGCTAATTAAATCTAAATACAACGTATGTTCGTCTTCAGTCGGTAATGGACAGACGAAGTTGGCAACGTTGAGCAGCATTTTCTACCTACTCCATCATTTGCCATCGTTTGAACACATTGATGTTTAAAAACAAACAAAATAAGAAATTTGATTTACATAAATGTTTTCTTACAACATTCTTCTTGTATTTGAAGTTGGCGGTCGTTGAGCAGATTTTTCTACCTACGTCTCTGTTGTCATCGTTTGAAGTATGTATTGGGTCATTTTAAACATACTTATGTTTGAAAACAAACAAAAAAAAAAATTCAAATGTAAATAAAGGTATTTTTCCAGCACTCTTCTTGTATACAAAGTTTACACTCGGTGACCGGCATTTTCTGCGTACGTGTCTTTTGTTGTTCGTTGAATAAATGTGTTCGTATCTGTAAAAAAATTTCATTTGTAAATTACATAAATATACAAATTGTGTTACAAAAAGTACAAATAGTACAAAGTATAACAAGGTGCAACAAAAATCAAAAAAATGTTGCACACTTAAAAAAATCGATATGTACGTAAAACTAGAGACCAATCCAAGGATATAAGCGTTCACAGTTTTTCTGGACCAATTCGTTTGCGATTATAAATTGCATTTAAAATGCAAGTGTGTACCATATTTTGAAATAATTTCAAAAAACATATTTTTTGCGTCACTTTCAAAAACAATTGAATGCATCTTGTAGTAGAAACCCTATTGATCGTGAATTCGAAAACAGCTTGTATTTGAAGTGCAACTGCATATCACTTTTTAATATTTAGAAAAATTTATATTTTTTTTGCGTCACTTTTAAAAACCATGGATGGGATCTTGTAGCAGAAACCTCATAGATGATGAATTCGAAAAACGACTCGCGATATTCGCTATTACGATTCGCGGAATTACATCTTCAATAAAACCAATTGATGTTATATGGATGGTTTTAAAATCTAATGTTATTCACAACGAGTATTTTATGATAGAAGTAAATAGAAGTAAACCCCGTATACGAATTGATATCGCGAATCGATTTTCGAATTCATCATCTGTGAGATTTCTGCTACAAGATCCCATCCATGATTTTTAAAAGTGACAAAAAAAAAATAAAATTTTCTAAATATTAAAAAGTGATATGCACTTCAAATGCATGTAAAACCCGTTCATGAATTGATATCGCAAAGCGGCATTCGACTTTATCATCTGTGAGGTTTCTCCTACCAGGATCTTGTGGTTTTAAAAATGACGCAAACAACTATAAAAGTTTCTAAATATTAAAAGTGATATGCAATTGCATTTCAAATGCATAGGAATTGATATCGCAAAGCTGTTTTCGAATTCATCATCTGTGAGGTTTCTGCTACAAGATACCATCCTTTAAAAGTGACGCAAAAAAATATAAATTTTTGTAAATATTGAAAAGTGATATGCAGTTGCACTTCAAATACAAGTAAAACCCGGATGCAAATTAATATCGCGAAGCGATTTTTGAATTCACGATCAAGGGGGCTTCTGGTACAAGATGCATTCAATTGTTTTTGAGAGTGATGCAAAAAATATATATTTTGAAATTATTTCAAAATATGGTACACACTTGCATTTTTAATGCAATTTAAAACCGCAAACGAATTGATCCAGATAAACGGTGAATGCACATATCCTTGGATTGGTCTCTAGTTTCACGTACATGTGGTTTTTTTCCAGTGTGCAAAGTACTGTCGCACGGTGTAATATATAATTTAATAGTGCAGTATATAATTTCTAGAACAAATGTGAAAACACCAGAAATGAAAATCAGTGTTTCGATTTTCAAACAGAATTCGGCATGTTTTTTTTACAAACGCCACCACGAATTCCTTGCCTACGCTATGTGCTGTACTGAGACCAACTGTAACTGTACCAAATACAAAGCGAGCCTGTATCGTCTGGTTTAGCGTCTGCTGGTGTAATTTTGAATTCATTGATGCTGTCACTTCTACTTGTTTTAAACCAATTTTTTATTTGTGCATTTAAAAATTTGTATAAGAATTCAAATAATATGAATCCCCACTGTGCATGTTTAATAAAAATTAATAAAAAAAACAATAGTTTATTTCTTTCCAAAAATATTTAATTATGTTTCCATGCAAACATACTATTTTTTGAACTGAAACAACATATATGTTTCTCTGGAAACATATTTATATTCAGGTAGTTCAAAATTGTGTTTTATTTATCAGAGCTCTCGATTTCATACGAGTATTTTCGAGTAGCCCGGGTACCCGGGTACCCGGGCGCTCGAAAGCCCGGGTAATACCCGGGTAGTTCAAATACTCGAAAAACCCGGGTATTAAATGTTCGAGCTACCCGGGTAGTTCGCAAAACCCGGGTAGTTGGTTCGTTCGTTTGTTCGAGCTATTCGAGTAGCTCGTTTGTTCGAGTAGCTCGATGGCTCGTTCGTTGTTCGAGTAGCTCGATCGTTGTTCGAGCTTCGAGTAGCTTGTTCGTTCGTTCGTTTGTTCGATTGACGATTGTTCATTTGATCGCTTGTTAATTTGTCTGTCCGTTCGTTTGCTTGATGTGGGAGTTGGTCGGAAGTGGTTGGAAAAATGTAGGTGGACAAAAGTGGGTGGGTGGGCAAAAGTGGGCGGAAAGTGATAAAAAACCCGAAAAAAATTTTATTGCAGAAATCGGTAGCAGACATCAAGGGAAATCGAATGGTACCACTCTCAGTGGTCCCTGACCCCCAAAAGGGGGTCAAAAACCCATTTATGACCCAAAAATTTTTATTTCAGAAATCGATAGCGGACACTATTAGAATGCTATTGGTACACTTTGGAGTGGTCCATGACCCCCAAAAGGGGGTCAAAAACCCATTTATAACCCAAAAATTTTTATCTCGGAAATCGATAGTGGACATCATTAGAAGGCTAATGGTACCCGTTGGTGTGGTCCATGACCCCCAAAAGGGGGTCAAAAACCCATTTATGACCCAAAAATTTTTATCTCGGTAATCGATAGCGGACATCATTAGAAGGCTAATGGTACCCTTTGGAGTGGTCCAGGTCCCCCCAAAGGGGGTCAAAACCCCCATTTTCGAAAAAAATATTTTGTGAATGTCAAAATGCATTTCATAACGTCAGCTATCTATTTCTGCAACATTTTTTTTTTCGAAAATAGGGTTTTTGACCCCCTTTGGGGGGACCTGGACCACTCCAAAGGGTACTATTAGCCTTCTAATGATGTCCGCTATCGATTACCGAGACAACGAACGAGCCATCGAGCTACTCGAACAAACGAGCTACTCGAATAGCTCGAACAAACGAACGAACCAACTACCCGGGTTTTGCGAACTACCCGGGTAGCTCGAAAATTTAATACCCGGGTTTTTCGAGTATTTGAACAACCCGGGTATTATCCGGGTAGCTCGAAAAACCCGGGTAGCCCGGGTACCCGGGCACCCGGGTAATCGAGAGCTCTGTTATTTATAAACGAACGAACGAGCTACCTGGGTAGCTCGAACAACGATCGAGCTACTCGAACAATGAACGAGCAATCGAGCTAGTCGAACAAACGAGCTACTCGAATAGCTCGAACAAACGAACGAACAAATTACCCAGGCCTTCGAGCGTCCGGATACCCGGGCTACTCGTATGAAATCGATAGCTCTGAGTTATCTGAGTTATCTGTTCGAGAGCTAAAAGTCAATAAAGCGGCGGACATTCGTAAGCCTTTCAGATACCTTTTTGATCACTTTTACGACAACATTCGGACATCGTCAACTTTTAAAAGTTAGTATAATGTTAGATTTTGGACATCGTTTGTCTGGTTGGGTTAGTACACATATTAAGCTTTTCAAAGCACTAATAAAATGTTGCCTTTTCTGAGTTATTTACATTTCAGCCACCCTTTTTACAAATATTAACAATTTCAACTATTTTTGGTACCACGCTCACTTTTCTAATAAATATAAAAAATCAAAATGGTAAAGTTTCGTTTGATTCGCAAATGCTTTCATTTTATTCGCTAAGGGTTTCCTTTGAGTTCGTTTTTATTATCGTTTCAAAAAAAAACAACGATATGTCGCTTTGAACTATCTTTGCATTTGATTTGACGTTCAATATTGGTACAAGATCTGATTCGATATCGTACGATTTTGCTGACATATCGTATCGTTCTCACATCAATATTGATCCGAATGGAAGGTACTGTAAAAGTTGTAATAATTTTGGATGATTGTCAGGTGTCTGTTTTATCAAATTTGCTCTTGTTTTTGGAATATGCTCTCTTGTATTATGGAAGGATCAACGAAGTTCGGAAATTATTTTCGATATATTTCAAACAGACAAAAATCCTCACACATTTGTCATAAAACATAGTAAAAGATGAAAAAAATTATGAGAAAAGATGAAAAAAATTATGAGAAAAATGATGATAAAAATGATTAGAAAAATATGAGGACAAATGAGACATTGGACACATCCGTTTGCTGCTGGATGAAATTTCGAATATCTTCTCACAATAGGTATCAACATTTGTGTATGGATGCATAGGTTCAGAATATACAATTAGTTGTTAAATCCAATACTACTTTTAGACCTCTACCAAAGCTGAAAGGTTACTGTTATTTACGTATCATATCACTGTTGTGAATATTTATACGTTTGTTTTAATTAACATTAAGAAATTTATTTAATTAATGAAAAATAAAAAAATAAAATTAATAATAATAATAAAAACAAAAATTATGTATTTATTTCAATATCCAAAATCAGATATACACCGGTATGGATTTTTAGATCTATATCTCAGGTGCATTCTTTTAATTACAAGAGTCAATTTTTCTTAAAATAAATTTGTCATTTCTGATTTTAGTTTTTGAAATAAATATATAATTTTGTTTTTAATTGTTTTAATTATTTTCACAAATATATGTTTACTGTTTCTTTCTTGTCAATCCAATAAAAAATCATAAATCAATTAAATCATACTAAAAATTCACCTTAAAAACCTTTTATATTAAAAAATATTTTTTATTTCATATTTTTTATTTTTCTATTTTTTTGTGTCAGTTATATTTTCGTCTGACAGAATTCGAAAGGCATAATATTATTATAATTAAAAATATTCATGTTTCATCGACATGGTTCTTTAATATGGAACCATGTCGATAGAACCATGATGAACCGGATGGCATGAAAACGATAATTTTGCATTGTCATCCAGTTGGAGGCAATATCTAAAAGCTCAAGTCTGTAGTTCATCGCGAAGGTAGTTTAAAATCAATTACAAAATTTGTACCGAGCGGACAGACATAATAAAAACGTTTTAAAATATTAACAACTTCGAAATTAGATGGAGGTTTTGCATTAATTTTTTCCCTTGAGATTACTTTGTATAAAAATTATAAACTAAATTATGTCTTCTATTGTAGTTAATTGATTGTCATTTAGTTGTAAAAATGATCCGAAGAAAGGAAACGTAGACTCAAGACGACGGGGCACAGTGTGAGATTTTCACTATTTAGCTAGACAGAAGTCTTAACTTATACAGTTTATATTAATCACACAATGTAATGAATAAAAACCTTATCCAATTGGCGAGAAATTTCCCAATTGACGGGGATTCCCCAATTGACGGCGAATTTTAACCTGAGTGGGTAATCGGGAAATGGGCCAGCTTTGACGGGGAATTAACATTTTTCATTTCTTACATTTATAAAGATTGTTGAAATGCCATAAAAATGATTTTGGACATGTACACAGAGTATGAGGTGCTCTGGACATGTCCAGCATGACCTTGGACAATAATTTTTTTTCCAAAATCATTTTTATGACATTTCAAAACATAATTAATTTTTTTTTGTCCAAAGTCATCCTGGACATGTACAGGAGTACCTAATCCTCCAGTGTACATGTCCAAAATATTTTTATGGCATTTCAAAACATAATGATAAAAAATATTTTGCCCAAGGTCATTATGGACGTGTCCAGGAGCACCTTATTTTTCAATGGACATGTCGAAACCTTTGCTTACATATCATCCAGTATCAATCTCTCATTTGTCCTCATATTTTTCTAATTATTTTTATCATCATTTGTCTCATCATTTTGTTCATCTTTTCTGATCTTTTTTTCACATCTTTTTTCTCATCATTTTTACTATTTTTCTCATCATTTATTTTAATTTTATAATCATGAGAATTCGCGACGTTATCATTCAATGATGAGAAAAATTGAAGATACAAATTATTTTCATTATCAATGATGAATATTTTTGATATAACAATTAATTTCGATAATTGAACGATATATTGATAAATATCTTTGAGGGATATTTTACGAACTCTGTTTAAAATTTCTTTAACCGGCATCTGCCATAAAAATGATTTTGACATGTACACTGGAGGATGAGGTGCTCCTGGACATATCCATGATGACCTTGGACAACATTTTTTAATCGATAGAACATGTTTTCGTTATATTTATAACCGACAGATTTTGACAATCCATTGAAAAAAATTATGCAGCAATTTGTTCATAAAATTGTTCCCGAAATTACGAAATGCAATATCGCAACATATCATATGATAAATGGCAATACAAATATTAGCAAAACGGTCTATTGCCATTGCAAATCTGTCGTCGCAATATCCAAATATGACGATAAACAAATTTACAAATTTATGAAATTTTAAATTTGAAAAATTAAATTTGAAATAATTTATGTATGTCAATTAGTTGTCAGATATGACAGAAAATCTATTACAATATCGTTCTAACCGGAAGTTAAATAATTTGTATTGGTGAAAAGGAAAATAATTAACGGAAACTTGATTCTGAAAGTTAGGCTATCTGCCACTTAACGAACGTAAAGATAAATTTTAACGTAACCCAACATTGAGAAAACGGCCCTTAATAAAATACATAGAAAAAAAAAATAAAAAATATTTTATGTTTTTTTAAACTTGATTTTAGCCATTGCTAGCTTTTTTTTTTGCTTGTTTAGCTTTTTCTTCAAATGAGTTCAGGCAACACTGATTATAATACAAAGTACAACAAAATCTAAGAATGACTTTCCGATGGACGTCAAGATTCTAATCAATACTTCATATTCAGTTTTTTCAGATTGCTCCAAGTTTTTGAGTTATTACGTAAAACAAATATATGGCAATTCACGTGTTTTTCTACATATATTGGTCTATAAATTTTTACAGATTTGAGATAACGATCATATTTCTCTTGTATTTCATTGAGAATACTTTAGCTAATATTCTGAAATAAACCGCATGAAATGCGATGTCCGTCTGTCCGTCTGTCTGTTGAAATCCCTACTACTATTAAAATTGAAGAGCTAGATAAATGAAACTTATAACTTAGATGACTAATATACCTACGCTGTATGTGCGAATAGGTCCATTGTGACCTATGATCCGACCACTTATGTTCAAATACCTCATATAAAATGTACATATAAAGATCAATTTTTATGTATACGTGCTTATGTAAACTTTTTTGGTCAAATATATATTGACATCATGCTCAAATATATGATAATAATGTTTTCCGACGAAAAGACTTACTTACTTACTTAAATGGCCCTTACAACCGTGGATCGGTTTTGGCCGCTGAGATGAAGCCGCGCCAGTCGGATCTGCTTTGCGCGCGCTGACGCCAGTTAGAAATACCAAGCGTTGCCAGGTTGTCCTCAACTTGGTCTTTCCAACGCAGATTTGGACGCCCTCTTCTACGCTGTCCACCTTCGAGTTTCGATTCAAGCACCTTCTTAGCTGGAGTGTTTTCATCCATTCGTTCGACATGACCTAGCCAGCGAAGCCGCTGGATCTTGATGCGCTTGACTATGTCAATGTCGTCGAATAACTCATACAGCTCGTGGTTCATCCTGATTCGATACTCGTTAGCAAAGCAGATAGGGCCAAAGATTTTACGGAGAATCTTTCTCTCGAACGCTCCCAGTACTCTCTCATCGGTGGTGGCCAGCGTCCATGTTTCTGCACCATAAAGTAGGACGGGCATGATGAGTGATTTGTAGAGCGTTATTTTTGTCCGGCGAGAGAGGGCTCTGCTTCTCAATTGCCTACTGAGCCCAAAGTCGCACCTGTTGGCAAGACTTATTCTCCGTTTGATCTCCAGGCTGACGTCGTTGTTGCTGTTTACGCTGGATCCCAGATAGACGAAGTCCTTCACAATGTCGAACTTGTGGGTGTCAAAATCAGCTTTTTGTCCAAGACGCACGGACTCTTTTTTGCTTGTTGACACAATAAACTTCGTCTTGTCCTCGTTCACCGCTAGACCCATTCGACGCGACTCTTTCTCCAATCTGGAGAATGCTGCGCTGACTGCTCGTGTGCTCCTGCCAATGATATCAATATCGTCGGCATATGCGAGCAGCATGACACTTTTGTTGAGGATAGTGCCGCTTTGACGGAGTTCGGCAGCTCGAACTATTTTCTCCATCAATAAGTTAAAAAAGTCGCACGATAGGGAGTCACCCTGTCTGAAACCTCGTTCGGTATGAAATGGCTCGGAGAGGTCTTTTCCTATTCTCACTGAGCAACGTGTGTTGCTCAGGGTCATCCTGCAAAGCCTTATAAGTTTCGCAGGTAATCCGAACTCAGACATTGCGGCGTATAATCGTTCCCTCAGCACCTGCGTCTTTGTTGTTTTTCAGCCGAGCAATGGCTGTTCTGACCTCGTCATGGTCGGGTGGCGGAATCTCAACGTCGTCATCAAGTACTGGGGTTGCCGGGTTTGCTTCTCTATCGGTGGAATTGAGGTCATCATCACCGGTCAGCAGTTTAGAGAAGTGATCCCTCCATATTTTCAGTGTGCTCTGGATATCTGTCACTAGATTTCCGTTCTCATCTTTACAGGAAGAGGCTCCGGATTTTGAACCTCCGGCTAGGCGTCTTATTTTCTCGAAGAATTTTCGAGCCTCATTCCAGTCCCCATGCATCTCAATCTCCTCACACTCACGTCTTTCTGCCTCGCTTTTTTTACGCCTGAAAAGACGTCTCTCTTCCCTCATCTTCTCTTTGTATCGCTCCTTCGCAGCTCGCGTAGCTACTGACTGCAGGGTGGATTTGTACGCAGCGTCTTTCTCTGCAGTGGCCGCGCGACACTCTTGGTCATACCACTGATTCCTCAGGGGGCGTTGATATCATCGAGAGGAGGAGTGCTTTGTCTAAGCAGGTGTGAGAGTCGAGTGGAAAAGGCTTGCGTTGTCTGTGGTTATTGCAGCTTTCCGACGTCTAGCTTTCTCTGCGTTTGGTTCTGTACGTTCTTCGCAGCGCTTAAGCGTGTGCGGACCTTGGCTGCTACAAGGTAATGATCCGAGTCCATATTGGCACCTCGGATAGTGCGTACGTCCATCACGCTTGAAGCGTGCCTTCCGTCAATCACAACGTGATCAATTTGATTTCGAGTTTTTTTGATCGGGCGACAACCATGTGGCCTTGTGGATATCGAAATGTTCGAATCTAGTGCTACTAACTACCATGTTTCGTGCTGCGGCGAAGTCGATTAGCCTCGTTCCCTTATCGGAAGTGTTGGCATGGAGGCTAAATTTTCCGATTGTGGGACAATAGATGGCTTCTCTGCCCACCTTGGCGTTAAAATCGCCTAGCACGATTTTGATATCGTGGCGGGGGCAGCGCTCGTATGCGTTGTCTAGGCGCTCGTAGAAGCGCTCTTTTGTCTCGTCATCTTTCTCGTTCGTCGGAGCGTGTGCACAAATTAGGCTGATATGGAAATATTTAGCCTTGATGCGGATTTTTGCCAGCCTTTCGTCCACGGGCGTGAACCTAGAGACAAGATGGAGGAGTCTCTTGCCGACCACAAATCCACATCCAAATTCGTGTCTCTCCGCATGGCAGCTGTAGTAGATATCACAGGACGCTTGTTTCGAACAGCCCTGTCCCGTCCATCGCATCTCCTGGATAGCGGTGATGTCAGCATTATATTTTTCGAGGACATCTGCCAGCTGGATAGAGGCACCTTCCCTATAAAGGGTCCGGACATTCCAGGTGCATATCCGTAAATCATGGTCCTTAAAATGTTTGCGTGGGTCGTCATCGTTGTAATCGGTCGTTATCCGAGGCGCATAGGTTTTTTCCGTGGTGGGACCCAAACCCAACGCACGAACCCTCACTCTGAGGGAGATGCTCGCCACTCACTTTAGCCGACTTCTACACCGGGTGGTGTAGAGCGCCGTTTCCAGGGACTTCCACGAGGAGGACTTCCACCGAAGTGGAGGTGTCACCATTTGACAATTTGTCGATTCTGGTGACCAGTGAGTTGACTTGAGACGACACCGACAAGGATTGCGCTGGCTTCGCCATGTTGAAGCACTCAGACACGTTGCCTTGTGATAATCGCCCCCATAGACTTGTGGTTCACAAAAAAAATCGAAATTCGGTACACCTACCCATTTGAAAATATGGGTGTCAAATGAATGGAAATTCTTCAGCGATTGAATGTTTGTAGTTATTTTCAGGATTCGTATACCCTGGTGAACTATATATCACTTAGAATGGTAACCACACATATGAGTAGGGTATTTATAGTCGGCTTAGACCGACTATAATTTTGATAATCCTAACTATCATAATTACACCTACTTTAAAATTTCGTATGGGATCTAACCTTCCCAACTGGTTATACCCTACACTAAGAGTGAAAGGGTATATTCAGTTTGGTACGCCGTTTGTAACACCCAGAAGCAAGCATCTCCGGTATGGAAAAGTATATATATTCTTGATCAGCATGACCTCCTGAGTCGATTTAGCGATGTCCGTCTGTCCGTCTGTCTGTCCGTCTGTCTGTCTGTCCGTCTGTCTGTTGAAATCCCTACTACTATTAAAATTGAAGAGCTAGATAAATGAAACTAATAACTTAAATGACTAATATACCTACGCTGTATGTGCGAATAAGTCCATTGTGACCTATGATCCGACCACTTATGTTCAAATACCTCATATAAAATGTACATATAAAGATCAATTTTAATGCATACGTGCTTAGGTAAACTTTTTTGGTCAAATATATATTGACATCATGCTCAAATATATGATAATAATGTTTTCCGACGAAAAGACTTACTTACTTACTTACTTAAATGGCCCTTACAACCGTGGATCGGTTTTGGCCGCTGAGATGAAGCCGCGCCAGTCGGATCTGCTTTGCGCGCGCTGACGCCAGTTAGAAATACCAAGCGTTGCCAGGTTGTCCTCAACTTGGTCTTTCCAACGCAGATTTGGACGCCCTCTTCTACGCTGTCCACCTTCGAGTTTCGATTCAAGCACCTTCTTGGCTGGAGTGTTTTCATCCATTCGTTCGACATGACCTAGCCAGCGAAGCCGCTGGATCTTGATGCGCTTGACTATGTCAATGTCGTCGAATAACTCATACAGCTCGTGGTTCATCCTGATTCGATACTCGTTAGCAAAGCAGATAGGGCCAAAGATTTTACGGAGAATCTTTCTCTCGAACGCTCCCAGTACTCTCTCATCGGTGGTGGCCAGCGTCCATGTTTCTGCACCATAAAGTAGGACGGGCATGATGAGTGACTTGTAGAGCGTTATTTTTGTCCGGCGAGAGAGGGCTCTGCTTCTCAATTGCCTACTGAGCTAAAGAGGCACCTTCCCTATAAAGGGTCCGGACATTCCAGGTGCATATCCGTAAATCATGGTCCTTAAAACGTTTGCGTGGGTCGTCATCGTTGTAATCGGTCGTTATCCGAGGCTTCTTTTTTGTTTTCATTGGGCGCATAGGTTTTTTCCGTGGTGGGACCCAAACCCAACGCACGAACCCTCAATCTGAGGGAGATGCTCGCCACTCACTTTAGCCGACTTCTACACCGGGTGGTGTAGAGCGCCGTTTCCAGGCGCTCAATTCTGGTGACCAGTGAGTTGACTTGAGACGACACCGACAAGGATTGCGCTGGCTTCGCCATGTTGAAGCACTCAGACACGTTGCCTTGTGATAATCGCCCCCATAGACTTGTGGTTCACAAAAAAAAAATCGAAATTCGGTACACCTACCCATTTGAAAATATGGGTGTCAAATGAATGGAAATTCTTCAGCGATTGAATGTTTGTAGTTATTTTCAGGATTCGTATACCCTGGTGAACTATATATCACTTTGAATGGTAACCACACATATGAGTAGGGTATTTATAGTCGGCTTAGACCGACTATAATTTTGATAATCCTAACTATCATAATTACACCTACTTTAAAATTTCGTATGGAATCTAACCTTCCCAACTGGTTATACCCTACACTAAGAGTGAAAGGGTATATTCAGTTTGGTACGCCGTTTGTAACACCCAGAAGGAAGCATCTCCGGTATGGAAAAGTATATATATTCTTGATCAGCATGACCTCCTGAGTCGATTTAGCGATTTACCGTCTGTCTGTCTGTCTGTCTGTCCGTCTGTCCGTCTGTCCGTCTGTCCGTCTGTCTGTTGAAATCCCTACTACTATTAAAATTGAAGAGCTAGATAAATGAAACTTATAACTTAGATGACTAATATACCTACGCTGTATGTGCGAATAGGTCCATTGTGACCTATGATCCGACCACTTATGTTCAAATACCTCATATAAAATGTACATTTAAAGATCAATTTTAATGTATACGTGCTTAGGTAAACTTTTTTGGTCAAATATATATTGACATCATGCTCAAATATATGATAATAATGTTTTCCGACGAAAAGACTTACTTACTTAAATGGCCCTTACAACCGTGGATCGGTTTTGGCCGCTGAGATGAAGCCGCGCCAGTCGGATCTGCTTTGCGCGCGCTGACGCCAGTTAGAAATACCAAGCGTTGCCAGGTTGTCCTCAACTTGGTCTTTCCAACGCAGATTTGGACGCCCTCTTCTACGCTGTCCACCTTCGAGTTTCGATTCAAGCACCTTCTTGGCTGGAGTGTTTTCATCCATTCGTTCGACATGACCTAGCCAGCGTAGCCGCTGGATCTTGATGCGCTTGACTATGTCAATGTCGTCGAATAACTCATACAGCTCGTAGTTCATCCTGATTCGATACTCGTTAGCAAAGCAGATAGGGCCAAAGATTTTACGGAGAATCTTTCTCTCGAACGCTCCCAGTACTCTCTCATCGGTGGTGGCCAGCGTCCATGTTTCTGCACCATAAAGTAGGACGGGCATGATGAGTGACTTGTAGAGCGTTATTTTTGTCCGGCGAGAGAGGGCTCTGCTTCTCAATTGCCTACTGAGCCCAAAGTAGCACCTGTTGGCAAGAGTTATTCTCCGTTTGATCTCCAGGCTGACGTCGTTGTTGCTGTTTACGCTGGATCCCAGATAGACGAAGTCCTTCACAATGTCGAACTTGTGGGTGTCAAAATCAGCTTTTTGTCCAAGACGCACGGACTCTTTTTTGCTTGTTGACACAATAAACTTCGTCTTGTCCTCGTTCACCGCTAGACCCATTCGACGCGACTCTTTCTCCAATCTGGAGAATGCTGCGCTGACTGCTCGTGTGCTCCTGCCAATGATATCAATATCGTCGGCATATGCGAGCAGCATGACACTTTTGTTGAGGATAGTGCCGCTTTGACGGAGTTCGGCAGCTCGAACTATTTTCTCCATCAATAAGTTAAAAAAGTCGCACGATAGGGAGTCACCCTGTTTGAAACCTCGTTCGGTATGAAATGGCTCGGAGAGGTCTTTTCCTATTCTCACTGAGCAACGTGTGTTGCTCAGGGTCATGCTGCAAAGCCTTATAAGTTTCGCAGGTATACCGAACTCAGACATTGCGGCGTATAATCGTTCCCTTATCGGAGTGTCGAAGGCGGCTTTATAGTCGACTAATAGGTGGTAGGTGTCGATCTGTTTTTCTAGGGTCTTTTCCTGGATTAGGCGCAATGTGAAAATCTGGTCTATGGTGGACTTTCCAGGTCTGAAACCGCACTGATAAGGTCCAATCAGTCTGTTGACGATGGGCTTCAGTCTTTCACATAATACGCTCGATAGAACCTTGTATGCGATATTGAGTAGGCTGATCCCACGGTAGTTGGCGCATATAGTGGGATCCTCTTTCTTAAGGATTGGGCAGAGTACACTGAGGTTCCAGTCACTTGGCATGCTTTCATCCGACCATATTCTGCTTACGAGCTCGTGCATGCTCTCTATTAGCTCTTCGCCTCCGGTCTTAAACAATTCAGCAGGCAGGCCATCAGCACCTGCGGCTTTGTTGTTTTTCAGCCGAGCAATGGCTGTTCTGACCTCGTCATGGTCGGGTGGCGGAATCTCAACGTCGTCATCAAGTACTGGGGTTGCCGGGTTTGCTTCTCTATCGGTGGAATTGAGGTCATCATCACCGGTCAGCAGTTTAGAGAAGTGATCCCTCCATATTTTCAGTGTGCTCTGGATATCTGTCACTAGATTTCCGTTCTCATCTTTACAGGAAGAGGCTCCGGATTTTGAACCTCCGGCTAGGCGTCTTATTTTCTCGAAGAATTTTCGAGCCTCATTCCTGTCCCCATGCATCTCAATCTCCTCACACTCACGTCTTTCTGCCTCGCTTTTTTTACGCCTGAAAAGACGTCTCTCTTCCCTTCTCTTCTCTTTGTATCGCTCCTTCGCAGCTCGCGTAGCTACTGACTGCAGGGTGGATTTGTACGCAGCGTCTTTATCTGCAGTGGCCGCGCGACACTCTTGGTCATACCACTGATTCCTCAGGGGGCGTTGATATCATCGAGAGGAGGAGTGCTTTGTCTAAGCAGGTGTGAGAGTCGAGTGGAAAAGGCTTGCGTTGTCTGTGGTTATTGCAGCTTTCCGACGTCTAGCTTTCTCTGCGTTTGGTTCCGTACGTTCTTCGCAGCGCTTAAGCGTGTGCGGACCTTGGCTGCTACAAGGTAATGATCCGAGTCCATATTGGCACCGAGTCCATATTGATCACGTCCATATCACAACGTGATCAATTTGATTTCGAGTTTTTTTGATCGGGCGACAACCATGTGGCCTTGTGGATATCGAAATGTTCGAATCTAGTGCTACTAACTACCATGTTTCGTGCTGCGGCGAAGTCGATTAGCCTCGTTCCCTTATCGGAAGTGTTGGCATGGAGGCTAAATTTTCCGATTGTGGGACAATAGATGGCTTCTCTGCCCACCTTGGCGTTAAAATCGCCTAGCACGATTTTGATATCGTGGCGGGGGCAGCGCTCGTATGCGTTGTCTAGGCGCTCGTAGAAGCGCTCTTTTGTCTCGTCATCTTTCTCGTTCGTCGGAGCGTGTGCACAAATTAGGCTGATATGGAAATATTTAGCCTTGATGCGGATTGTTGCCAGCCTTTCGTCCACGGGCGTGAACCTAGAGACAAGATGGAGGAGTCTCTTGCCGACCACAAATCCACATCCAAATTCGTGTCTCTCCGCATGGCAGCTGTAGTAGATATCACAGGACGCTTGTTTCGAACAGCCCTGTCCCGTCCATCGCATCTCCTGGATAGCGGTGATGTCAGCATTATATTTTTCGAGGACATCTGCCAGCTGGATAGAGGCACCTTCCCTATAAAGGGTCCGGACATTCCAGGTGCATATCCGTAAATCATGGTCCTTAAAATGTTTGCGTGGGTCGTCATCGTTGTAATCGGTCGTTATCCGAGGCGCATAGGTTTTTTCCGTGGTGGGACCCAAACCCAACGCACGAACCCTCACTCTGAGGGAGATGCTCGCCACTCACTTTAGCCGACTTCTACACCGGGTGGTGTAGAGCGCCGTTTCCAGGGACTTCCACGAGGAGGACTTCCACCGAAGTGGAGGTGTCACCATTTGACAATTTGTCGATTCTGGTGACCAGTGAGTTGACTTGAGACGACACCGACAAGGATTGCGCTGGCTTCGCCATGTTGAAGCACTCAGACACGTTGCCTTGTGATAATCGCCCCCATAGACTTGTGGTTCACAAAAAAAATCGAAATTCGGTACACCTACCCATTTGAAAATATGGGTGTCAAATGAATGGAAATTCTTCAGCGATTGAATGTTTGTAGTTATTTTCAGGATTCGTATACCCTGGTGAACTATATATCACTTAGAATGGTAACCACACATATGAGTAGGGTATTTATAGTCGGCTTAGACCGACTATAATTTTGATAATCCTAACTATCATAATTACACCTACTTTAAAATTTCGTATGGGATCTAACCTTCCCAACTGGTTATACCCTACACTAAGAGTGAAAGGGTATATTCAGTTTGGTACGCCGTTTGTAACACCCAGAAGCAAGCATCTCCGGTATGGAAAAGTATATATATTCTTGATCAGCATGACCTCCTGAGTCGATTTAGCGATGTCCGTCTGTCCGTCTGTCTGTCCGTCTGTCTGTCTGTCTGTCTGTCTGTCTGTCCGTCTGTCCGTCTGTCTGTCTGTCCGTCTGTCTGTTGAAATCCCTACTACTATTAAAATTGAAGAGCTAGATAAATGAAACTAATAACTTAAATGACTAATATACCTACGCTGTATGTGCGAATAAGTCCATTGTGACCTATGATCCGACCACTTATGTTCAAATACCTCATATAAAATGTACATATAAAGATCAATTTTAATGCATACGTGCTTAGGTAAACTTTTTTGGTCAAATATATATTGACATCATGCTCAAATATATGATAATAATGTTTTCCGACGAAAAGACTTACTTACTTACTTACTTAAATGGCCCTTACAACCGTGGATCGGTTTTGGCCGCTGAGATGAAGCCGCGCCAGTCGGATCTGCTTTGCGCGCGCTGACGCCAGTTAGAAATACCAAGCGTTGCCAGGTTGTCCTCAACTTGGTCTTTCCAACGCAGATTTGGACGCCCTCTTCTACGCTGTCCACCTTCGAGTTTCGATTCAAGCACCTTCTTGGCTGGAGTGTTTTCATCCATTCGTTCGACATGACCTAGCCAGCGAAGCCGCTGGATCTTGATGCGCTTGACTATGTCAATGTCGTCGAATAACTCATACAGCTCGTGGTTCATCCTGATTCGATACTCGTTAGCAAAGCAGATAGGGCCAAAGATTTTACGGAGAATCTTTCTCTCGAACGCTCCCAGTACTCTCTCATCGGTGGTGGCCAGCGTCCATGTTTCTGCACCATAAAGTAGGACGGGCATGATGAGTGACTTGTAGAGCGTTATTTTTGTCCGGCGAGAGAGGGCTCTGCTTCTCAATTGCCTACTGAGCTAAAGAGGCACCTTCCCTATAAAGGGTCCGGACATTCCAGGTGCATATCCGTAAATCATGGTCCTTAAAACGTTTGCGTGGGTCGTCATCGTTGTAATCGGTCGTTATCCGAGGCTTCTTTTTTGTTTTCATTGGGCGCATAGGTTTTTTCCGTGGTGGGACCCAAACCCAACGCACGAACCCTCAATCTGAGGGAGATGCTCGCCACTCACTTTAGCCGACTTCTACACCGGGTGGTGTAGAGCGCCGTTTCCAGGCGCTCAATTCTGGTGACCAGTGAGTTGACTTGAGACGACACCGACAAGGATTGCGCTGGCTTCGCCATTTACACTAAGAGTGAAAGGGTATATTCAGTTTGGTACGCCGTTTGTAACACCCAGAAGGAAGCATCTCCGGTATGGAAAAGTATATATATTCTTGATCAGCATGACCTCCTGAGTCGATTTAGCGATGTCCGTCTGTCCGTCTGTCTGTCTGTCTGTCTGTCTGTCTGTCCGTCCGTCTGTCTATTTGTCTGTCCGTCTGTCTGTCTGTCTGTCTGTCTGTCTATCTGTCTGTTGAAATCCCTACTACTTTAAAAATAGAAGAGCTAGATAAATGAAACTTATAACTTAGATTAATAATATACCTACGCTGTATGTGCGAAAAAATTGGCGAGATCGGTCCATTGTGACCTATGATCCGACCACTTATGTTCAAATACCTCATATAAAATGTACATATAAAGATCAATTTTTATGTATACGTGCTTAGGTAAACTTTTTTGGTCAAATATATATTGATATCATGCTCAAATACATTATAATAATATTTTCCGGTAAAAAGACTTGTGGTTCACAAAAAAAAATCGAAAAAATCGGTACACCTACCCATTTGTAAATATGGGTATCAAATGAATGGAAATTCTTCAGCGATTGAATGTTTGTAGTTATTTTCAGGATTCGTATACCCTGGTGACCTATATATCACTTTGAATGGTAACCACACATATGTGTAGGGTATTTATAGTCGGCTTAGACCGACTATAATTTTGATAATCCTAACTATCATAATTACACCTACTTTAAAATTTCCCATGTGATCTAACCTTCCCAACTGGTTTAATATTCTAACCAATGACAAGAATGAACTTATCTTTTTCGCATTAGATATAGGCAATAGAAAACTCAAAATGTACAAAAAATTATAAATTTTTTTAATAAAAAATATTTTTACTTGGTAAACAAATGCAAAAAAAGACTGTTATGCTTGTTTTTGTAGCACCATGTCTCTTCTTTAAAATGTTTTATAAAACAAATACCCTAGTGGAAATTTGCCCGATGCGTCATCAGGAAATGGTTGGGTTTTGATCGGGTAAGACCTATTAGAGCAAACATGGTCAGTGCCTTTTCATGCCCTTATCATACTCACCATACCAGGGTTTACATTATCGATACAGTAAATGGTCCTGATCAAAGTAACATTAGTCGTTCCTCAAAAGGAAAATTTATATCAGGAAATGATCGGGATTTAATTAGAAAAACTTTTAACATTTTTTTATTAAACGCGAAAATGTCAAAATATCATAACAATATTATGAAAGTATTTTTATGATATCTTTACATTTAACCTTTTCCAAAACAAATTTTATAAAATTATAGAAAATGATAATTTTATGTAAATTATAATTTTATAATGATTGTATCTCTTTTTATAGGGTGCATTTAAATATGTGGAGAGTAACAATAAAGATCAGCAGCATATCTAAAAAGATTGATCATTTTGGTTTACCCACAAAAAAAAAACAATATACTTTCGTCAATTTAATTTTTTATTTATCAAAGTAATAAAACATTAAATTATAATTATATTATATGATTTTATTTTCCAATATTTGAAATTTTTTTACAAAAATAACTAATATAACTTTAACTATATGAGGGAAATAAAATAATACAGGCATTTCTGCATTGAGACATCAACATCGCGTGCGACTTCGTGATGCTGCAACAATTGCTTCAGTAACAAGAGCAGCAGCAATAGAAATATCCACTTTTATTAGCTGCGCAGCCGCAGCATTAAATATATCGAATAATTCATTAGAATCTTCATAGTCTTCAACCATGGGCACATCTGCAAATGTTCCTTCATTAGAAATTAGTGTTGTATGGTGGGTGTATGGTAGAAGCGAACGTTAGCGTGCCATTGACACCGCTTCCACCACGGTAGTAACCTCCTCAACCACCCGATGTTTGACCCTAGTAGTTGAGAAGCGGCACTTGAATTTCGAATTCGTCTTTTTGTAGGGTTCAGTTTTTGGCCTTTTATTTCCATTGCTGCGGTTGTTCTGTTGTGTTTGCTGCACCAGCTATTATGGGTTGCTTCTTCGTTGCACGTTTTCGCCATTAAGCTAAAAATATATATTTAAAGTTATGTTAAATAATTTAAATTAAAAAGACATACTTACACGGAGTTAAATAAAATTCTAAAACTCTCGAAGAATTCGGTTAGAAAGAAAAATAGTAGAATTTGACTACTATCAATAAAATACTACTAAAATTTAAGAATTTGTCATCTGGATATCAAGAAAGCAAATTACTTAGTTGTAAAAAAAGTAAACAAACTTTATTCAACATATGCATGTGCTGTACTGAGACTAGAGATGGGCGCGTGCCTGTTTTTGATGGCACGGACAAGCACGGGCACGACAGCAACTAGCACGAACGAACTCAGATTTTCGGGCCCATCTCTAACTGAGACCAACTGTAACTGTACCAAATATAAAGCGAGCCTGAATCGTCTGGTTTAGCGTCTGCTGGTGCAATTGTGCATTCATTGATGCTGTCACTTGTACTTGCAGTTTTAAACGAATTATTTATTTATGCATATAAAAATTTGTATATGAATTCAATTATTATAAATTCCAACTGTGCATGTTTAAAGATATTTTATAAAAATTATTAAAAAAAAACAACATTTTATTTTATTTTCAGGATTTCTTTCCAAAAATATTTAAATATGTTTCTATGCAAACATACTACTTTTTGAACTGAAAAAAATGATATGTTTCACTGGAAACATATTTATATTCAGGTGGTTCAAAATCATGTTTTATTTTGAACATATTTATGTTTCGTATCAAATATTTATTTTATTTGGTTGTAGTAATTATTATGTTTCCATTAGAACATACTCCATTTTAAAGGGCAACATTAAAATGTTTCCGTGATATTATAATGTAAGTCAACACTGTTCAAGTCTCAATACAACCCTGTTTACAAATGATTTATCAGTCAATTATATATTATGTTTACATAAAATTCCAAACATACATGTTAATGCCTGCAAAATTATGTTTGGGAGAGCGCATTTTTTTGCAGCGTGTGTGGTTCATGTTGAAGTTATAGAGAACTTTAAACTTTTTAAATGTTGAGATTTGTTGATTTGATTTAGATTTTTAGTTAAACATTGACGTCCCGTTTTACATTTTTCGTAAACAAATGTTGAGTCTTTCACACAGTTATCAAAATAAAGTAAATTGCGCCTGAATTTTGAATTTTTGACTTAACCCGTATATACTTCAACCAAGGTTTGATCAACTTATAGTTCAATATTTGAAACTAAGAAAAACTTTCTGAAATGTATTTTTTGTCGATTAGTATCAGTATGCTCCTTACACCCTTGATTTGGTTTTATAAATAAGATTAAGATTGTTTACATTCATTTTCTCAAAATCTACACGATATTTTTCTTTTCATATTTTTCATGAAATTTTATGTAAAAGTTATTAAGAATTAGTGCAAAACGAATAACGAAATTGAAAAGTGGATTTTATATAAATCGAATTCCAAAGTCAATTTCCAAAAAAAAAAAAAAAAAAATGGCGTATGGAGCAAACTAATTATCAGGCGATAAAATAGATTTTTTTTTTTTAATTTCAAATACTATTTTCAAATTTATTTGTCCGAAGATTTGTTTTTTCATCAATTTTGATCTGACCAGACATAACTTTTATAAACGGGATGTATACTTTTCCTAATTTGCAAAACGAAAATTGTTTTCCGCAAAGTACATTTTAATTTTAAATAGTACGTTGTTTGTAGTATTTAAAGTACTTTTTTAACTGCAGTAAACCCTGCCGCTGCTCGAAACAGCTGTTGTTGATGTTCGCAAAAAAATTTCGTTTCTTCACAATTCATTTTTTCCCAAAGAAAGTTTAATTATTCTTAATAATAATAGTTTCACACCCCGCTCTGGTGAACTTTGGCAGAGAGCTTGGGAAGAGATTATGTGTTATTACTACACTAATAAAACTAAGATGTACACCAGAAATATCACAGTCCAACATTCGACAAATATTGCTGCAACATTCTTCTGTTGTATGTTAAAAGTCCTTCTACTAGGACTTTAACTTGATCCTATTTATACTTACTGAGTCCTTTTTACTTTCTTTATATTATTTAAAACAACCGGGTCTTTTATACTTTAAGACACTTTATTTCGCTTTAAAAGTTGGTTACACTTATACTTAACATTTATTTGTAGACACTTCAGCTTATCGAAAACAATTGATTCTTAGTCTATACTTAACTTCTACTTAACACCTCGTATTCTTATAATTTCACAATAAATTGAGTAATTTCATCATGCTAAAATAACTTAGTCAGCGTATTTATAATTTCACAATAAATTGAGTACTTTCATCATTCTAAAATAACTAAGTCAGCGTTTATCTGAGTGACCTATTTAACGTGGGCGTGTATATCTGTGCTATGTTAAGCTGTGTGCGCCAAGACAATTAAATGCTGTTTGTGTTTAACATGCATAATGCTTAACCCTAAAAGTATGCCATAAAGAAAAATATACTGGTTATGTTATGTTGTGGATCATAAGCACGCTGTAAGTTCCACGATTATGATACACAACAGTGGATCATATGTAAGCTGTGAACTCTACGATTATGATACACAACACTTCCAAATTTACGATTACGTATAACAAACATCTTACAAATATGAAAAGAGATGTGGATTACTTGGAAAAGGTACTCCATTAGAATTCGCGGAGTAACTTTTATTGAAATAAGAGGAATTAAATGTATTTATTCATTTATTTTAGAATTAATGCAGTATTCTTGTTATACATCGGCATCGCCTTTATAATGCCTTCGACGGTAGAATTCTACAACGACTTCAAACATTTTCGCAGATTAACCAGATCCGGTGGCGTTGCTCTTAGCTCTTAGGTGTATTCTCAAATGAAACAATTTTCGATCACTTGTGTCAATAGTGTGCTCAAGTGTTACGAATGTATACGCACAGCTGCTAAACATTGATGCCGACAAGGTGGTGACGCGCACCTCTGTGATATTGAACGGTCACGGTTTCGATCCGAACAAATCGTTTTCGGGAGGATGGCTGCTAATGTTGTGGGATAGTTTTACAGATAGTTGCAGATTCTACTGTTACAGGCACCTGCAACTACATTGCACAAACGCGTTAATGGTCAAGTTAGTATGCGAGCAAAGCCGCCGCCATCGAGTTAAAGCTCTTTGTCAGCGTGGCGAGATTGTGACGCAATCATTATTCTTGCTTTTCACTATGTCACAGTTTTATGTTCGAAAATTTCACAAATTTGTTGGTTTTAGTCAATGGCAAAGTTTAATAAAATGCTAAAATGTTTGAATTTCGATTTCGCTTAACTTTGGTTAGTAAAAATTTTAATATTTGGACTATTTCTGCGGCGTAATAATAATGTAAATAAAACAATAATGTGAATATGAAACAAATTGACAGTGATAACCAAGCTTAGACTGATTCATTTATTTTTCATAGATTGATATATGTTGTAATTTTCATATGTAAATAAAAAAATACATCAATGATTTGATTTTATTGATATATTCTTATAAATCTTATATACCATTTTTATATACTTAAATATGTTATATTTTTAGAATTATTTTATTAAATACACTGTATTACATTTAATACTGAATTTTATTTCATAGGGTATTTGTAGGGTTATAATAATGAAAACACTTTAATGGTAGGGCTCTGACAAGGCAATGGTCGGGTAAATAATGAAATGAGGAATTACCCGATCAGCGCATGACCATGGTCTGAGGTGAGTACATGATCAGGGCACTTAAATTGTGGCGTTTGCTTAGGAAAAATTAAACATATTAAAATGCTTAATTTAAATATTTTAAAATTTGGGTTATTTGAATAAAGTATTATTAATTTTTTAACCAAAGGCAGTAATGTATTTTCTAATGTAACAAATGTGGACCTACACAAAAAAGCATTACCCTAATTTTTGACAGTTTTTTTGACCAAGTAATAATTTTTTTACAATAAAAATTTATAATTTTTTGTCAACTTTTAATTTTCTTTTGTCTATATCTCGTAAACCAAATTTTTTATATGTTAAGTAAACTGTTTGTATTATAGAACAAGATTCTGCGTATCTAATGCAAAAAAATAAATTCATTTTTGTCTTTGGTTAGGATATTAAACAATTTAAAAGAGCAAAACTATGAGAAAATAAAAATGGGCTATATCTCAAAAACTAGAGCCAATAAGAAACCAGTTGGGAAGGTTAGATCACATGGGAAATTTTAAAGTAGGTGTAATTATGATAGTTAGGATTATCAAAATTATAGTCGGTCTAAGCCGACTATAAATACCCTACACATATGTGTGGTTACCATTCAAAGTGATATATAGGTCACCAGGGTATACGAATCCTGAAAATAACTACAAACATTCAATCGCTGAAGAATTTCCATTCATTTGATACCCATATTTACAAATGGGTAGGTGTACCGAATTTCGATTTTTTTTTTGTGAACCACAAGTCTTTTTGCCGGAAAACATTATTATAATGTATTTGAGCATGATATCAATATATATTTGACCAAAAAAGTTTACCTAAGCTCGTATACATAAAGATTGATCTTTATATGTACATTTTATATGAGGTATTTGAACATAAGTGGTCGGATCATAGGTCACAATGGACCGTTCTCGCCAGTTTTTTCGCACATACAGCGTAGGTATATTAGTAATCTAAGTTATAAGCTTCATTTATCTAGCTCTTCTATTTTAAAAGTAGTAGTGATTTCAACAGACAGACGGACAGACAGACAGACAGACAGACAGACAGACAGACAGACAGACAGACGGACAGACAGACAGACGGACAGACGGAGGAGGTCATGCTGATCAAGAATATATATACTTTTCCATACCGGAGATGCTTCCTTCTGGGTGTTACAAACGGCGTACCAAACTGAATATACCCTTTCACTCTTAGTGTAGGGTATACAAACCGATGCCATTTTTGGAATCAGTGTCACAATTTTAACTAATGCCCAATTTACATTGTATCTTCTGTGAGTCTCACTGTATCACCTAGGGTTGAATTTTTTTTAAATTTTCATATAAAAATAGCAGTTTTTTGAAAAAATGCAACCCTAGGAGATACAGTGAGACTCACAGAAGATACAATGTAAATACAATTATTTTGATGCAATTTTCACTGCACTAAAATAATTGTAATGACATATTTCTACGACTTTATTCAAAATTGAAGTTAGAACTATTATTCGTTATAAGTAGGCATATATGTTAGAAATAGTACGTGTTGGAGAATTTAGTTGTTTAAAAACTCTAGCTCAATTTTAATAACGAATTTTTTCCACGAAGACATTATAATAGTTTTCTGACTTCTTTTACTAGTAATAACTCCAGGAGTTGTTAATAGAAAGCCATTCAAAATGGTGGTAAATCGTTAAGATACAAAATTTAAGTTTTCAGTGGAAATCATCCTTAGGAAGTTCCCTATAATCGCTCCTCAGACATACAAAACGTACTATGAACCATTTTACTACAAAATGACGTACTATATTGGTTATCCTTGAACCCATTAGGATCCCATAGCGCCTAACGATGACGTGTAGGGGTATAAGTTTATACTACATTTTTGATCCACTGACCATAGAGAACCCGTTAATAAAAAAATGGAGTTCAAATTTTAGTTCCGCACAGTGTTATTTGTTGCATAACATCTATGATTTTCATAATTAAATAAAAATACATTTCTTATATCAAACATGATTTATAAATCTATACTTCCTCTTACTTTGTTTTTGCAAATCACTCTTCAAGTGAAATTCACAAATTCGATTGAAAAAATGTACCTTTTTTTTGTTCGATATAAACATAAGCAGGAAAATATTTTATAGAAAATAACAATTTCTAGATAAATCTCTAAGTAGCACTTATAATACCTTATATCTTAAAATGAAGAAGTTATGCCGAATTCTCTCACCATTTGATCTGTGCGTATAAAATTACTCAAAGTGGTGGTACCTACAGTTTAATGCTGCATAAAAATGCATAAAAATAGACTCTAAAATATTAAAAATGGTTATTATTGACAATGAAAGACCATTTGTATTTTTAAAATTATACTCTTGTATAATTTTTTGTTTTATAAATTTAAATTTTATGAATTTAACTTACAGATTGTTTTTAAAAAACGATGATATCTTAGGACCTCCTTCCAGCGGATTTTGGCAAATTTGTTTTACTACCAGCAATAATAAAATTCGAGATTTAAGCACAACTGAAATTCAGAAAATAACTGTTGGCATGTTCGTTTCTATGGGGACTATGGGGGCGATAATCACAAGGCAACGTGTATGAGTGCTTCAACATGGCGAAGCCAGCGCAATCCTTGTCAGTGTCGTCTCAAGTCAACTAACTGGTCACCAGAATTGGCAGATTGTCAAATGGTGACACCTCCACTTCGGTGGGAGTCCTCCTCGTGGATAACATACTAATCATGATAACATACTAATCGTGAGATCAATATCTTTCATTTCAGTACCTACATGTTCATATAGGTAGGTGTATAAGGTTTCGAATTATCTGGGGTACCACAAGTCCGACCGCGCTCCAATTTAGTCTGGGACCCAAACAGAGGGGATAGTTTCAAGAAAAAATATTTCACTTCATCCGGTTATCTAAAGTTCAGCCAATTTGTTTGATTGTTTGGAGATTTTTTGGTAGGAGTAACGACTTTCTTTCCATATATATATCAAAAATAATAATTAATTTTAATTTAATAAATATGTATCTAAAATAAAAATTATATTTGAATTTTGAAAGTATTTATCAAAAATAATTATTTTTGACTTTAATAAAATTAATCAAACTTTTATTTATATTTTTCAAATACAATTATTAAAAAATATTTTAAAATTTAACAGTCCTATAATTAAAATGTAGACATAAATTAAAAATGATCATCGAATGTTATCTAATGGTACCCTTTGTTTTACAGTGACATCATTTCTTACAATGACTTTTTACACATAAATTTGTAAAAATTAATTATTGTTGGTCTCTGATTTTAGGACATACATATCTCAGTACCATTTGGAAACAAAATTCAATTTATGTATTATATTAACGGTGATCAATACCGACATCTCGTTGGAAAATTACTTCAGATATACACAATGTATTTTTAATGATTATTTTCTCTTTTCAAGTTAGCATATTTCGAAAACCAAAAATATTTGAATTTGAATTTTTTTTTTAAGTATAACATTTGTACCAATTGTACCATTTGTACCAAACTTAAGTCTGATATTTAACCTAGTTTTTTGTACCATTTATTCAAGAATTAAAAGGCAATAGTTACTTCACCAATTATTAAATTAATTTACAATAGCTTTTTTAATTTCAAAAATACTAAAAACGTAAAAATCGGATTATAAATCGTCGTTATAGAACTAAAAGCCATCAAATAAATTTTGTTTCAATATCGATTTTTTTTGTTAATAACTTCTTCAATTATAATTTGAAACAATCATAACCTTTTGGCGCTGTACCGATTGGACATACTTAAAAACTATATTTTGTGAATATTTGATTTTTATACCCAACACCTATGAGGTAAAGGGTATATTAACTTTGTGCATATATTGTAACGCCCCTTAGGAGGCGTGTCCGGTATGGAAAAGTATATATATTCTTGATCAGCATCACCACCCGAGTCCGTTTAGCCATGTAGGTCTGTCTTGCTGTCCGTATACATGATAAGTTGAGAAATACTGTTTAGAATACTTTTTTCAATACTTTTTAGCCAAAAGTTAGTTTTGTCAATGTAAATGAGCCAAATTGGTCAACGGACACGCCCACCTCCCATACAAGTTACTTTTATATAACTCTTTACGAAGCAATAACTCGAAAAGTATTCAAGATATACTTACACGGATAGAAAAGATTTGCTTGAATATGCTTAAATGTAATTATAACGTACTTCGAAATCACCATATAAATATTGGAAGTAATATCTAATTACATTATAATTGAATTGTATTATTATTTTGTTTAGTTTGAAATATTATTAAACGATATTTAAACATAAATTGCTTTAATCGCGGATTTACATGAATTTACTATATTAATGTTTCTGTAGAAATATACATTTTTCATCAGATATTAATATATGTATGTTTGGTATTACCGCTATTTAACACACCCAACGTCAATAAAAGATTCTTTGAATTATATGTATTTGGTTATACGTGATTGTTACTGGGTGACAACGAATTTATATGTATGTTTGGCATTACAATATCACAATTAAATAACAGCGCTGCCTACTTTTAGCACTCAGTAGCACTCACATTAATACTTTTCATATAGTTCAAAGTTCTTTTTGGCGGAAGAATTTGTTTAAGTACCGCCAATTACTGTTAATACCAGATAGTGGCTGTTTGTGAAATTTCCAATTCATCCGTAAAGTACTGAACTCAAAATAGGAACAATAGATGGAAATAAAATTATTAGGTATAAATAAAATATGTGTAATAAAAATAAAATAAAAGTTTAATTTTATAATTGTATAATATAAATAAAAAAAATGTAATTTAAAAATAGGAAAAAAACGAATATTGTATAAAGAAGATATTAGCACTAAATTTACTATTTTTACACTAAAATTAAATGTAAACATAAATATGTTTACATGTAAATAAAATGTTTTTCACATTCAAACATATATATGTTTGCAAGAACGCCGAAAATTATCCATTCTGAACATAAATATGTTTGAACGAAAAGAAAAATATGTTTGGCTGTTATTATAATAATGTTTGACAATGAAATAATACTTTTGTTTGCATGAAGCTCTAAAGATATATGTAATGCCTGCAAAATTAGTTTGGGAGAGCCCTTTTTTTGCAGCGTGTATAAAATTTAAAACGTATTATTAGAATTCACCTAAAAATATGTGATCCAAAAATGGGCGTGATACGCCCACATTTTATTATATTTCTACATGCTTCAATTTTTTTTTATTTTCACTTTTACATTAATTTTTTAAATTAATTGGATATACGTCGTCAGAAATTTGGTATGTAGATAATATTCTGAGTGTAAGAATGTTCAGCATAATTAAGAACTTCAAAGGTAGGTATACAATTAAATTACCAACATTAATATTCACACCATAGGTGTAGGGTATTCCATAGTTGGGCCCGACCGACTATAAAAGTCCGTCAGATGTGACCGAACTTACTCATGTGACCTAACTTTCCAAACTCGTTAATTATGAAAATATACCAACACATCTAAAACTATGAATTGTCGAACTTTTATCAAATTTTCAAAAATGGTTTTTGGACTTATAGTTGTACAACGAAGATATACAAAATATATGTATATTTTGAAAAACTATGGCGCATCAGTATAGACAATTTAAAGTCAAATTTAAATTCAAAATCATTTTTTTGACAATTTATTCTATACAAAAATTCTAAAAAAGTCGATTTTTTTTTAAGTCGAATTATTAAAGGTGTCTAAAATTGTTAATGGTTATGCGCCTATAATGTCGATTTAATATTGATACCCTGAGACAAAATGTATGTAATTTTTCAGGAATATTTCCGGCCCACACACAAATAAATGGAATATATTGGGAAGTGTACAGCAGTTTGTAAAATTTTGTGGTTTTTTAATGCAAAAATTTTGTAAATTAGGCGCATTTGCAATTTTATTCTTTTTTGAACATTTTGCGCCTTTCTCTATATTTTGCGCCCTTCAGTAGAGTCGCAAAAATTTTGTAAATTAGGCGAATTTGCAATTTTATGCTTTTTTGAACATTTTGCACCTTTTTCTATATTTTACGCCCTCTATAGAGGCGTATAAATTTTGTAAATTAGGCGCATTTGCAATTTTATACTTTTTTGAACATTTTGCGCCTTTCTCTATATTTTGCGCCCTTCTGTAGAGGTAGAAAATTTGCAATTTTATGATTTTTTGCAAATTTTGCTTTCTCTATAGTTTTCGCTCTTTTTAAAAAGCGCAAAATTTTGAATATTAGGCGCATTTTTTTCATGTTGCGTTTTTATTAAATTTGTTTGAAAAATTCAAAAGTGCGCATTTTTTGGATCCGCGTTTGGTGTGTTCTACGCAAAGCTTAGCGCTTTTCCAAATTATTATCATTGTTGCCAACGTGAAGCGTTGTATATATATATACATATATATATACATATATATATATATATATATATATATATATATATATATATATATATATATATATATATATATATATATATGTAAATTGTTACGAAAAGAGGTAATTTGCCCCACTGTGCAAGCAATCAACAATAATAAATAAGACGCAAGACAATTCAGCGCACTAAGCAATGTGTTAGAAAGAGAGGGAAGATCATTCAGCGTACTAAGCAATGTGCGAGAAAGAGAGGGAATATCTACACATTAAAACACATGAGTGCGAATGAGATGCCAATAGCATGCGTCATTCACGAAACGAGTAGAAGGTTCTCGAAATAAGTCGAAGCTTGTCGAAACGTGTCGAACTGATGCATGCAGTATATAAGGGAGCCGCATCTGAGGTAGGACAGTTCAGTTGTGATTTGATAATGAAATAGTGCGTCTCGTGAGTGAACATTGTAAAGCTAAATTGTAGAAACTCAACAGTTGATATAAGTGATTATTCTTTAAGTTGTTATTTAATTAAATAAAGTTAATTAATACTAGTTGAAATAATACTAGTTAAATCAAATTTAAGTGTGTTTTTATTTTGTACACAATCCAGCGATACGAACTCGTAGAACAGTTTTCCGTAGACTGAATTATCGTAACATTGGTGTCAGAAGTGGGATTGTGATACAAAATGGTTAAATTTGAACAACTTAAAGTCGACCAGCTAAAGAAGGAGCTGGCGATTCATAATCTTCCAACTGTTGGTACGAAAGTAGAGCTACAAAAGCGTCTAATGGAAGATTTAGAGAACCAAGGCATTGACCTCGCAGAGCACGAGTTTGAAGTGGAAGCGGCAACAGCGTCATCGAAAAGTGTGGACACGGAGCAAAAAGTACAGTCCCAAAGTTTCGATATGAGCCAGTTGCTCGGAGCAATACAACAACAGCTCAAAGAAAATTCCAACAAAATGGAACAGAATCTCCAAGAAAATTCTAACAAAATGGAACAGAAGCTCCAAGAAAATGCCAACAAAATGGAATAGAACTCCAAGAAAATTCTACAAAATGGAACAGAAACTTCAAGAAAATTCCAATCAACTTAAAACAGAACTTCTAGAAAATTCAAATCAGCTGGAGAAACTTCACGAAAATTCCAACCAACATCAAGTAAAAGTGGAGGAACAGATGCAGGAACACTCGAAGCATAGCAAAGTGACGGAGCTTGAAACGCATGTAAATGACATGGAATGTCACACCGCAAATAAACAAACAATCTACTCACAAGTTTATAAATGAGTGGACGAAGGATTTCGCTGAATAAGAAAAGAGTCAAGTGCAACAGCTAATTGACAAATATCGGTGTATATTTGCTGAAAAGTGCCAAAAAAGACGGTAGAACTGCCATTATAAAACATCGAATAGATACTGGTGATTCTAACCCAATTCGTCAAGCACCAAGAAGGGTACCATTTGCGAAAAGTGATGAAGTATCACATTTGGTTGAAGAAATGCGCACAAATGGCGTGGTGGAACCATCTGAGAGTCCATGGAGTTCACCAGTAGTATTGGTGAAAAAGAAGGATGGAAGTACTAGTTCTGCGTTGATTACCGAAAACTTAACGATGTCACCAAGAAAGATAGCTATCCACTGCCCAGAATCGATGACACCTTGGATACACTATCTAATGCTAAGTGGTTTTCAACGTTGGACTTGCAAAGCGGTTACTGGCAAGTAGAAATCGATAAGAAACATCGAGAGAAGACCGCATTCAGTACCGGAGATGGACTATGGCAATTTTTGGTAATGCCGTTTGGGTTATGCAATTCCCCAGCAACATTTGAGCGGTTAATGGAACACGTATTGAAAGGATTACACTGGGAAACTTACCTCGTTTACCTTGACGACATTATTGTCATGGATAAAGACTTCGACGAACATCTAAAAAACTTGGAGGAAATATTTCTTCGATTGGAAAGTGCAGGACTGAAACTTAGCCCAAATAAATGCTCACTTTTCAAAAAAGAAGTGAAGTATCTGGATCATCGAGTTACCACAGAAGGTGTACATACCGACGAGGATAAAATAGTTGCCGTAAAGGAGTGGCCCAGACCACAGAACCTACATGACCTTCGAAGCTTCTTGGGGCTATGTACTTACGACAGACGATTTGTTCCGGATTTTGCCAATGTTGCAAGTAATCTTCACGAGTTAACAAGAAAGAACCGAGCTTTTCAATGGGCCGATGATCAAGAAAAAGCGTTTTTGAAACTGAAAGAATTGCTGTGCTCGGAACGAATTCTTGCGTATCCAATTCCAGGTGAAAAATTTGTACTTGACACGGATGCAAGTGGATACAGAATAGGCGGAGTTCTCTCTCAAGTGATCAATGGCCAAGAAAAAGTGATCGCATACTACAGTAAAATCTTGTCCAAGCCAGAGCGAAATTACTGTGTCACCAGGAGGGAGCTTCTTGCTGTAATCGAAAGTGTAAAAAATGTCCACAAATATCTGTACGGTCAACAGTTTCTCTTGAGAACCGATCACGCAGCACTGAGATGGTTACTTCAGTTCAAAGACCCAGAAGGTCAAATTTTGCGTTGGATAGAACGATTACAGAGCTACGATTTCTCAATCGAACATCGTAAAGGAGTAAATGCAGATGCTCTGTCACGACGCCCATGTAAACTAGAATGCAGGCATTGTTCAAAAGCGGAAGCAAAAGAAAACATAATTGACATTCGTTTGCTAAATGTTTTGCCCGATGAAAAATGGACTCCGGAACAAATTCAAATTGATCAAAAGAGTGATCCCAACCTCACAAAAATCATTATGTTCATGGAAAAGCAAAGAAAACCATCATGGGAAGATATAGCGGCCGACAGTGCCATAACTAAAGCTTACTGGGCACAGTGGCAGAGCTTAAAGCTACAAGATGGTTGCTTATATCGTGTATGGGAAAATGAAGATGGCACATCCGCTCGAAGTTTGATTGTTGTTCCCAAGTCAAAAATAAAAGAGATATTAGCGGAATACCATGGTGGATCTAATGGTGGTCATTTGGGCATTAATAAAACGGTCGAGAAGGTAAAGAAACGTTTTTATTGGATTGGATGCCAAGAGTCAGTCGCAGATTGGATTCGCAGTTGCCCACAATGTGTACCAGCAAAAGGACCAACAGTCAGAAGTCGCGGCAGGATGCATCCATACAACGTGGGATCACCATTCGAGCGTATTGCCATGGATGTCGCCGGGCCGTTTTCAATCAGTGATGCGGGGAATAAGTATGTGCTTGTCGTCATTGACTACTTCAGCAAGTGGCCTGAAGTGTATCCCATGCATAATCAAGAAGCCACAACAGTTGCGGATGCATTAGTTAACAACTGGGTAAGCCGTTTTAGAGTACCGTTGGAATTGCATTCAGATCAAGGAAGAAATTTTGAGTTTGCTTTAAAGAAGTATGCAAAGTCCTCAACATACACAAAACACGAACAACGCCTTTGCACCCGCAATCAGACGGCATGGTGGAGAGATTCAATCGGACTTTGGAAGAGTATCTCAGAAAAGTGGTTGATAAAAATCAAAAAGATTGGGATACACACATACCACTATTCCTCATGGCTTATCGAACGGCGGTCCATGATACCACAGCAGCTTCACCATCTAAAATTGTTTTTGGAACAGACTTAAGATTACCTGCGGATTTAAAGTTTGGTGCGAGTCCTTCAGCTGGAATTCCTGTACACAATTATGTTTTCAGAAAAAGTGAAGAAATGAACGAAGTGCATCACTTTGTAAGACAGCGTACACAATTTGCGAGTGATAAGATGAAGGCCAGATACGACTTGCGCACAAATTCAGAGGGATTTACGGAAGGACAACTTGTTTTGCTCTATAACCCACAAAGGAAGAAAGGCTTATCCCCTAAGCTACAAACACACTGGGAAGGACCATACAAGATAATTAAAAGAATTAACGATGTCGTGTATCGGATTCAGAATACTGCAGGCGTTAGACGAAAAATGAAAGTGGTACATTTAGAAAGGTTGGCGCCGTATAGAGAGAGAGATTAACATCTGTTCGGGACGAACAGGTTTAGGTGGAGGGCAGTGTTACGAAAAGAGGAAATTTGCTCCACTGTGCAAGTAATCAACAATAATAAATGAGACGATAATAAATGCGCTGAATTGCATAGTGCGCAATTCAGCGCACTAAGCAATGTGTTAGAAAGAGACGGAAGATCATTCAGCGCACTATGCAATGTGCGAGAAAGAGATGGAAGATCAGCACATTAAAACACATGAGTGCGAATGAGATGCCAATAGCATGCGTCATTCACGAAACGAGTAGAAGGTTCTCGAAACAAGTCGAAGCTTGTCGAAACGTGTCGAACTGATGCCTGTAGTATATAAGGCCGCGCATCTGAGGCACTGTACTTCAGTTGTGATTTAATAGTGAACTAGTGCGTCTCGTGAGTGAACATTGTAAAGATAAATTGTAGTAATTCAGCAGTTGATATAAGTGATTATTCTTTAAGTTGTTATTTAAATTAATAAAGTTAATTAATACTAGTTGAAATAATACTAGTTAAAACCAAATATAAGTGCGTTTTTATTTTGTACACAATCCAGCGATACGAACTCGTAGAACAGTTTTCCGTAGATTGAATTATCGTAACAATATATTTTTTTTAATATCTTTCGTTTTATACTTGTGTAATATTTGTTCATACTTATAATGATAATCTAACCGATTTAATACTTGTAATTGGATGATAATTATTATATATATATATATGTATATAGATAAACTTGTTCAAATTATTTTACTTATAAGTCTTTTACATGTGTATAGAGTGTGTGTGTTTATTTGTTGGTATTTTAAAATGAATATATTGATTTTATATTTGGGTTAGAGAGGTGCAAATAATTACATGAGTGACTTTTGTATGCCCTACTGTTGGACCAGATTTCTCCTCTTGCTCTTCTGTGTGTTGGGTCGGATTTGCCTTGTTCATCTTCAATGTTTCGTTGTATGTAGTGTGTTGGATCTGTTGGGCTTCGATGGTTCTTGTGGAATTTGCTAATGGTGTTATCTCCAGTAGACCTCGTCATGTTGATACGCTGGACTCTTAGTCGGTCAAGAGAGTTTTGGTCCCGTTGACTTGGTTGACGATTCGTTCGAGATGAGTGTTCTTTTCTGCGATCTTGTCAAACATTTTGAAAATATCTTGGTACTCATGTCACTTTACCTATAGATTTCTGAATTGTTGATATCAGAAAACCGCTGGGCATCTGCTTCACTTCTTTTTTGTGGAACATCTTGGTGTCATGTCGTTTTATTTAGAATATTATAGATTTCTGAATTGTTGATATCAGAAAATCGTTACTGCATCGCTTCTTCTCTATGTGCGATGGAATATTTAATAATTTGACTTTTTATATACATTTTCAAGATCAATGTTGAATATTGTTTTCTGCATCTTGTTTCTGGCAGTTGTACTTAGTTTTATGATTAAAATTCAATCACTGCAATCTACTTGTGCTTGGTATAACAACAAGTTTGCTCCTAGTGCATCCTTCTACGTCTTCAAATATGCTGCCACTCAGCTTCATTTCTTCGTTTTTCTTTTCTTTATTTGAAGCTGCTGGACCTCTGCTTCACTTCTTCTTCATGTTGATAACACCCAGAGCTCCTTCCACATGTCCCCATTAAAGTCCCAAGACCCCAACGATTATCTATGCGTCTTCTGAGTATCCAGCGCTGTTGGTCACTCTAAATAACAATTTTTGTGTACTCGGATATTTTAAATTTACATGAATATTTTACAAACATGTAATTTAATTTTGTTTTTAAACTCTTCCAAATGTGTGGTGTGGTACTAACTTATATAAACTTAATATCATTTTCGTAAATTATATAATGGTTTATGTACATTCGTCACAAGAAAAAGATTGATCTTAAGATATTTAAATTACTTGAAATAAAGTATGGTACATTATTTGAACTAGTACTATTTAGTGTGGTACTAGTTTATCTAAACTTAGTGTCATGTAGAGTATAGTTGTTTATGTATGCAATAACATTGAAATTAAATGTTGTTTGTAAGTGCTTAACTTATTTGAAACACAGTTATTTAGTGTAGCACTAGCTTTAGTGTAATTTTAGTGTATTATGTCCCTAGACCAATGGCAAAGATCGTCGTCTTATATGCGGAGGGACTCAATGCGGCGGATTCAATCCCCATTTTTATACTCTACACTAAGAGTGAAAGGGTATATTCAGTTTGGTACGCCGTTTGTAACACCCTGAAGGAAGCATCTCCGGTATGGAAAAGTATATATATTCTGGATCAGCATGACCTCCTGAGTCGATTTAGCGATTTCCGTCTGTCTGTCCGTCTGTCTGTCTGTCTGTCCGTCTGTCCGTCTGTCTGTCTGTCTGTTGAAATCACTACTACTTTGAAAATAGAAGAGCTAGATAAATGAAGCTTATAACTTAGATTACTAATATACCTACGCTGTATTGGCGAGATCGGTCCATTGTGACCTATGATCCGACCACTTATGTTCAAATACCTCATATAAAATGTACATATAAAGATAAATTTTTATGTATACGTGCTTAGGTAAACTTTTTTGGTCAAATATATATTGATATCATGCTCAAATACATTATAATAATGTTTTCCGGCAAAAAGACTTGTGGTTCACAAAAAAAAAAAAACGAAATTCGGTACACCTACCCATTTGTAAATATGGGTATCAAATGAATGGAAATTCTTCAGCGATTGAAAGTTTGTAGTTATTTTCAGGATTCGTATACCCTGGTGACCTATATATCACTTTGAATGGTAACCACACATATGTGTAGGGTATTTATAGTCGGCTTAGACCGACTATAATTTTGATAATCCTAACTATCATAATTACACCTACTTTAAAATTTTCCATGTGATCTAACCTTCCCAACTGTTTTAATTTATATGTACATAGAATATATTGCACATTGCATGTACATATATATTATTTAAAATTTTCTCAAGAATTGTTGAATTTATTATATATACATATTTTTTTTTAACTGTGTTAATTTAGTTTAAAAATTTATTTAATTTCCAATACATATTTAAATTTCCAAAACAAAATAAAATGTTAGATAAAAAATAAATTAATTAAATTTTTTTTTTAAATTTGTATTCCCCTTATTTTTTTTCATATATTTTTTCCTTTTTTTTTTCTTTAAAAAAAAAATAATAGTTAATATCTGTTATTTATATATTTTTTCTCTTATTTTTTTGCTCTATATTTTTTTTCTTCTCTTCTTATTTTCTTCTTTTTTTTTCTTCCTTTTTTTTCTTCTCTTATTAAAATTTTCATACCTCCTTCTTTTTTTTGTTCTCTTTAATTAAAATTTTCTCCTTTTTTTTAATTTTAGTTCCCTTTTTTTTCATATACATATTTTTATTTATTTTTTTTTTTTATTCTTTAAAAATTTAAATGTTAATATTATTTTTTTTCTTCTTTTTAATAAAAATTAGTATCCCTCTTTTTTTAATTTTAATTCCCCAATTTTTTTTTTCATGTTTGTTATTTTTTTTTCATATTTTTCATCTCTTCTTATTATATTTTTTTTTCACTTTTTTTTTCTTTAAAATTTAAAAATTCTTTCAAAAAAAAAAATAATATTTAATACCTATATATATATATTTTCTCCTTTTTATTTATTTTACTAATATGTTTCCCCTTTTTTATACCCTACACTAAGAGGGAAAGGGTATATTCAGTTTGGTACGCCGTTTGTAACACCCAGAAGGAAGCATCTCCGGTATGGAAAAGTACATATATTCTTGATCAGCATGACCTCCTGAGTCGTTTGTCTGTCCGTCTGTCTGTCCGTCTGTCTGTTGAAATCCCTACTACTTTTAAAATTGAAGAGCTAGATAAATGAAACTTATAACTTAGATTACTAATATACCTACGCTGTATGGGCGAGATCGGTCCATTCTGACCTATGATCGGTCCATTCTGACCTATGATCGGACCACTTATGTTCAAATACCTCATATAAAATGTACATATAAAGATCAATTTTTATGTATACGTGCTTAGGTAAACTTTTTTTTGGAAAATATATATTGACTCATGCTCAAATACATGATAATAATGTTTTCCAGCGAAAAGACTTGTGGTTCACAAAAAAAAATCGAAATTCGGTACACCTACCCATTTGTAAATATGGATTCGTATACCCTGGTGACCTATATATCACTTTGAATGGTAACCACACATAAGTGTAGGGTATTTATAGCCGGCTTAGACCGACTATAATTTTGATAATCCTAATTATCATAATTACACGTACTTTAAAATTTCCCATGTGATCTAACTTTCCCAACTGGTTTTACATTTTATTTATTCTACTAATATATTTTTATTTCGTTCCTTTTTTTTAATTTTAACTGTACTAAAAATTTATATATCTCTCTTTTTTTTAATTTTAATACTAACTGATATTTTTCTTCTTCTTTAAGAAATTTAAATTATTATAAGTAAGTTCTTCAAATTTATTTGTTATATTTAAACTTATTCAAATTGAATTATATTAATATACAAAAGTATTTATAATTTCTCTGCATGTAAATAAATATAATTAGAGTTGCGATTTATTTTTAAACATGTTTATTATTTTAATATATTATTTTTGTGTACTTATATAAGTCACATTATATGAAACTTCCTACTGGCATGACGGTAAAATTGAATTATATTTATTTGCATTGTTTATGGTATCAAAAAAAACTGCAAGATCTGCATTTATATGTCAGCTATTAACGCTTGCTTAGTGTATGATATACATACGTTCGTACAAATTGCATATGTGCTTCAGCATGAAACACTTGGGGGAATGACCCTTTTCAAGGTTTGATAGCTTGCGCTATAAAAATAGGTCAGTAATACAATTGTTGGTTTTGCATTATCTGTATTGAGTTCGAAAATTTTATGACTAACATTGATTTAATTTTAAATTAATACTATTGGTTGCATGTGCTTAATTTATTTCTTTTCTCTATTGATGATTAACTAACATTAAAATTATAAGTTCTTTTCCTAAAATAGTTATATATATATATTTTTTTTTTATTTTTTTATTACTAATTGTTTTTCATATGTCCTATGTTTTTTTATTATTATATTTTTTCTTTTGTTTGTTACTTCCTGTTTTCCTAAACTATTTATATTTATTTCTTCCTCTAAATGACGAGTTATTTAATGTTTTATTTAATGATTACTCTATATCTTATGGTTAGATTTATTTTTTCTATATGTTGCATAATGTTTTCATAACGTTGCAATCTACGAGTTTAATTGTCAACGCATAGCTAATTGGTTTTATATTGTTACTCTTATGGGTTCTAACCTAGGGTAATATTACAATATTTTTAGTTTTAATGGCATACACAATTTGTGATATGCCTTAACAAATTATTGTAAATTTCCTTATCTTTGTTTTTGATCAATATCGTCGTGGTCACTGGCCCACTTCCCTCTACGACCACGTAGGGTCCCTTCCAAATTAGAGAGAACTTATTCTTCCTAGTTTGGTTTTTCATTAAAACCATGTCGTGTGGTTTGAATTGTATAGGGTTGAGATTCTTGTCGTATTGTTTTTTCAACACCTCCTTGACCCTACATTGATTTTGCCTGACGATCTCGTGTGATCGCTGTATTTTTTTTTTTTTTTTTTTTTTTTTTTTGGAATATCTACTAAGATCCACAGCACTCAGACAGACTATATCCATTGTACTGTGAAATCTATTCCCTACATTCCCTAATATCACCACGAGCGCCCATTCCCAAGCCGGGATTCGAACCCGAGACCTTCAGAATGCAAGTCCAGCGCGCTACCTCTGGACTGCTGAGGCCGGCATATTTGTTACTATAATACCTTGTATTTGGCTGTATTTGTTACTTTAATACCTTATTGTAGTCTTCTGCGTTATATAAAGGTGAACATTTACGCTTTAAATTCATAGGCATGTCAAAGTCAAACCCGTACAACGTACGGAATGGTGTTTGACCCGTCGACGTTTGCACCGTGTTATTATGAAAATGCATTGCAGAATTTAACCATTGGTCCCAGTTTGACCCATCCTCTTTAGCAAAACTACGTAAATATTCAGCTAGTGGACGATGACTTCGTTCCAATGACCCATTAGCCTGTGGATGGTATGGTGTTATATGTAGTTTTTTAATTCCTAACAATTTACATGTATCCGAAAATAGTTTGGAAACGCAGTTCGATCCATTGTCTGTTACCAATATTTTGGGTATATTGTGGCGTGTAACTATTTCGTTGAAGAATGCTTTTGCTACGGTGTTGGCTTCCGCATCGGGTATAGCCACTCAGCACATAAATTTAGAAAAATCGTCCTGAAACGTTAAGATATATTTATTCCCTGAAATGGTTTTAGGCAGAATATCCACCAGGTCCATGTACACTTTGTCAAAGGGTCTGACTGGCGTATCAGTTAGAACCATTGGCATCTTCGTCAGCCTTGAACTCTTGTTTACCTGGTATTTTGAACAATTTTTCACATAATCCTTTATTTGCTTCTGCATACCCTTTCATCGGTACTGTTGTCGAATTCTTAAAAATGTTTTTACACCACCTAACGGTGAATCGTGAAAATCTTTAATTACCGTCTGTATGTCCCGAGGTTCAGTTAGAATTATTACATTGTCATTTTCCTTTGTTATCGAATCGTCAGAATCGCATTCTGACTGTTTCTTATCGTCTTCCTTGTCTCTTTTCATGGTTTTCGAACGTGTTTGCACTACAACTACTTTTTCAGTATTATTCGGTATGTGGCTAAGCGCATCCGCGTTTAAATTACTTTTTCACGGTTTATAATGAATTTCGAAATCATATTCCGATAATTTGTGTCGGAAACGCGCAAGATGTGATGTCTGATCTTGGGAAGACCATATAAATTTTAAATGGTCTTCCCAAAAGATATGCCCTAAAATTTTTTGTTGCCCATACAATTGCCAAAAAATCTTTCTCTATAGTAGAGTAGCGTGATTCCGCATCGTTAAGAGACCTACTGGCAAACGCGATCGGACGGTCGCTTCCAACTTCACCTTGCGAAAGAACCGCGCCTATTGCTTCGTTACTGGCGTTTGTCGTGAGCAAAAAAGGGTTCGTTAAATAATTGCCTCTTTAAACTTTAAAAACGAATTCTGACAATTATCATTTCATATGAACTTAGCGTCCTTTTTAAGCAAACAGTTTATTGGTAATGACAATTTCGCCATACCTCCTATAAATTTTCTGTAATAATTAATTAAGCCTAAAAATGCTTGAACTTCCTTCCTATTTTTCGGAACTGGAATATTTTTTACACATTCTACTTTGGCTGGGTCTGGTAGGGCACCTAACTCAGAACACTTATGTCCTAAATATATAACCTCGCGTAGCAAAAACAGACATTTCTCTGTATTTAATTTCAAATTATGTTCTCTCAGTTTTTGTAAAACCTTGCATAGCCTATGCTCGTGTTCTGCTAAATTATTTCCATAAACCACTATGTCATCTAAATAAACAAAACAATACCCTGTAAACCTGTTAGTATGTGGTTCTTTATCCTTTGAAAAGTGGCAGGTGCCCCCGTTAAACCGAATGGCATTCTGTTAAATTCGAAATGACCAAGACCTGTACTAAAAGCAGTTTTTTCTTTGTCGCTATCTTCAACTAGAACCTGATAATAACCACTGGCTAAATCTAATGTTGAAAAATACCGACTGTGACCTATCTGGTCTAAAATCTCATCTATTCGTGGTATAGAAATACCTTTTTGATGGTGACGTCATTTAATTTTCGGAAATCTATAACCATGAATGTTAATTCGTCCCCTTCCAAATGAAAAACGTCATGATATGACAGGCAAATATTTTGCAAAGATGCAACTTCTTCTTTATTTAATGATTCATCGATCTTTACATTTCCTAGTAATCTATCAATTCTATTTTTTATATTAACCGAGTTTATTGTATTTATTGTAGAACTTGTCTTTGTTCCTTCTTTATATTTGTTAAAATTTGAAAATTGTGGCTTGAAATTGCTATCAATGGTCACCTCCTTATCGGTGGGATTTAAAATTGAAGCATATACTCTATTTCTTCTAACGTTTGTTAAACTCTCTTCCAAATATACTCCTGGATGAATTTCCTGTTTGTGCAACAAAACTATAGGAATTCTTGTTCTTAACGGCAGTGATACAACCATGGCTGTTCTGGGCTGGGCTGATTTGTTGATTAAAATTAATATTTTCTATCTCTTGCAATGATTTTAATGGAAATTTAACAAGGTGATTTTTGTCTTTATCAAAAAATGTAATTTTTTTATTTAACTCATTTATTAGAGATCTGTTCCAGAGATTGTCACGCCCGACTATTTCATCTGCTGGTACCCCTTGTTCAAGTGACACAACGTGTAGCGTTAAACTCATGTTTTCTATGTTTGTGTGCTGAATCTTAGTGGAGCCTAAGGTTCTAACGCATCCACCAAAAGCACCCTCAGATCTTTCTGAATATTTTTATTAAAATTCGGCAAATGTGCCATCCTATTTTCTTTAATCAGGCTGGCCTCAGCTCCAGAATCCACTAACAGAGTAAGTTTTCCATTTTTTGCTGCCTCGCAAGGTACTTCAATGAACACATCACTTGTATCGGATATCTTGAAACACTCTCCATGCCGGTTAAATATTTTACGATGTATGCCTAATTGTGAAGCTAATTTCATTTTCCTCGACATAAATTTACTCTTAAAATTATTAACAATAGGGGAAAATTTCATTTTACAAATCGTGCATTTATTATACACTTCTGTCGATAAAACGCACATAACGCTAATAATAAAAAGAAATATTGAAATTCATTCATTGAAAATTATACTTGCCCCTGTACGGAATGTATTTACAGTCTTGCCAGACGTTTGATCTACAATTCCCAAATTTTCAGGGCCCTTAATTACAACTTTCTTTTTATTCGATTTACTTTTGATTTTATTATTCTTGATTTTAATATTTTTAACTTCGGATTTTATTGGTTTTACTTTCTTTACTTCATTTGCTTTCTTTATAATTTGTTTATTTTTAATTTCTTTAATTCCTATATTTTATTCATTTTTCGGGTCAAGTTGTGTTTTATTATTTAGTTCATTATATGTTTTTGTTGGAAGATTTCTATCTTCATTAATATGTATCTTCACTTTTTGTTCTTTATTTTTTTGTTTGAAGATTTCTATCTTCATTAATATGTATCTTCACTTTTTGTTCTTTATTTTCTTGATTACTTATACTATCTATTTCGCTTTTTTGTAGTGTTATACTACAAACTTCTACAACTTCCGGCCTAACTATATTACCTGTAGCTGATTCTATATTTACTTCCGCATAACAATTAGTTATTGTATGCCCTTTTCTATTATACCATGAGCATTTCATATTACTTGTATTATTTTTCATTTGATTATTATTATCACCTTGTTGTGTATAATTTGCAGGTTTTGCATATTTTTCATTTTATTATTTCCACATTTCCAGAAAGGCATATTTTTCCCATTCCAGCATTCTTCCCTATGTCCTGATTTTTTACAAAAGGAACATATTGAAAATGTTTTCCCTATTTCGGAATTTATACCATCATTATTAATTACTTGTCCAAATTCATCTGCTAACGTTTTGCTTTGCTCATTGCTTTTTGAAAAAGTTTCTTCCTTAAAATTATAATTGTCCTGTTTCGATCATGGTTCGCACTGCATAAGAGCTTCCACATTTAGAGCTTTATCTAACAATGCATCTAATATGTTTGACTTGCTACCAAACATTATAATTTTTATTGTTGGATCCCGAACTCCAATTTTGAAAGAAGTCAGAACTGAATCCAACCACTCTAATCTGAACACGTCATCAATACCTATTTTTTTTTTTGTACTTTTTACTTGCGATCTCCAATGCCATAAATTGTAATCCATATAACCGTCTGGCAAATGCCCTCAACTTTTCTCCACTATTTTGATATGTTTGTCTAATCTTTTGTATTACTGAATCTAAGGAAACTACTTCTAAGTATTTTTTAGCAAATCGTATAAATCTTCTATTTTTTCGAAATTTCTTGATCTTACTAAGTCATAAGCATCCCCATTCAATCGTAACCTAACGCATTTAATAAATACGTTATTCTATGAATCTTGAATTCTAAGCTTCGCAGCTTTACAACCTTCAATAAATCTGAAAATTTCTGTTTTTAATAATGGTGAATCCGTTCCAGAAAAGCAGTGAACCAAATAACGTACGAGTTTCAAAATATTTTCCGTACCCATTTTGATTGACGACAGTGTAATTTACTATTTCTCAATTTGTTTCGTGGTATATTTGTCCTTTGTTTACCTTTACTTATGACATTTTTTTTTATATAAATTTTTACATTTTGAAAAATAATTAATGTTTCATATTTTGATTTTAAATATTTTATACTGTATTTTTGATTTAATAATTTATAAATTATTTTGTAAATTATAATTTCAAAAATTATTATATACTGATTTTTTGATCGCATTTTAATTTCCATTTAATTTGATATACAAATTTATTATTTTTATCACCAACATTCAGTGCTGCGAAAAACTGATACGTTTTGAATATAAATATTTGTTTGGTTTTATAGTGTTATCGTTTTATATTTAATGTGTATGCGCTAATTCACAACACAGGGCTGTTCGAAACAAGCGTCCTGTGATATCTACTACAGCTGCCATGCGGAGAGACACGAATTTGGATGTGGGTTTGTGGTCGGCAAGAGACTCCTCCATCTTGTCTCTAGGTTCACGCCCGTGGACGAAAGGCTGGCAACAATCCGCATCAAGGCTAAATATTTCCATATCAGCCTAATTTGTGCACACGCTCCGACGAACGAGAAAGATGACGAGACAAAAGAGCGCTTATACGAGCGCTGCCCCCGCCACGATATCAAAATCGTGCTAGGCGATTTTAACGCCAAGGAGGGCAGAGAAGCCATCTATTGTCCCACAATCGGAAAATTTAGCCTCCATGCCGACACTTCCGATAACGGAACGAGGCTAATCGACTTCGCCGCAGCACGAAACATGGTAGTTAGTAGCACTAGATTCGAACATTTAAATATCCACAAAGCCACATGGTTGTCGCCCGATCAAAAAACTCGAAATCAAATTGATCACGTTGTGATTGACGGAAGGCACGCTTCGAGCGTGATGGACGTACGCACTATCCGAGGTGCCAATATGGATTCGGATCATTACCTTGTAGCAGCCAAGGTCCGCACACGCTTAAGCGCTGCGAAGAACGTACGGAACCAAACGCAGAGAAAGCTAGACGTCGAAAAGCTGCAATCACAATAGACAACGCAAGCCTTTTCCACTCGACTCTCCCACCTGCTTAGACAAAGCACTCCTCCTCTCGATGATGTAAGCGGGCAGTGGAATCATATCTCCTGCTCTATGCGTACGGCTGCCGAAGAGGTGCTTGCATTCCAACGCCCCCTGAGGAATCAGTGGTATGACCAAGAGTGTCGCGCGGCCACTGCAGAGAAAGACGCTGCGTACAAATCCACTCTGCAGTCAGTAGCTACGCGAGCTGCGAAGGAGCGATACAAAGAGAAGAGAAGGGAAGAGAGACGTCTTTTCAGGTGTAAAAAAAAGCGAGGCAGAAAGACGTGAGTGTGAGAAGATTGAGATGCATGGAGACAGGAATGAGGCTCGAAAATTCTTCGAGAAAATAAGACGCCTAGTCGGAGGTTCAAAATCCGGAGCCTCTTCCTGTAAAGATGAGAACGGAAATCTAGTGACAGATATCCAGAGCACACTGAAAATATGGAGGGATCACTTCTCTAAACTGATGACCGGTGATGATGACCGCAATTCCACCGATAGAAAAGCAAACCCGGCAACCCCAGTACTTGATGACGACGTTGAGATTCCGCCACCCGACCATGACGAGGTTAGAACAGCCATTGCTCGGCTGAAAAATAACAAAGCAGGTGCTGATGGCCTGTCTGCTGAATTGTTTAAGACCGGAGGCGAAGAGCTAATAGAGAGCATGCACGAGCTCGTAAGCAAAATATGTTCGGATGAAAGCATGCCAAGTGACTGGCAACTCAGTGTACTCTGCCCAATCCTTAAGAAAGAGGATCCCACTATCTGCGCCAACTACCGTGGGATCAGCCTACTCAATATCGCATACAAGGTTCTATCGAGCGTATTATGTGAAAGACTGAAGCCCATCGTCAACAGACTTATTGGACCTTATCAGTGCGGCTTCAGACCTGGAAAGTCCACCATAGACCAGATTTTCACATTGCGACTAATCCAGGCAAAGACCCTAGAAAAACAGATCGACACCTACCACCTATTAGTCGACAATAAAGCCGCCATCGACACTCCAATAAGGGAACGATTATACGCCGCAATGTCTGAGTTCGGTATACCTGCGAAAATTATAAGGCTTTGCAGGATGACCCTGAGCAACACACGTTGCTCAGTGAGAATAGGAAAAGATCTCTCCGAGCCATTTCATACCGAACGAGGTTTCAGACAGGGTGACTCCCTATCGTGCGACTTTTTTAACTTATTGATGGAGAAAATAGTTCGAGCTGCCGAACTCCCTCAAAGCGGCACTATCCTCAACAAAAGTGTCATGCGGCTCGCATATGCCGACGATCTTGATATCATTGGCAGGAGTACACGAGCAGTCAGCGCAGCATTCTCCAGATTGGAGAAAAAGTCGCGTCGAATGGGTCTAGCGGTGAACGAGGACAAGACGAAGTTTATTGTGTCAACAAGCAAAAAAGAGTCCGTGCGTCTTGGACAAAAAGCTGATTTTGACACCCACAAGTTCGACATTGTGAAGGACTTCGTCTATCTGGGATCCAGCGTAAACAGCAACAACGACCTTAGCCTGGAGATCAAACGGAGAATAACTCTTGCCAACAGGTGCTACTTTGGACTTAGTAGGCAATTGAAAAGCAGAGCCCTCTTTCGCCGTACAAAAATAACGCTCTACAAGTCACTCATCATGCCCGTCCTTATTTATGGTGGAGAAACATGGACGCTGGCCTCCACCGATGAGAGAGTACTGGAAGCGTACGAGAGAAAGATTCTCCGTAAAATCTTTGGCCCTATCTGCTTTGCTAACGAGTATCAAATCAGGATGAACCACGAGCTGTATGAGTTATTCGGCGACATTGACATAGTCAAGCTCATCAAGATCCAGCGGCTACGCTGGCTAGGTCATGTCGAACGAAGGGATGAAAACACTCCAGCCATGAAGGTGCTTGAATCGAAACTCGAAGGTGGACAGCGTAGAAGAGGACGTCCAAATCTGCGTTGGAAAGACCAAGTTGAGGACAACCTGGCAACGCTTGGTATTTCTAACTGGCGTCAGCGCGCGCAAAGCAGATCCGACTGGAGCGGCTTCATCTTATCGGCCAAAACCGACCCACGGTTGTAAGGGCCATTTAAGTAAGTAAGTATGTTCGTTTCTTTGTTGTCATCGTTCGTTTTTATATAAACTATCGATGCGTTTGTAAATTAGAGGGACCGAATATGATTGTTACGAATATTCGCTTAAGTTTATTTAGATATTATTTGAATGCATAAATTAATTACTTTTAGACATTACATGATAATTGATTATACACAGAGAAAAATATGAAAGATATACATATTTAATTCAATCATGTTTGTCGCCAAAGTTTTTTGTGATGTTATTAATAACATATACAATTAAAATTTTTAATAATTCAGTTAGAAGAAATCAATTATGTACATTGAAATTATTATGGATATAATAAAATTATTCAATTATAAAAAGTTTTATGAATTAATATACATTAGTTTTTGTGCTGCCATTAAAACACATAATTGTGGATATACATATTATTTTTATATCTCTTCGAATTTGAGAATAAAAATATTTCGCACTCTTTTGACGTTTTGCAGAACAATGTCACGTTGTGCGAGTGTTTCGTACCGCAAATCCATGTTCCGCGAAGGGCTTTGCTCCCATGCGGTGGTGCATATAAGCATCGATAATTGCAATCTGCAATTAAAGCAATTAAATAAATTTAACATTTAAATAAATGAAATAGTGACAATTTACCCGATGAAAATCTGCATATTTTTGCAGATTTCATTTTGATTTTCTTTCTTTTTTTTATTTATTTTTATTTTGAACTTTGTCATTAAAAACGTCAAAAGGACATATTTTAGGGTTTACAATGTTCATCATTAATTTCATATTGTTTATAATTATTAAATTTAACAATATACAATGTATTAATTTACAACGTTTATAATTGAAATATCCGTTGTTCAGTTTTCTCTTTGTATGTATTTATTATACATAACAAAAACGTATGCTGTTAAAAAATAACACACAAATACCACATGAATTAAAAAATACCACGTTGAATTTAAAAATACCGTGGTATTTTTTATCCCACGGCAGTGTGTTGGACTGCGAGCCGAGTGGTCCCCGGTTCAAGCCTGGACTGTGGCTAACAACATCTTTTCATAGAAACATTTTTCTATACCGCGCTACTTCTCGTCAGTAAATGCAAACCTACGAGAGTAAAACAATTGCCTATGAAAAGCTCTCACTCGCCGTTCGGATTCGGCAATAAACTTTGTGTAAAAATATAACACACACAGCTCAAAATGGTGAGAGAGCTCGGCCGAAGTTCTATACATGACTGTAGCCAAACTATTATTATTATATAATTATTATATTATTATTATTTATCCACACTAACTGGCAACTATGGCGGGGAGTAGCAAAAGTTGACGAAAAGCTCAAATTGTGAAATTTTAAAGTAGGTGTAATTATGATAGTTAGGATTATCAAAATTATAGTCGGTCTAAGCCGTTGGTTACCATTCAAAGTGATATATAGGTCACCAGGGTATACGAATCCTGAAAATAACTACAAACATTCAATCGCTGAAGAATTTCCATTCATTTGATACCCATATTTACAAATGGGTAGGTGTACCGAATTTCGATTTTTTTTTTTGTGAACCACAAGTCTTTTCGCCGGAAAACATTATTCTCATGTATTTGAGAATGAGTCAATAAATATTTTACCAAAAAAAGTTTACCTAACCACGTATACATAAAAATTGATCTTTATATGTACATTTTATATGAGGTATTTCAACATAAGTGGTCCGATCATAGGTCACAATGGACCGATCTCGCCAACCGATTTTTCGCACATACATCGTAGGTATATTAGTAATCTAAGTTATAAGTTTCATTTATCTAGCTCTTCAATTTTAAAAGTAGTAGGGATTTCAACAGAAGGACAGACAGACAAACAGACAGACAGACAGACGGACAGACAGACGGACATCACTAAATCGACTCAGGAAGTCATGCCGATCAAGAATATATATACTTTTCCATACCGGAGATGCTTCCTTCTGGGTGTTACAAACGGCGTACCAAACTGAATATACCCTTTCACTCTTAGTGTAGGGTATAAAAAAGCTAAAAAAAAGCTAAATATTTTTAATTATTTTTTCTATATATTTTTTTTTTAAATAATATTAGAAACACCAATATAATCTTTCAGTATGTTAGAAATATTATAATTTGTATATTTTCACTAAAATTCCAAATTTTCCAATAAAAGGTCAATAAATAAATGTAAGTTTATCAAAATATACAATAAATTTCCAATGTCAAAATTTGTTGATCATTTAAAAATGCTTTTAATTTTTAATATTTCAATAAAATATTATACATATACATTTTTTATTTGTCAGTAAATAGTTAATTATTTTTCAAAATCACACCTAAAAGTCAGTACTATTAATTTTTAATCTTTCAAATTTGCAATATATTTTGAAAAAATCACATAAATCCAATTACAATTTAAAGCTCGAATAATGACAAGTTGTTTTACTTGTTTCTATTCTGCTTTTATACTTTTCAAAACTGTGAATTGCGTTAAAATACTTACTTTTAAGATATTTCTATATTTTTGGAAATAAAAAAAAATGTTTTCTAATTAGCCAAATTAACCAACGCACAGGGGATGCCCCCTATTCATGCAATGTACAGTGTTGATAGTAAGAAGGGATGATAGGTTAAATGGAGGGGGGAAAGATGGAGTAGTGTCGGTGAATGTTTGTTTTGAACTTGCCAATATCAAAATGTCGGGAAAAACGGACGCAGGGAGATTGTTCCACAAGCGTGTCGTGCGACTGAAGAAAGAATTCTCTCTATAATGCAATTTGAAAGGCCTCCTCTTTCGACCTGACTGCAATCCTGCAAGTCTCATTAAACCATGAGTGGTCCTTGGGTTTAACGCTAATTTTTTTTAGAAGGTATGAAGGACCGCATACCTAATGAAATAATATTTTGTACCATTAAAGGCGCGAAATTATTATGGATATAATAAAATTATTCAATTATAAAAAGTTTTATGAATTAATATACATTAGTTTTTGTGCTGCCATTAAAACACATAATTGTGGATATACATATTATTTTTATATCTCTTCGAATTTGAGAATAAAAATATTTCGCACTCTTTTGACGTTTTGCAGAACAATGTCACGTTGTGCGAGTGTTTCGTACCGCAAATCCATGTTCCGCGAAGGGCTTTGCTCCCATGCGGTGGTGCATATAAGCATCGATAATTGCAATCTGCAATTAAAGCAATTAAATAAATTTAACATTTAAATAAATGAAATAGTGACAATTTACCCGATGAAAATCTGCATATTTTTGCAGATTTCATTTTGATTTTCTTTCTTTTTTTTATTTATTTTTATTTTGAACTTTGTCATTAAAAACGTCAAAAGGACATATTTTAGGGTTTACAATGTTCATCATTAATTTCATATTGTTTATAATTATTAAATTTAACAATATACAATGTATTAATTTACAACGTTTATAATTGAAATATCCGTTGTTCAGTTTTCTCTTTGTATGTATTTATTATACATAACAAAAACGTATGCTGTTAAAAAATAACACACAAATACCACATGAATTAAAAAATACCACGTTGAATTTAAAAATACCGTGGTATTTTTTATCCCACGGCAGTGTGTTGGACTGCGAGCCGAGTGGTCCCCGGTTCAAGCCTGGACTGTGGCTAACAACATCTTTTCATAGAAACATTTTTCTATACCGCGCTACTTCTCGTCAGTAAATGCAAACCTACGAGAGTAAAACAATTGCCTATGAAAAGCTCTCACTCGCCGTTCGGATTCGGCAATAAACTTTGTGTAAAAATATAACACACACAGCTCAAAATGGTGAGAGAGCTCGGCCGAAGTTCTATACATGACTGTAGCCAAACTATTATTATTATATAATTATTATATTATTATTATTTATCCACACTAACTGGCAACTATGGCGGGGAGTAGCAAAAGTTGACGAAAAGCTCAAATTGTGAAATTTTAAAGTAGGTGTAATTATGATAGTTAGGATTATCAAAATTATAGTCGGTCTAAGCCGTTGGTTACCATTCAAAGTGATATATAGGTCACCAGGGTATACGAATCCTGAAAATAACTACAAACATTCAATCGCTGAAGAATTTCCATTCATTTGATACCCATATTTACAAATGGGTAGGTGTACCGAATTTCGATTTTTTTTTTTGTGAACCACAAGTCTTTTCGCCGGAAAACATTATTCTCATGTATTTGAGAATGAGTCAATAAATATTTTACCAAAAAAAGTTTACCTAACCACGTATACATAAAAATTGATCTTTATATGTACATTTTATATGAGGTATTTCAACATAAGTGGTCCGATCATAGGTCACAATGGACCGATCTCGCCAACCGATTTTTCGCACATACATCGTAGGTATATTAGTAATCTAAGTTATAAGTTTCATTTATCTAGCTCTTCAATTTTAAAAGTAGTAGGGATTTCAACAGAAGGACAGACAGACAAACAGACAGACAGACAGACAGACGGACAGACAGACAGACGGACATCACTAAATCGACTCAGGAAGTCATGCCGATCAAGAATATATATACTTTTCCATACCGGAGATGCTTCCTTCTGGGTGTTACAAACGGCGTACCAAACTGAATATACCCTTTCACTCTTAGTGTAGGGTATAAAAAAGCTAAAAAAAAGCTAAATATTTTTAATTATTTTTTCTATATATTTTTTTTTTAAATAATATTAGAAACACCAATATAATCTTTCAGTATGTTAGAAATATTATAATTTGTATATTTTCACTAAAATTCCAAATTTTCCAATAAAAGGTCAATAAATAAATGTAAGTTTATCAAAATATACAATAAATTTCCAATGTCAAAATTTGTTGATCATTTAAAAATGCTTTTAATTTTTAATATTTCAATAAAATATTATACATATACATTTTTTATTTGTCAGTAAATAGTTAATTATTTTTCAAAATCACACCTAAAAGTCAGTACTATTAATTTTTAATCTTTCAAATTTGCAATATATTTTGAAAAAATCACATAAATCCAATTACAATTTAAAGCTCGAATAATGGCAAGTTGTTTTACTTGTTTCTATTCTGCTTTTATACTTTTCAAAACTGTGAATTGCGTTAAAATACTTACTTTTAAGATATTTCTATATTTTTGGAAATAAAAAAAAATGTTTTCTAATTAGCCAAATTAACCAACGCACAGGGGATGCCCCCTATTCATGCAATGCACAGTGTTGATAGTAAGAAGGGATGATAGGTTAAATGGAGGGGGGAAAGATGGAGTAGTGTCGGTGAATGTTTGTTTTGAACTTGCCAATATCAAAATGTCGGGAAAAACGGACGCAGGGAGATTGTTCCACAAGCGTGTCGTGCGACTGAAGAAAGAATTCTCTCTATAATGCAATTTGAAAGGCCTCCTCTTTCGACCTGACTGCAATCCTGCAAGTCTCATTAAACCATGAGTGGTCCTTGGGTTTAACGCTAATTTTTTTTAGAAGGTATGAAGGACCGCATACCTAATGAAATAATATTTTGTACCATTAAAGGCGCGACATTTATGTCTCTGTCTTCGAAACACAATTTCCAATTAAAGTTGCGAAAAAAATCATTTAACGCAACCCAATTTGCTTTTTCGTCAAGCCAAACAGTCCTCTTCGGGGCTTTAATCGAAGAGGCGCGTAAACTAAAATACGAAAATTCAGCGGAAACAGTACAGTGGTCGGAGTTACCAAGAGGTGCAACGACTTTTACATCATATTTTTCATGATGTGAAGTCAGAAAAAGGTCTAGGACTTTTTGGCTTTGCCCACCGACGCGTGGGAGGTACGTCGGTTCCTTCACCAATTAAGTGAGTTGATTGCACTCTGCAAACAGCTCAATATAACAACCCTCCTGTGTTGGAAGACCCGAGTGGCTCAACCAAGTGACGTTGTGCACATTAAAATCGCCGGCAACAACAATTTCACTGCCTGGAAATTGCTCCAATATATTTGAGATCGAATCAGATAAGGCATCCAGTGTATTACAGGTGGAAACTCTATCTAGATTCGGACTCCTATAAAGAAAGCACAAGTGCATGATGTGTGTTTGGATTTTGAATTTAACCCAAATTGTATTCAATTCGCTATCCGACACACTATGATGTTGCTGCAGTTGATACGCAACGTCACTCCGAATAAAAAGAGCAAGGCCCTTATGGGCAGAGAATAATGGCAATAGGTGATAACCAGGTATATGAAAATCCAGTGGAATTGCACCCTCATTAACCTGGGTCTCACCTAGTGCCATTATTTGTGGTCTATGGATGGACACATACGCATATACCTAGAAAAAATTCGCCCTCAGCCCACGAATCTATGCGAAATTTTTGTGACATTTTTTCTAGTGGGCAACTTCAAAACAGACATACATACTACCAAGGCACAGCAGTTGACACAAACAAATGAGAGCGTAAGTCAAGCCGTGGTGAGTGTTATGCCTTCACCACAGCATAGATTACGCACTCAGTGCAGCCTCAACCGTGCGCGCTAGTAGCGTGGAGTAGGATGGGGGAGGGTGGGAATACGTCAACCAACTTGTGCAATTGCAGCAAAGAGCATAGAAAAGCCCTTTGCGTCGGCAATTGCAAATCAGCGTATGCGGCAACTCAGCATGCAGCGCTAAACAGGTTCTATTGTTGAGCAGAATTTGTATTGTTTGTTTTATTTATTTGATGTTTATTTTTCTTTTTAGTTTTTTTATGTAAGTTATTATTAGTTTGTATTTTAATTTAATTTAGTTTTATTTCGTTGTTATTTTTTTATGTTGGGCGGGCACATTAAACACAGTTTTTAAACACATTTATACTAAACGACGGACGGAACACGTTAAAAAGACAAGATACGAACACGACACGTCCGTCCCCCATAAGTGCGTTGTTGCTGCAGTTGATACGCAACGTCACTCCGAATAAAAAGAGCAAGGCCCTTATGGGCAGAGAATAATCGCAATAGGTGTTAACCAGGTATATGAAAATCCAGTGGATCTGCACCCTCATTAACCTGGGTCTCACCTAGTGCCATTATTTGTGGCCTATGGATGGACACATACGCATATACCGAGAAAAAATTCGCCCTCAGCCTACGAATCTATGCGAAATTTTTGCGAAATTTTTTCTACTGGGCAACTTCAAAACAGACATACATACTACCAAGGCGCAGCAGTTGACACAAACAAATGAGAGCGTAAGTCAAGCCGTGGTGAGTGTTAGGCCTTCACCACAGCATAGATTACGCACTCAGAGCAGCCTCAACCGTTCGCGCTAGTAGCGTGGAGTAGGATGGGGGAGGGAGGGAATACGTCAACAAACCTGTGCAATTGCAGCAAAGAGCATAGAAAAGCCCTTTGTGTTGGCAATTGCAAATCAGCGTGTGCGGCAACTCAGCAGGCAGCGCGAAACCGGTTCTATTGTTGTTGCAGAATTTGTATTGTTTGTTTTATTTATTTGATGTTTATTTTTCTTTTTAGTTTTTTATGTAAGTTATTATTAGTTTGTGTTTTAATTTAATTTAGTTTTATTTCGTTGTTATTTTTTTATGTTGGGCGGGCACATTAAACACAGTTTTGAAACACATTTATACTAAACGACGGACGGAACACGTTAAAAAGACAAGATACGAGCACGACACGTCCGTGCCCCATAAGTGCGTTGACGCTACTACTACTCATTTGTGAAGGCTTTTTTGTTCTATAATGCACTTCGCAAAAATATAGGAATTCTTAATGGTCCGCATTGGTCTTATAAAAGGCGTTGATGTCACCGCAACCATCTAATTTAAACATTATGGCTGAACATTTTTCAATATGTTTAAAATTCTACCACGATCATTGAAATCAATACTTTTGACATCAGGTTGTTCTTAATTTTAGGATACTCGAAGAAAAACTAAATTTTATACAAAATCACGGTTGTATTTTGAACAATATTTCAAATTATGACACACTATTTTATGGAAATTTCCATTATTTACTAAATTTTATTAAGATTTTGCTAATTTAAAAAAAGGCTAAATAAATTAGCCCTAAAATTTAAAGCTAAACACAAAAATAAAAAGCTAAATCTAGCTTTTAAAAGGCTAAACTGGCAACACTGAATATAAGTATGAGTATTGAATAATATTGAATGAAAATTTAATAACCAACATGTAGATGTAGATTTTTTAAAATGGGCGTGGTACCATACAACTGAAATGATTAAATAAATATATGTTGGGAACTTTATAGTCAAATGTGTTTCGTAACATAATGTATTTTTCGAAATTTCAACTTGATTGGGCAAATGGGAGTGGTACCTCCCACACGCTGCAAAAAAAGGGCTTTCCCAAACATAATTTTTTAGGGATTAACATATATTTTTGTAATTTTATGTAAACATAATATATAATTGACTGATAAATCATTTGTAAACAGGGTTGTATTGAGGCTTGAACAATGTTGTAATGAGCTCTGACTTACATTATAATATAACGGAAACATTTTAATGTTGCCCCTTAAAATGGTGTATGTTCTAATGGAAACATAATAATTACTACATCCAAACAAAATAAATATTTGAACCGAAACATAAATATGTTCAAATTAAAACATGATTTTGAACGACCTGAATATGTTTCAAGTGAAAATATCAGTTGTTTCAGTTCAAAAAGTAGTATGATTGCATAGAAACATATTTAAATATTTTTGGAAAAAAATCCTGAAAATATAAAATGTTGTTTTTTTTATTTATTTTTATTAAAAATCTTTAAACATGCACAGTGCAAAAATATAATAATAGAATTCATATACAAATTTTTAAATGCATAAATAAATAATTCGTTTAAACCTGCAAGTACAAGTGACAGCATCAATGAATGCACAAATGCACCAGCAGACGCTAAACCAGAGGATCCAGGCTCGCTTTATATTTGGTACAGTTACAGTTGGTCTCAGTACAGCACATAGCGTAGGCAAGGAATTCACGGAGGCTTTTGTAAAAAAACATGCCAAATTCTCTTTAAAAATCGAAGCACAGATTTTTATTAGTGTTTTTTCACATTAGTTTCAGAAATTATATATTGCACTATATTATACTCTGTTACTATTAGTACTTTTTATAACACAATTTATATATTAATTTAATTTACAAATAACAAAATTATTACCGACGCGAACACGTATCCTCAACGAACAACAAAAGACACGTACGCAGAAAATGCCGATCATGTAGTATCAAATTTATATACAAGAATTCATTTCTTGTTTGTTTTCAAACATCAGTATGTTTAAAATGACCCTATACATACTTCAAACGACGACAAAAGAGACGTAGGTAGAAAATGCTGCTCAACGAGTGCCAACTTCGTATACAAGAAGAATGTTGCATGAATATATATATTTAAATCCTATTTCTTTTTTGTTTGTTTTTAAACATCAATATGTTCAAACGATGGCAAAAGATGGCGTAGGTAGAAAATGCTACACAACGTTGCCAACTACGTCAGTCGATAAATTATCGAATTAAGACGAGCGTGGCGAACATCCGTTGTATTTAGATTTGGTTAGCATTTTCTGTGTTTCGAAACATAGTTTTAACCAAGTAAATTGCCAGGAAATAGTTTATTCAAATGCAATTAAAATTTTATGTTGGTATTGTAACATATTTATGGAAAATTTGACAGATTCTGCTGGACAATATAATAATGTTTACATGTTAACAAAAATAAATTCAATTTTGATTATAATTTAATTACACTTCATTCCTAATACATGTATGGTAATTTCGTATTACTTTTTAATTACATTCAAACATATTCAAACAAATCTTTTCTATCCGTTCATATAAGAAAATTTTTAACATGTGTACTACACACAAAAAAAACGTGCTATATATAAGTCCGTACGGACTTAATATAAGTCTAAATAATCTTAATATAGCACCAACCAAAGTTGGATTTATATTGAGTCCGCACGGACTTAATATGAAATTAACTCTGAAACGGACTTAAATTAAGTCTGTGCAGACTAAAAATGAAAGTATGTGTAAAATGGCCTATATTAAGTCCGTGCGGACTATATATATGTAGTTTTTTTATGTCAAAAAACAAAAAAAGCAAAGTTTTTTTACCTAATTAATATTATTTTTAGTTTTGTCCACTCTTCTATTATTCCCTCGTGTTTTCTTTATTTATTATTTATTTATATAATTTATCAATTGTAGAAAAAATGTTTTGTGTCGGTTGTCACAAGCTGGCATCGATCCTTGACTCCGGCGTTGAAGTCAACTGCTTCCCCCATTAGGCTACGCATCTATTATATTTTGATTGAGATTTTTGTTTCAAAAGCAAATTTTTTGAAATTTTCAATTTTTTCTGATGTGTCAAAATTATAAATTAAGCCCGATGTAGATAAACGATTCAGGCTACACGTTACTGGGGGCACAAAAAGATAATTGTTTGTGACTGGAGAATGTACTAATTTGAATGTGGAACACATATAATATGAAAAATCATATCCAACTCATATTGCAGTTGCAAAAATACAATATATTTTTAATCATTTAGAAGAAATATTATTTAGCGGTAATACTCTTTTTAAGCTGCAATATTCTGTTTTATTTTATTTTGCAAGCCTAAAGGTCCCATGTTTAAGATTGGACTAGAGCTAGGAAAATATTATTCTATACCACTCTACCTCTCGGCAGTAAATTAAAACCATACAAGAGTAAAACATTGCCTATGAAACGCCTTCCTCATTCGCCGTTCGGATTCGGCATTAAACTGTAGGTCCCACGACTTTGAGTATATATAAATATAACACGCACATCTTAACGTGACGAGGGAGCAGGGCTGTATCACCAAACTATTATTTATTATTGAAAAAAAATGAGGAAAACAAATTTGTAGTGATCATTTTATAAGGGCCCTTTTCAGATACTGGGGTATTTATAGATGTCACACAAAAAAACATTTTCAATGATATAGTTGTCTTGCATTTGACAGTTGTATCAAGATTTTGAAAAAATGCTCTGTGGCGATTGAGACTGATAGCGTAACGGTGAGAACTCAAGACTTGTAGTCCGGAAATGCAGGTTCGAGTCCCGCGAGGTACATTTTTTTTATAAATTTTTTAACTTTTAATTAATCATACTAAGTATATAAATATTACATTTTTACTTATTATACGGACTAATAAGATTGAAAAAAAAAAATGTTGAACCCAATAGAATCCATAGCATTATAATTACTTCTATTTATTGAATATATTTTTTTTAAATTTCATAATTAATGATTTAAGAAATAAAATAAAATTTAAAACGAATTAAAAAAAAATAAAAAAATTAACCTTGGTCGAGATTTGAACCTGCTCTTCTGAAGAAATTTTTAGTCTGTACGGACTTAAATTAAGTCCGTGCGGACTTAAATTCAATATAAATTAGAAGCATTCTTATTTTGCACTAGCTAGAATGCGTTTAAGTCTGAAATACTTTAAAATGGAAATTAGAATGCACGGACTTAATTTTTTAGAACGCATTCTTTTTTTCTGTGTAAGTAACAATATAATCAGTTTTGCCGGAGCGTGCCCGGAACGTATTTGTTTTCATCTTTGTAAATGAAAAATAATAAAAAAAGAAATAAAAACCAGTTGGGAAGGTTAGATCACATGGGAAATTTTAAAGTAGGTGTTATTATGATAGTTACGATTATCAAAATTATAGTCGGTCTAAGCCGACTATAAATACCCTACACATATGTGTGGTTACCATTCAAAGTGATATATAGGTCACCAGGGTATACGAATCCTGAAAATAACTACAAACATTCAATCGCTGAAGAATTTCCATTCATTTGATACCCATATTTACAAATGGGTAGGTGTACCGAATTTCGAATTTTTTTTTGTGAACCACAAGTCTTTTCGCCGGAAAACATTATTATCATGTATTTGAACATGATGTCAATATATATTTGACCAAAAAAGTATACCTAAGCACGTATACATTAAAATTGATCTTTATATGTACATTTTATATGAGGTATTTGAACATAAGTGGTCGGATCATAGGTCACAATGGACCGATCTCGCCAATTTTTTCGCACATACAGCGTAGGTATATTAGTAATCTAAGTTATAAGTTTCATTTATCTAGCTCTTCAATTTTTAAAAGTAGTAGGGATTTCAACAGACAGACGGACAGACAGACAGACAGACAGACAGACAGACAGACGGACAGACAGACAGACGGACAGACAGACGGACAGACGGACATCGCTAAATCGACTCAGGAGATCATGCTGATCAAGAATATATATACTTTTCCATACCGGAGATGCTTCCTTCTGGGTGTTACAAACGGCGTAACACCCAGTGTAGGGTATAAAAAGTCAATTTACTCCAGCATTTTTTATACCCTACACTAAGAGTGAAAGGGTACATTCAGTTTGGTACGCCGTTTGTAACACCCAGAAGGAAGCATCTCCGGTATATATATTATATATTGATATCATGCTCAAATACATTATAATAATGTTTTCCGGCAAAAAGACTTGTGGTTCACAAAAAAAAAAAATCGAAATTCGGTACACCTACCCATTTGTAAATATGGGTATCAAATGAATGGAAATTCTTCAGCGATTGAAAGTTTGTAGTTATTTTCAGGATTCGTATACCCTGGTGACCTATATATCACTTTGAATGGTAACCACACATATGTGTAGGGTATTTATAGTCGGCTTAGACCGACTATAATTTTGATAATCCTAACTATCATAATTACACCTACTTTAAAATTTCCCATGTGATCTAACCTTCCCAACTGGTTCTTTTTAAAGTATGCAATTTTTTTAAAACAATAATATTGCAAACGCTTTATAGATACCATATGTAGATGGCTGCATTATAAAAAAATAGTTTTAATAATTTGCAAAATAAACGTTTTAAAAATGGATCACAAATTTGACAATATTTGTTCTCGCTATTGTTGCGAAAAATTGTCTGTGTTTGAGAGAGTGTGGGGAATAATTAGACACATATGACATAAATAGAGTGAAGCAACATTGTGAGCTATTCAATTTACTATATAATAACAAAAAAATTATAGTCGGAGGTCAATTTTGAGGTTTTCGCCAACTTTAGGTAAACGTTTGGGTAAACGTTTGCCATTTACTGGCGATAGATACCGCGGTATAGAAAAATCTTTTCTATGAAAAGATGTTGTTAGATTTGATCATGAGAGCTTTCAGCTCGACGCACTATCCTCTGAGCTACCAACGCTATATCTTATTTACAACAAATTTTAATAAAAAGCTATTTTTTTTAACAAATAAAGGAAAATAAATAATATAAATAAATTAACTGTACATTAATATCGAAAAGAAACAAATTTAAATTATATAAAACGCAGTGGTAAAACTGTAATAATGACTATAAATCTAATTTCAATCTTTAAGTTGCAAATTTATTTCTTTCTGAAACAATTACTTTTATTAAAATTATTTTTATAAACATATTAGTAAATTAACGTTTAACAAAATGGCAAAATTATGCTTAATTTTGCTTCACTTTTATCAGTATATAATTTAAATCACATGTCTACAGGTTATAAATGTAAATAAAAATATCATTGAAAAACAAAAAACCTGAACTTATGCTAATTTAATGGTCTATTCGATTTTTTGATTCTTCTTCGAAACCGGAATTAAACAACTAGTATAAGAGATGACTGCGAAAACGTTAAAGCATGCATGCTGGAATTACACGAATTTGAAAATACATACATACATAAATATTAGGAAATATAATATATTAAACGTTTGTGTATATGTTATTCTATTTTGTCATCATTCATCAGCATGCGGTATAGTAGTATCAGGTTTAAATGTTTTGACATTGAAAAAATATTATATGTATAAAACAATATATAAGGAAACAATAAGCGATTTGAAATGCATTTGTTAGTTAGAATTTGATCGCGCAACGTGTCAGAAACGCAAAATTAATCGCAATGAAAAAAATTGTAAGTTTTTGAAACAGAAAAAAAAAATCTGATAGTGAAGAGCACAATATGTTTCGTACAAGCTCAACCAGTGAAAATAAGTTAGAACATTCTTACATAAGAAAAAAGATAATTGTAAAATTGTTAAGGCTCGTGAGCGATTTAAAATATTAGTCAAATTAATCTTTCATACAAATGAACAAAGGGTACCAGTATTAAAATTATATATATATATATATATATATATATATATATATAGGGTGATTCAAAATTGGATCGAATTTTTATTTTCCCACCATACGATCTGAAAAGTTGAAATAGACACGCACGTGCCTTTTTTCGAAAATCGATTGATGTTTAGAGTTTGCGCACTTGGATTTTCTGTTTTTGGCGATCTGAAAAACGTAAGTTGGCTCCATGGGAAAAGTTGAATATCTCCCAAAGTTTAAGAAGTAAATTCTCAAAATGTTTGGAAAAGTGATCTTATATAATGAAGTTTCTAAAACTGTTTATAACATTTTTTAACATCGACTTATTAATACACAAACTATTTTAAACTCATGAATTAATTTCAGTTAATAAAAAAATTCCTCTAATCAGTTTGTATCCGCTACACCCAATAATTGTTTCTCAGATATCCAATGTATTTAATAATTATAATTTAACCGCGGGCCTAGGCAATATTTAGCGGTAAATATCGTCATCATTCAGAAATTCGTATATAACGCAAGTTTTCAGAGATTGATTTATTTATACCTTTAGTATTTGGAGTAGGATGTCTTAAATTATTTTCATACATTTTAACTTTAAATTTTAATTTGACAAGACATCGAGTAAATGTAAATGTAACATTATACAATTTTTACATTAACGATACAGCATGTTGAATCAAACATATAATCCATGTTTAGTTAAAAAATTTTACTATTCATAATTAACATTATGAAAAATAATAATAATAATTAAATTCATGTACCATGTTAACATCTAACAATATCAGCGTTACCAAAAATCAAAAAATAATGTCCAACTTAAGATAACATAATTTTAACATAAATTTATATGGAAGATTTGTCAAAAAGCCGACTATTTCTTATAGCTGTACATTATTTTTTGATTGTTGGTAGCGCTGTATGACATGCGCTAACAACATGAAATCCGTTTAATTTCTTTTTGGTATTTTTTCCTGAGTGTAGTGGGTAAAACGGCTTAAAATTAGAAATTTTCATTAATATGTTACGTAATAGGAAAAAACTGAGAATGCAGTCAAAATCAGCATACATGATTTATATTACATTGAAGTTTGGAATATCTCCAAATGAATATTTTTTCTTGTTTCTTGAGTAAAGTGTTATTGAATTAATAAATATTGAATAATCGACTCTAATTTGGATGTATTAAATCGGTAATAAATAAAATATTTCACTATCGTACAATTATATATTTGATCTGTTGAGTACATATTTTTAAATTAAAAATGTATGAACAAATTTCATTTTCAACTATATAATATAATATAATATAAAACTACGGTATACCTTCCAACATTAAAGTTATAAATAATTCAATCTCTGAAAACGAGCGTTTTATACGAATTTCTGAATGTAAATGATCTGTACCGCTACATTTTACCTAGGCCTGCGATTAAATTATATTTATTAGATACAATGGATATCTAAGAAACAATTATTGGGTGTAGCGGATACAAACTGATTAGCGGAATTTTTTTATTAACTGAAATTAAATCATGAATTTAAAATTAGTTTGTGTATTAATAAGTCGATGTTAAAAAATGTTATCAACAGTTTTAGAAACTACATTGTATTAGATCACTTTTCCAAAAATTTTGTGAATTTACTTCTTAAACTTGGGAGATATTCAACTTTTCCCATGAAGCCAACTTACGTTTTTCAGATCGCCAAAAACAGAAAATCCAAGTGCGAGACCTCTAAACATCAATCGATATTGGAAAAAAATGCACGAGTGTGTCTTTTTCAACTTTTCTGATCGTATGGTGAGCGATCCCGATGATTTTTTTTTTTTTGCATCACCCTAATATATAATATAGATATATATATATATATATATATATATATATATATATATATATATATATATATATATATATATATATATATATTATAATTCTTCGAACTACCAGGGTACATCAAATACCCGTAAAACCCATTTTACATTTTCTTATTTTTTTGAGTCATACAATGTCTCTCTGAAGTAGTGACATCGATGAATCAAACACCGTGTATATAATTTTTAATTATGGAAAATATACAAAAACCTCCATAACTTGAATTTTCCAACAGTCACCAAGTAGACTTTTACTTCTACAGAGACAAATTAAATACATGGATAGAAAATATTTATTTGAATATAAGTATATAGTAATAAGAATTTACCATACATGTATAAGGAATGATGTGTAATTAAAATATAATCAAAATTTTATTTTTGTTCAGATTGTAATAACATATTACTATGTGTAAACATTGTTATATTGTCCAGCAGAATCTGTCCAATTTACCATAAATATGTTACAATACAAACATGAAATTTTAATTACATTTAAATAAACTATTTCTTCACAATTTGCTTGGTTAAAACGATGATACAAATTTCTAGTGAATCATACATAAGATTTTTTAATTGTCGATTTTCTTTCAGCTTTTAAAACTAAACTACAAAAAACTTCCCTAGTGTCAGCTAAAGTAAACATTGGAAAAAATGATAGAGTGATCGTACTTGTATATATTTGTATCATGGTTAAAACTATATTTCAAAACAAACAGAAAATGCTATTTAGTAAATTATCTGAATAGCATTTTCGGTAATTTATATGAAATTTTAATGAATGTATTCACTTTTCTTGCATACGAACGTGGACCTCGTTGAGCAGAAAAAAAACATGCTATGTATAAGTCCGTACGGACTTAATATAAGTCTAAATAATCTTAATATAGCACTAACCAAAGTGGGATTTATATTGAGTCCGCACGGACTAAATATGAAATTAAGTCTGAAACGGACCTAAATTAAGTCTGCGCAGACTAAAAATGAAAGTATGTGTAAAATGACCTATATTGAGTCCGTGCGGACTATATATGTAGTTTTTTTTATGTCAGAAAACAAAAAAAGAAAAGTTTTTTACCTAATTGTACCCTACACTAAAAGTGAAAGGGTATATTCAGTTTGGTACGCCGTTTGTAACACCCAGAAGGAAGCATCTCCGGTATGGAAAAGTATATATATTCTTGATCAGCATTTTATATGAGGTATTTGAACATAAGTGGTCGGATCATAGGTCACAATGGACCGATCTCGCCAATTTTTTCGCACATACAGCGTAGGTATATTAGTAATCTAAATTATAAGCTTCATTTATCTAGCTCTTCTATTTTAAAAGTAGTAGTGATTTCAACAGACAGACGGACAGACAGACAGACAGACAGACAGACAGACAGACAGACAGACAGACAGACAGACAGACAGACAGACGGACAGACAGACGGACAGACGGACATCGCTAAATCGACTCAGGAGGTCATGCTGATCAAGAATATATATACTTTTCCATACCGGAGATGCTTCCTTCTGGGTGTTACAAACGGCGTACCAAACTGAATATACCCTTTCACTCTTAGTGTAGGGTATAAAAATCAATTTTTATGTATACGTGCTTAAGTAAACTTTTTTTGGTAAAATATATATTGACTCATACTCAAATACATGATAATAATGTTTTCCGGCGAAAAGACTTGTGGTTCACAAAAAAAAAATCGAAATTCGGTACACCTACCCATTTGTAAATACGGGTATCAAATGAATGGAAATTCTTCAGCGATTGAATGTTTGTAGTTATTTTCAGGATTCGTATACCCTGGTGACCTATATATCACTTTGTATGGTAAGCACACATATGTGTAGGGTATTTATAATCGGCTTAGACCGACTATAATTTTGATAATCCTAACTATCATAATTACACCTACTTTAAAATTTCCCATGTGATCTAACCTTCCCAACTGGTTAATATTATTTTTGGTTTGGTCCGCTCTTCTATTATTCCCTCGTGTTTTCTTTATTTATATAATTTAAGAATTGTATAAAAAATGTTTTGTGTCGGTTGTCACAAGCTGGCATCGAACCTCTGACTCCGGCGTTGAAGTCAACTGCTTCCCACATTAGGCTACGCATCTATTTTATTTTGATTGAGATTATTGTTTTAAAAGCAAATTTTTTGAAATTTTCAATTTTTCTGATGTGTCAAAATTATAAATTAAACCAAGGATTGAAACCTAAACGAATAACGGTTTCGATTTCGGTTTTTTTCGCGTTTCAGTATCGGTTACGGTTTCGGTTCAAAGTTTTTACAACGAAACGGTTGCGGTATACCGGTTCCATGTTACGGTTTCGGTTTTGATTTCGGTTTTTGTATAAAATATTTCATAATTTTCAATGCCTTCAACAAAAAACCGGGGATAAAGTGGAACATGGGGTAATTAATGTCGGCAATTGCAATTTTTTACCATGTTTTTGCATTTAAAAAATAAAAACAATTGTCAAGTGCTTCTCAATATGGCATCAACTTTTTCATCCATAGTTATAATAAAATTAATATATATTTTCTGCATATCGAACCATGTGAAAAAAAAGTTTAAGAGTGCTGGTTGTGTTTAAAATGATCGAATATTGTATATCTTTTGAAATAAAAACTGATTTGGAAATAATCTAACATTGTTTATATGGTGCTAATTTATGTTCAAATTGTGATATTGGGGTAAAGTAAGAATCATTTTCTGGGATAAAGTGGGAAACGTAATTTAAGCAACAAACGTAATGTCAGTGCAACTATTGTGTTATATGAATTATTTAATTGATTTCGCCAATAAAAAAAACTTCAATCGTGACCACAAACCAATAAAAAGCAACATTTTGACTTCACCTCAGATATGATCTGAATTGCAGAAGAGACTCGAGAAGCGAACCTTAAACTAGATCAACAAGAATGCATCGGTAAATATTCTTGAACTTTATAAGAATAAGAAGAATTTTGTACAATACCCATCCAAAGAAAGGAAATTTCCACAATTCAGTGAACTGCAATATCTGCAAAATGTATACTTAAAATGTACGAAGTTGACGCCCAGGAACTACACCTGTGTCTATTGTCACTTAATATATTTTGCACTTAAGTATTTGCACTTAATTTTTCGTATTTTCTTAAGTAGTTACTAAGATGTTTATAATTTTAAACAATTCAAAGACAATTTAAAATCTCAAGGCCATAATAAAATGAACATATACATTCATAATAAAAATAAGGAATATTTCGTGTAGGCATATTTCTGTTTTCAATAACGAATTACGATGCGCATACACACACTTTCACAACGACAATTCTTCGTTGCTATCCTGTATCATCACATGGCAACAGACGCATGACAACCGACAAACGCATGACAACAGCCAGTCGCATGGCACCACACTACATGTATGTATCTAGTAAAGCTATCTAGTTGGCAACAACAATGAGTTTTCTTTGTGGTAAAAAAAGTCCCGCCAAAAATTCTATCAAAAGCAGATTTGTGAAAACAAAAACACAAAAAGCAATATCAGCTAAATGTGGTACACTGTGAAAATGTTCATATATTTTATTTTTGGGTTTTATAAGTTAAATGGATTAATGCACATAGAACTTAACTTAAGAAAAACTTCATGATTTTACAATTAACAAAAAAACTTTGTATAAAAGTAAAACCAAAATAAAAATGTGCATAGCACAGAGCTTACGCACAATCGATGTACGAACTAGCGTAGCGAATAAAAGAGGAAAAAACATTGTTTTGTCTATTTTATCTTTTTGAAGCGACTTTTGAAGCTTCATAGATCTTATTTTTAAGATGCTTATATTCATTAGCCTTGAAAAAAAAAAAAAAACACACATCTTCAAAATATTTTGCACGCTTTGCATTGTTACTTGTTGTTCAATATTTAGTAATATCATGAATTCTTTTGAATTTCATTATTACCTTAAAAACATAATAAATACATTAAAATGATAAAAACTTGCTCTTGTTCTGCCGCTAAAAAAAAAACAAATTTTATACCAAAGACCGTTGTTTTGGAAATATTGTCTCTCAAAAAAGAAACGTGAATATTTTTGTACAACAAGAAATTTTTATTTCGGTAACTCCAAATTATATTAAATGACATTAAAACATGCCTTGTATGTAAGATCTTCTATATAAAATAAAATATTTTTTTCTGTTTCTTTTTATACTTTTTTAAAAACCGTTTTAAACCGGTATAAAACCGAAACCGTTTATTTCGGTTTTGGATATCGGTTTATTTCTGATTTTCGTATAACGGTTTCGGTTACGGTTTCGGTTTTCAAAATGAAACGGTTTTAAACGGATATCGGTTTCGGTTTCGGTTACGGTTTCAATCCTTGAATTAAACACAGGGCTCCATGTTACTGGGGGCACAAAAATAAAATTGATTGTGACTGGCGAATGTACTAATTTGAATGTGGAACACATATTATATGAAAAATCATATCCAACTGATATTGCAGTTGCAAAATATGATATGATTTTGTCTTGCATTTGATAGTTGTATCAAGATTTTGAATAAATGCTCTGTGGCGATTGAGACTGATATCGTAACGGTGAGAACTCAAGACTTGTACTTTTTTTGTCTTATAATTTTTTAACTTTTAAATAATCATACTAAGTATATAAATAATACATTTTTATTTATTATACGGACTAATAAGATTGAAAAAAAAATATGTTGAATCCAATAAAATCCATAGCATTATAATTACTTCTATTTATTGAATATATATTTTTTAAAATTTCATAATTAATGATTTAAGAAATAAAATAAAATTTCAAAACGAATTAAAAAAAAAATAAAAAAAATCACCTGGTCGAGATTTGAACCTGCGATTCTGAAGAAAATTTAGTCTGTACGGACTTAAATTAAGTCCGTGCGGACTTAAATTTTGCACTAGCTAGACTGCGTTTAAATCTGAAATGCTTTAAAATGGAAATTAGAATGCACGGACTTAATTTGTAGAACGCATTCTTTTTTTCTGTGTACTTCTCTTTTGTCGTCGTTTGAGTATGTTGTCCTTTTAAACGTACTGATGTTTGGAAACAAACAACAACAAAAAAATGAAAATGTAAATAAAAGTATTTATTCTTGCAACACTCTTCTTATATACGAAGTTGGCACTCGGTGACCGTTTTTGTTGTTCGTTGAGAAAACGTGTTCGTGTCGGTAATAATTTGGTCATTTTTAAATGAAATAAATATACAAATTGTGTTACAAAAATTATAAGTAGTAACAAAGAATAATGTATAATTCATTGTTCCTGAATGTGTTTGTAAAAATATTGTGAAAAGCCGACATGGATTTTCATCAAAAAACCACAACTAAAAAATCAGTGCTTCTGTTTACAAACAAAATTCGTCATGTTTTTTTGCGACAGCATCGCGAATTCCTTGTCTACGCTATGTGCTGTAGTCAGACAAACTGTAATTGTTCCAAACACAAAACGACCCTGGGTCGTCTGGTTTAACGACTGCTGGAGCAATTGTGGATTCATTGATGCTGTCACCCAATTACTTATTTATGTAAATCCCATGTGCATGTTTAAAGATTTTGAATAAAAAAAATATTTTATTTTCAGGATTTCCTTTCAAAAATATTTGGATATGTTTTTATGCAAACAACTACTTTTTGAACTGAAACATCTGATATGTCTCTTTAAATATATGTATTTATATACAGGTCGTTCCAAATCATACATATTTATGTTTCGAATCAAATATTTAATTTATTTGGATGTTGTAATTATTATGTTTCTATTAAAACATACACCATTTTAAGGGACAACTTCAAAATGTTTCCATGCTATCATAATGTAAATCAGAGCTCATTACTGTTCATACTGTTCAAGTCTCAATATAACCCTGTTCACAAATGATTTATCAGACAATTATAATTGTTAATTCAAGCAATTGTGGATTCATTGATGCTGTCACTTGTACTAGCAGTTTTAAGATTTTGAATAAAAAAATATTTTATTTTCAGGATTTCCTTTCAAAAATATTTGGATATGTTTTTATGCAAACAACTACTTTTTGAACTGAAACATCTGATATGTCTCTTTAAACATATGTATGTATATTCAGGTCGTTCCAAATCATACATATTTATGTTTCGAATCAAATGCACGAATGTCAATTTTGGCAGAATGAAAAATGCAATCATGAGGTTACGGTAACCGAACGTACAGTTGCGCAGACTAACATTTCGGTTGTAGAAAAAGGTACGTTCATTTTAATGACATGAGGTTACAACAAATGTATTTCGGTTGCAACACTGAAACGTTGATTCAATTAACCTCATAAACTTTAATGCAAATATCTCAAAACGTCCAATCGTTCCAATCTCAATACAATATTACTCACAGAACATCCCAATTTTGAAAAGCTAAATTAAAATATTATATGTATACGAAATAAATCAATGATTTTAAACTAATATGTACTAATAAAAAATATTTACTTAGATAAATTTTGACATCGCATTAATTTATGTTTTATTTGATTCTATTTATTTTTATTTTTTGAACTTTTAACCAATTGTTATTTTAACTGTCAAAACAAATAATAATATATAACGAAATGCTAACATTCTAATAAGTTTTGGATATTAATTCGAAATATTTTGAAGTTTTAGGATATTTATTTTAGTATTTAGGATATCATGATAAAAATGGTTTATGGGTATTTAGAACGTAGTCAAACTCACGACTGGAATTATTAATATTTTCTGTTCTGTTTTTATTTTTATGAATATAAAGTAACAAAATTATTATTAATTATTATTGCATACTCATTTTTTATTTTTACGTAACTTTTTGAGAAAAATTATGCTAAAGATTACTGTGTATACATACACAATTTGTAATTTATTTTGTTTTTCGACGAAAAATGTTTCAAATATCAAATTTTAATACATACATCTTTGAACCAAATTATGTTTAATCATTATATCTAAAATGATTTAAAAATAACTAAAAACGAGTTTCTCAAGTTATCGTGTATACGGACAGCAAGACAGAGAGACGGACAGACAGACGGATATGGCTAAACGGACTCGGGTGGTGATCTGATCAAGAATATATATACTTTTCCATACCGGACACGACTCCTAAGGGGCGTTACAATATATGAACAAAGTTAATATACCTTGTACCTCACAGGTGTAGGGTATAAAAAGTCTAGTTATGATTTGAGTATGGAGTAAAACCAATATTTTTGAAAATTACTTGTATTTTCAACTAATCCCGGGATACGGGGATTTAAAAGTCCCTAATACTGAAATCTTGGGATTAAAAAAATTACAAAAATTTTTACGAATTTGTTCATATATTATATGAATTTTTCATTATTACTCAACTAATGACCGAATGCAAAACCGTAATGAATAAGTTCATAATATTGATGAACGCTTTTATAATATTTATGAAAAAATTCATAATATTTATGAACTTTAAAAATAAAAAATAAAATATTTTTTTTATTTTCTTGTATTATTATTTTTTATTTAATTATATTACCTTTTTTATTTTATTTATTTTATTTTATTTTATTTTATTTTATTATAATGAAAAAGGAAACGATTTGCTTTATAAGAACGAAATTAAGAACTGTATCTGCTATCATCGACTATCGACGCGTCAAGACAAGTAGTCATGCGGCATGATGCGCCAGTAAAATAAAAATATCTATTTATAGAATGGTCAAAATAATTTCAGTTGCACACATTCGATCATACACAAATACTCAAATACCTACCTATTTTGTGTTGTATTTTCTATGCTCCTTTTTGTGGACTGGTTCAAAAAATGAATATGAATACCTTAATGAACGCAATTCATAACAATTATGAACGCGTAAGTATATCAATTTCGCTAAAATTGTGAGAATCGTATAAGAATAGTTCGTAAATAGAATGATTTTTCCATATTATGAACGGTGTATAGGGAATATAATTTGTTCCTGTTTTCGTAATCCCGGGATTTCGGATTTGAACACTTTTCAATCCCGGGATTAGTTCAAAATGCAAGTAATTTTGAAAAATATTTGTTTTACTCCATACTTAAACCATAATTTGACTTTTTTTAGTTATTTTTAAAGCATTTAAGATATAATAGCACCACTGGAACGCCAAAAGTTCTATTTTGAGAAAACTTGACAGCATTCGATTGAATTGGATAGAACTAGCTTTTGATCTGGTTCTAGTTCTTTCTAGTTTCTTAATAGAAAATAGAGCTTTGGCTCTATATCACACGCCACGGGAACACAGTTAATGATTAACAGGAACTTAGTTTAAAGATAATAGATATTGTCTAAACTAACGATAAAAATAACTAAAATTATGTTTATAAAAAAAAAACAGAACACAAATTAGGTAAAGGGACCGAATATTTGAAAGTACAACCGATAAAAAGTTTATAATATCAGTTGTGAGTTTGACTATGTTCATAAACACTGGAGTGTAGATAGCGCATCGCGGCGAATTGGAGTTATCCCACAATTTGTGAAATTAGCGCACAATTTGAGTTCGCCGCTTTTTTTTTTTTTAATATTATATATTAAAATATACTTATTTTTTGCATTTCCACGTAATATACTATATAATCTACTAAAACCGATATAAAGTCATATATTTTTATAATTACGAAAATTGCATAAATTTCAAAATAATAACAAGACGCTTAAAATAAAAAGAGCGTCATAAATTTAAAATGTTTTATGTTCAATATTAAAATATTTTACCAATATACCCCCACATCATGGTAAAAATTCCGTTTTAAAAAGGGGTACTTATCTCAACTTTAAATGTAAATATGCAATTCTTGAAACTTGAAAAAAACGCTTAAAATAAAAAACCCCATCGCAATTTTTGGATACGTTAAAGATTATGAATCAATCTAACTTTTATTTCGAAAAATCGTACCAGCCCACAAAAAAATCAGGATAGGTCATGGTGAAAAATGCATTTAAATATGAGCCATTTTTCAAATTCAATATGGAAAAAATGCATTTCTTGAAACTTGAAAAAAAACGCTTTAAACAAAAAACCCCATCGCAATTTTTGGATATGTTAAAGATTATGGACCAGTCTATATCGAAAAATCGTACCATCCCACAAAAAAATCAGGATAGGTCATGGTGAAAAATGCATTTAAATATGAGCCGTTTTTCAGATTCAATATGGAAAAAATGCATTTATTGAAACTTGAAAAAAAAAACGCTTAATATACACAACCCCATCGCAATTTTTGGATATGTTAAAGATTTTAGACCAATCTAACTTCTATTTCGAAAAATCGTACAAGCACACAAAAAAATTAGGATAGGTCATGGTGAAAAATGCATTTAAATATGAGCCATTTTTCAGATTCAATATGGAAAAAATGCATTTCTTGAAACTTGAAAAAAAAAATGCTTTAAACAAAAAACCCCATCGCAATTTTTGGATATGTTAAAGATTATGGACCAGTATAACTTTTATTTTGAAAAATCGTACCAGCCCACAAAAAAATCAGGATAGGTCATGATGAAAAATGCATTTAAATATTAGCCAATTTTCAGATTCAATAAGGAAAAAATGCATTTCTTGAAACTTGAAAAAAACGCTTTAAACAAAAAACCCCATCGCAATTTTTGCATATGTTAAAGATTATGGACCAATCTAACTTTTATTTCGAAAAATCGTACCAGTCCACAAAAAAATCAGGATAGGTCATGGTGAAAAATACATTTAAATATGAGCCATTTTTCAGATTCTATATGGAAAAAATGCATTATTTGAAACTTGAAAAAAACGCTTTAAACAAAAAACCCCATCGCAATTTTTGGATATGTTAAAGATTATAGACCAGTGTAACTTTTAATTCGAAAAATCGTACCAGCCCAGAAAAAAATCAGGATAGGTTATGGTGAAAAATGCATTTAAATATGATCCATTTTTCAGATTCAATATTTATTTAAACTTGAAAAAAACGCTTTAAACAAGATATGTTAAAGATTATAGACCAGTGTAACTTTTATTTCGAAAAATTGTACCAGCCCAGAAAAAAATCAGGATAGGTTATGGTGAAAAATGTATTTAAATATGATCCAATTTTCAGATTCAATATTTATTTAAACTTAAAAAATACATTTAAATATGAGTCATTTTTCAGATTCAATATGGAAAAAATGCATTATTTGAAACTTGAAAAAAACGCTTTAATCAAAAAACGTAATCGCAATTTTTGGGTATGTTAAAGATTATAGACCAGTGTAACTTTTATTTCGAAAAATCGTACCAGCCCAGAAAAAAATCAGGATAGGTCATGGTGAAAAATGCATTTAAATATGAGCAATTTTTCAGATTCAATATGGAAAAAATGCATTTATTGAATCTTGAAAAAAACGCTTAAAATAAAAAACCCCATCGCAAATTTTGGATATGTTAAAGATTATGGACCAATCTAACTTTTATTTCGAAAAACCGTACCAGCCCACAAAAAAATCGGGATAAGTCATGGTGAAAAATGCATTTAAATATGAGCCATTTTTCAGATTCAATATGGAAAAAATGCATTTCTTGAAACTTGAAAAAAACGCTTTAAACCAAAAACCCCATCGCAATTTTTGGATATGTTAAAGATTATGGACCATACTAACTTTTATTTCGAAAAATCGTACCAGCCAAATGTATTTATTAAAACTTGAAAAAAACACTTAAAATGAAAAACCCCATCGCAATTTTTGGATATGTTAATGATTATAGGCCAATCTAACTTTTATTATGAAAATTTTTACCAGCCCACAAAAAAATGAGAAAAGATCATGGTGAAAAATTACTTTGAATCTGAGAAATTTTCAGGTTGAAAATGAAAAAAATTCATTTATTGAAATTTGAAAAAATTAGAAATCGGACGTTGGACATATAATGTGATTATTACACATAATTGGGTATTTTAAAAAAAAAATATATATATATTTGAAGATCATATATTATATAACGTAAACGGGTTATGAATATGTTACATTTTAATGAAAGATTGTTAATTCTTCTATTTTTTTTAAAAAGTACTAGTCCACATTTTATTTTAATTTCTTCATGGTTAAAATTGATGTTAAAAATATGTCCAGATATTTGAATTTATATAATTTCAAATATTTTTCAGTATAAAGCATCGAATACATGATAGAGAAATTAGAAAAAACAACTTTATGAGATTTTTTCTCTATCTCTAGCTATTTACTCTACTTATAGTGAAATCTTGCCTTAACGGGCAAATTTGAGCTTTCCCATATATCCACCTTGAATTTTTATTTTTAACTAAAAGCTTTACTCTGTGAGAACACCCTGTGGAGCGCCGTTTTGTTCGATCACCATATAAAGGTTCGTGTATTTACTATATATAGAGTTTGGGTAATAACAAATGTCGTAAGCATTTCGCATATAGCATATTGTAAATGGCGCGTTTGGGAGTGGATGTAAAATAATAAAAGTAATAAAATTATGTTTTAATAGTTTATATTTACAAAAATTCGACTGTAATATAAACATTTATTATGCTTAAATTATATACATAAGTATTTTGTATATAACAATTATATTGCAAACAATTATATAACAATTATATTGTTTTGGTAATGTTAGTTTTTTCTATTACTATATACAGAAAAAAAAACAAGAACAATATCTTTGGTCTGAATTTTATATGTCTCACAAGTGACATAATTTTTTGAGATGCTTATATTTGAGATGTCTGGTACGCACTTGTGAATCTGTAAAACGAATACAACTAGTTTGACTGTTAATGTGTTATTTTTTCATACTGCAACTTTGGACCAGTGTATCTCTGGAGAGGGTGAGTCTTGAACTCTGGTAGATTTGGTGTGGAATGTTTCTAATACAAAAAGTTTTAGTTACTAAAAAAAAATGTTAAAATGAATCCAATTCCAATTTGTACAATGCAAGACTCTTGTCTGCAAATTTTTGATTCTTGTTTATTCTGATTTGCGCCTTTTTTGATACTGGAGCTTATTCCGAAAATGGTTTTGTTAAATACTGTCCAGTTTTTAAAATTTTTAAGTTTTAATTATTTTTCTCTCCTTTTATTTTTAATAGTCGAACCAAAAACAATAATGTAATTTTCTCTTCTGTGTTAGATGTACAAAACAATGTGCTACCATATATTTTTTTATAAATGCCGGTGAAATATAGCCAAGGGAAATTCAAAACTTTACATTACATTTAAAATTTTATGAATATAAAACAATATTACTTGATGAAAAAAGGTAAACATTATTGTTATGCCATTTGTGCAACGTCATTTATAATATTTAAAATGAAAATAAGGCAAATATATTAAGATTCTATATTAAAAACTCATCAATTTCTTATTATTAAATTTTGGAAAATACAAAAATATTGATTTTTTTTTAATAAATTAATAAGTTTTTAACCAATTTAATATCATTTTAACGCCTTAAAATAAAATATTTTTAAAATTTTTAATTCTTAATAATATATTTTTTTATATTATTTAAAAAGTCTTCGCGGGCCGTATGTCAACCACGCTGGCCGCATGTTTGACATGCCTGCCCTACACCTATGAGGTACAGGGTATATAAAGTTTGTGAGATACTGTATACACTGTGGTGCATAACTATAGCCGCACCATTTTTTAAGCGGTTCTCGGTTTCCAAAAAATATTTTAAAAAACAAACAAAAGTGATCAATAGCTCATGCAAAAAAAAAAACTATTTCTTGAAAGTAATTCTCAAATTATCTTTATTTTTGTAACTGTGGTAATTAAAAGTTTTTTTCATAGTGGTGCATAACTATAGACGCATTTTAATAAATAACACAAAATGACACATTATTTCAAGTTAGACTTAATTTATATTATTTTAATAATGAGTATTGCCTTCTTGATTATGAATAAGCTTAAATATTCTTTTTAGAATGCTATTAACCAAGCTTATACGCACTTCTTCGCCAATTGTCTCCCAAGCATTAATCACATCCATTTTTAAACGTGAATTTTTTCGTATTGCTTGTTTTCAACAAAAAATTTTAGGAACATCATTCCCCAAATATTTCTATTAGATTTAGGTCTGTGGAGTAGTCTGACCAATACAAAACCTTCACGTTATGCGATTCTAGCTTTGAGCAAGTCTCATTGTCATTATCTAGAGAAGCATTATTTTGCTGCAATGTGATATTTTCTGTACTATTTTTCTCTAAATACGGAAGGCGGTTAGTTCTAATCGTCAATGTTTATTCTCCAGAGTCCATACTCATGTATGGGAATGCGAATGCGAAAAAAATAATGTCTTGTGTTCGCGCATTGCAGATGAAGTTAAAAAACACTTTAAATCCATATTTTTATTTTTTACCATCTATATAAAGTTTTTTTTGGATCATTATGGACTCAAAAAATTAGATATTGTATCTATTAATGTCCTCATCAATTTTGAATAAAATCTTATGCTTGCACATCGTCCTTGTAGTTTAAAAAGTACAAAAAATTCGATAATTTTTCTGGTTAAACCGTTCTAAAATCGGAATGGGTGGCTATTTTTATACCCTACACCTATGAGGTACAGGCTATATTAACTTTGTGCATATATTGTAACGCCCCTTAGGAGGCGTGTCCGGTATGGAAAAGTATATATATTCTTGATCAGCATCACCACCCGAGTCCGTTTAGCCAAAGTCCGTCCCCTGTGACCGAACTTACCCATGTGACCTAACTTTCCCAACTCGTTACATGTAATTTTTTTTGTAGATATTTTTAGGTGTGCTGAATCCAAATTTGTTAACGGTAAATTTATATCGGGTAAAGTTTTTCAAAAAAAAAAATCCTAAAGTCTGGTGCTTTGTCCTTTATAATTTTTTTTACTATTACATCATATTGCTTGAGATTTTCTTGGCGTAATTAGGTTTAACAGTAATATAATGGTCTTAGAATGAAGACACACAATTTCGCAAAAAAAAAATCATAAAGAACATCAAAGAAAATGTCGATTTTTTTGGTGTTTCAACTTCAAGGACGATGCGCAGCCACAAGATTTGTTTTAAAAATGATGACATTTTGGGAGGGCGTTAATAGAATCAAAATCTAATTTTTGGAGCTTATTCTGATCCAAAACACATTTTTTTTTACCCTAAACATTCATTTATATTTCTTAAAGGATTTTTTTTATTTTCGATTGCAATGTGCGAGCAAAGGACGATTTTTTTTTTACTAAAATTCTATGAGTGAAATTCGAGGACTATGGTGTAACTTTTAAGACCAATAACGACAACAAAACTTAAATCAATATGATGTAATTAGAAAAAGAAATTATAATGGGCAAAGAAACAGATTTTAGCAATTTTTTTTCAAAAACTATACCCGATAGAAATTAACCATTAACAAATTTGGATTCAGCATACCTAAAAATATATATAAAAAATTACATGTAAAAATAGCCACCCATTCCGATTTTAGAACGGTTTAACCAGAAAAATAATAGATTTTTTTTTACTTTTTCAACTACAAGGACTATGCAAGCATAAGATTTTATTCAAAATTTTCTTGGCGTAATTAGGTTTGACAGTATTATAATGGTCTTAGAATTGAAGACACACAATTTCGCTAAAAAAAAATCATAAAGAACATCAAAGAAAATGATGTGCGAGATTTTTGGTTATGAACGATCAATGTTTAAACTTCATTTTCTATAACGTCTCTAGCAGCCAGGTTTGAAAATATTTGGAAAGAGGATTTGGTATTTTGAAAAAAAAATGGACTCTTTTTTATATATATTTCACAGCACCCAAAATAAAAATGTATGACAAACGTTTCTCTTGGAAAAATATAGGTAAAATATCAAGTATTTAAACAAATGTAACCATGTGAAAAAACAAATTCACAAATTTTCACTTTTTAAAAATTTTCGGAGGTTCAAATCTAAATTTATCATTCATGCCAATTTATCATTCATGCCAAATTTATCATTCATGCCAAATTGTAATAAAAAAAAACTTATTACAACAAAGAAAAATATTGTTGTATATACTAAAATTGGCAAGGAAAAAAGTTCAGCTTTGGCCAATTATACAGCAGAATCAAATCGGTCGATTTTTATTTTTTAGCAAGGATTGAAACCTAAACGAATAACGGTTTCGATTTCGGTTACGGTTTTAGGTTTTTATTACGTAACGGTTTCGGTATACCGGTTCCAAGTTACGGTTTCGGTTTTGATTTCGGTTTTTGTATAAAATTTCTTTTTTTCCATAATTTTCAAATAATTTAACATTGTATATATTGTGCTAAGTTATGTTCAAATTGTTATATTGGGATAAAGTGGGAAACGTAATTTAACAATGTTTGTTGTTATTTTAGTGAAAATATTATGTTATATGAATTATTAATTGATTTCGCCAAGAAAAAAATTCAATCGTGACCACAAGTCAATGAAAAGTAACATTTTGACTTCACCTGAGATATGATCTGAATTGCAGAGGAGAGCCGAGAAGCGAACCTTAAATCAGTAAATGTTCTTAAACTTCATGAAAATAAGAAGAATTATGTACAATTTCCATCCATAAAACCAAAGAAATTAAATTTCAACAATTTAGTGAACTGCAATATCTGCAAATACATATCTGTCTTTATCAAACTCAAATCAAACTCAGACTTATAAATGGTATTCTATTGAATAGATCCTTAAAAAGAATTTAAAAATTATTCAAATGAACTTTTAAAAACTTGTCCCACTTTATTTTACTAATACAATAAATAACCAGTTGGGAAGGTTAGATCACATGGCAAATTTTAAAGTAGGTGTAATTATGATAGTAAGGATTATCAAAATTATAGTCGGTCTAAGCCGACTATAAATTCCCTACACATATGTGTGGTTACCATTCAAAGTGATATATAGGTCACCAGGGTATACGAATCCTGAAAATAACTACAAACATTCAATCGCTGAAGAATTTCCATTCATTTGATACCCATATTTACAAATGAGTAGGTGTACCGATTTTTTCGATTTTTTTTTGTGAACCACAAGTCTTTTTACCGAAAAACATTATTATAATGAATTTGAGCATGATATCAATATATATTTGACCAAAAAAGGTTACCTAAGCACGTATACATAAAAATTGATCTTTATATGTACATTTTATATGAGGTATTTGAACATAAGTGGTCGGATCATAGGTCACAATGGACCGATCTAGCCAATTTTTTCGCACATACAGCTCTTCTATTTTAAAAGTAGTAGGGATTTCAACAGACCGACAGACAGACGGACAGACAGATGGACAGACGGACATCGCTAAATCGACTCAGGAGGTCATGCTGATCAAGAATATATATACTTTTCCATACCGGAGATGCTTCCTTCTGGGTGTTACAAACGGCGTACCAAACTGAATATACCCTTTCACTCTTAGTGTAGGGTATAAAAAAAACAATATCATTCAAAATTTAATCATTTTTAACAAAAAAATTATGCTGGTGTTTTGTTGTTAATTCGATTTACCGCTACACAAATTAATGAAAAAAAAACAAATTTTAGACCAAAGACTGTTATTTGGAAACAATGTTTTCCTGTTTCTTTTTATGCTTTCGGTTTTGGATATCGGTTTATTTCTGATTTTCGTATAACGGTTTCGGTTACGGTTTCGGTTTTAAAAATGAAACGGTTTTAAACGGATATCGGTTTCGGTTTTGTTTAGTATCTTAAAAACATAATTTATCAATTTCCAATCATTGGCACCGCATTCAAAAATATTCACAATATCAAAAGATACAGAGTTTTTCATTTCAAAAAATCTCGCAATTTAAATAAAATATATTAGAGATGATACGTACCAATACTGATTTGACATGTTTTTTTTTCATAGAAATTTACGTGGCCCTGTTATATGTTTGAATGTAGAGTTTTTTTTATTATTTTCTTTTTGAAAAATGAGGTTTAAAGGGGTACTAGGGGTCTATGTAGGGAAAAAAAATAATAAATCCAGTGATTTTGGGATTAACAACTTTTTAATCCCGGATTTGTTCAAAATACTAGTATTTTTAAAGGATTGAAACCGTAACCGAAACAGATATCCGTTTAAAACCGTTTCATTTTTAAAACCGAAACCGTTATACAAAAATCAGAAACAAACCGATATCCAAAACCGAAATAAACGGTTTCGGTTTTATACCGGTTTAAAACGGTTCTTAAATAAGTATAAAAAGAAACAGAAATAAATATTTTATTTTATATAGAAGATCTTAAATACAAGGCATGCTTTAATGTCATTTAATATAATTTGGAGTTACCGAAATAAAAATTTCTTGTGGTACAAAAATATTAACATGTGTTTCTTTGAGAGACAATATATCCAAAACAACGGTCTTTCGTATAAAATTTGTTTTTTTTTTCATTAATTTGTGTAGCGGCAAATCGAATTAACAACAAAACACCAGCAACTCCAAGCACATTGTTTTTGTTAAAAAATGATTCAAATTTTAATGATATTAGTTATTTTTTATATTTATTGTAGTGATGATCAAAAATTTCTTGTTCTTGCATTTTTTGCAAGAACGAGATTTTCTTGCAAGTACAAGAGCAAGTGCAAGACTAACACTCTTGCGTTTTTTTTATCTTTTTAATGTATTTATTATTTTTTTAAGGTAATAATGAAATTCAAAAGGATTCATGATATTACTAAATATTGAACAGCAAGTAACAATGGATAGCGTTCAAAATATGTATAACCGTGAACATTAATGAAGATGGGTGTGTTTTTTTTTTTTGTTTTTCAAGACTAATGAATATAAGCATCTTAAAAATAAGGTCTGTGAAGCACTTTTGAAGCGGTAAACAGCTTCAAAAGTGCTTCAAAAGTCGCTTCAAAAAAATAAAATAGACAAAACAATGTTGTTTCTCTTTTCTTCGCTACGCTAGTTCGTACATCAATTGTGCACATGCACTGTTCTATTCACATTATTATTTTTGTTTTCTTTATTATGTTCTATGTGCATTAGTTCATTTAACTTATAAAAACAAAAAAATAAATAATATATGAGCATTTTCACAGTGTACCTCATTTTGTGTTTTTGTTTTTTTTTTTACAAATCCGCTGATTCGTTTGTAACCTATGAGCTACCGCGGCTACTTAGCACCATATAAACAATGTTAGATTATTTCCAAACTATTTATTTGTATTTCAAGAGATATACAATATTCGATCATTTTAAACACCACCAGCACTCTTAAACATTTTTTTTTCACTTGGTTCGATATGCAGAAAAAAGATATTAATTTAATTATAACTATGGATGAAAAAGTTGATGCCATATTGAGAAGCACTTGACAATTGTTTTTATTTTTTTAATGCAAAAACATGGTCAAAAATTGCAATTGCCGACATTACCCCATGTTCCACTTTACCCCAGGTTTTTTTGTTGAAGATATTGAAAAACATGAAATATTTTATACAGAAACCGAAATCAAAACCGAAATCGCAACATGGAACTGGTACACCGAAACCGTAAAACCGAAACCGAAACGCGGAAAAAACCGAAATCGAAACCGTTATTCGTTTAGGTTTCAATCCTTTAATTTTAAAAAATATTTACATAATTACACTTTTTTTTTTGTTTTTTTAAAAACATTTAAGATATAATAATTTAAAAAACGTGGTTCAAAAATACTATACATCAGGCATGTCAGACTCATATGTCTCCACTGTCCGCATTGGAAATTCAAAAGATGAGGTGGGCCGCAATTGTGAACCATTTTTTACATTTGGTACTTCGGTTGTAAAATAAAATATAATGTTAAGAATATCAAATTTTTCATTGCGCCGCAGCCAAAAATTGGTGCGATTTTTGTCTGTTTGAAATATATCGAAAAATGTCCGAACCTCTTTGATCCTGCCAAAAATTTTGTCTGAGGTATTTACAATGGAGTATATTTCAAACACTAGAGAAAATTTTATAAAACGACACAAAATCAATTATCCAAAATTGTTGAAACTTTTTATGTCGGCAAAATTATACGATATCAAATTAGATCTTGTACCAATATCGAAGGCCAAATCGTACTAAAACTGCAAAAAGTTGTCAAAGCGACATATCGCAGTTTTTTTCGAAACGATAATAAAAACGATTCTGAATTAATATTGCATCAAATAGTTCAAATGAATCGAGATTTATTTGTAAAACATTGCTATATCGATGTGGAAAATGTTTAAATATCTTAACATAACATTTTACTCTTAGAAAATTACGAAATTTTAAAAATTAGCAACAAGATTGGATTTTTGTTATCCAAGTTAGTTTGAGAAAACTTCGAGGCAAACTTCGAGGCCAACTGGTTTCCAAATTTTTTATATTTTCGGTACAAACCATAATTAAACATATTCAAAAAGTTTGTTTGTTTAGAAACCCGTTCCTCGGCAAAAAAAATATGCAACGAAATTGGTATTATAGAAGTAGTTTTGAGGAAAACCCACAGGAATTTGGTAGGAAATACACATTGATTTGCAGGCATTTTGAATTTATGAAAATAGACAGGCTTTTACGCAGGAAACTGATGTGTTCAAGCCTGCCCCTCAGCAGGCAAAATAATTTTTGTGTAAGATTTGGTTTTGTAAAGTTCCTTTATAGCTAGAATATGTACGGGAAAGGTAGCCTACCTGTATCAGGCAAACACATTATATAGGAATTTTAGTTTCGACATTTTGAAAAGCATTTTAATGGCAGGGCACAGAAAGCGAAAGGTAGCCTGCCTGTAGCAGGCAAATACATTGTATATAAATTTCTGTTTTGAAGTTTTAAAAGCTTGATCATGAAGTTGTCGATAGAAAATGTTATTTACAAACATCAAATTTGTAAACAATATTCAAAATTTCTCAGTATTCAAAATTGTTGTCATTTGTAAACATCGGTGCTTACCTTCGTCAGTTTACAATGCGAATTGTTTTAATTAAAACGTGAAAATATGCCGTATTGTCGAAGATTTGCTGATATCAGGGGTGCTCAGAATGGTCCATTTTGCCATTATCGTCTACAAGAAAAACTTATATCTGTACACAAACAAACAATTATTATTTTTTGTAAAACTCATTTCTTCGAACTTATGCGGCGGCATATCTAACACAATAAAAGTGTTGGGTGCACTTTATTTTGCAAATACAACATAAAAAATAATATGTTTACTTATTATGTTTGTTGTAGTATTCGCATATGGGATAAGCATCGAACCGATAGAGTTTTTCGCGAAAATACTATAAACAAAATTCGTCGCTGTTTTGTACAATAAGAAGTTTTTGGTAGGGTGGAATGGATGGGCAACCATGATGTAGATTATATGTTTATGCTCCCTACTCAAAGAAAATTTTGTTCATAAATGGAATGAACGCCGTCCATAATATATATGGAAAAAATCATTTTATTTATGAACTATTCTTCGTATTTACGAATCGCACAATTTGAGCGATATTGATATAATAAACGCGTTCATAATTGTTATGAATTGCGTTCATTAAGTTATTCATATTTTCATATATTCAGCCGAGCATAAAGGCGATACTGAAAAATAAAAAACCAGTTCAAAAGGAAAATAGAAAATACAACACAAAGAGGTAGGTATTTTAGTATTTGTGTATGATCGTATGTATGCAACAGCAGCCTTTTGTATAAAATGAACTCATCTATATGTTATTCGTCCTGAGGTCACTAGGGTTATCGGACCATGCAAATAATTACATATTAATCGTGATATCATTACAGTACCTACATGTTTATATAGGTATGTGTATAAGTTTTCGATTTAACTAGGGTACCACAAGTCCGACCGCTTCCTAATTTAGTTTGGAAACCGAACAGAGGGGATAGTTTGAAGAAAAAAATATTTCACTTCATCCTGTTAAGTAAAGTTCAGCCATTTTTTTTTTTGAGATTTTGAGATTTTTTGTAACGACTTTATTCCATCTCAAAAAGAATAATTAATTTTTATTTTAAATAAATATTTGTTTAAAATAAAAATTAATTTGACTTTTGAAAATATTTATCAAAAACAATTATTTTTTACTTTGATAAATATTAATCAAGCATTTATTTATATTTCTCAAATATAATTATTAAAAAATATTTTAAAATTTAACCGTACTATAATAAAAATAAGGCCGTAAATTAAAAATGTTCATCGAATGTTATCTAATGGTACCCTATAGTGCCATCATTTCTTGCAATAACTTTTTACATATAAATTTGAAAATAATAATAATTTTTTGTCTCTGATTTTATGAAGCTATACACATCTCAGTATCCTTTAACCTATTTTTTGCACCATTTATTCAAGAAGTAAAAGGTAATAGTTACTTGACAAATTATTTTTAAAAAGACGGAAAACGTAAAAATCGGGTTTATGCATATAAACTTTCGGTTATATTTATTATTATAAATCATTGTTATAGAAGTAAAAGTCACCAAATAAATTTTGTTTTAAAATCGATTTTGTTGCATTTTCAGCTATATACTTTTGTTACCTTTCTATTCGAATAATCGTGGTTTTTCTAAGTTAACTAGTTTTTAAGAAAAAAAATATTAAAAATCACTATATACATTTTGAACTAAAATTGTATAAGCAAAACATCCATGATTGATTGATTGAAGGAGGGGGGAAAGTTCTGTGGCAGCTGGACTGTCTGAGAAAATTTTAATACACTTGTCTACATAGTGAGTGCTTTGTATAAATGTTGGCCCTTCTGTTATAGCCACTACTTCCGACTGAAAGACGGTGTTGTGGTCATGCAGACGAAGGCGTTCTTTTGCGGAAAAGGCTTCACAGAAAAAGCCTGCTCCAGTGTGACCGTTTAGTTTTGATCTGTCAGTGTAGAGGTGGATCCCCGGATTGCTAGACAATACCTCACCGTTGTTCCATTCTTCCCTAATCGGGTAAGCGAACTTTGCGGCGGTATGATTGGTTTACTCCGGGATGCGGTCGCAGTTCCAATTACCTGTAGAAACAGTATTAGGAATTGAGTTAATTATGGTTTGGTAATTGGTTAATGTCTCGGAATTGAGCCATCCCCAAGGATGTTTAGTCGAGCCGCTGCGACCGCGGCCTCATATTTAACTTGAATTTGTATTGGGCGTATGTTTAGAATAGTCTCAATGGCTTTGGTCGAAGTGGTAGACATCGCACCTGAAATGCCGAGACAACACGCCCGTTGCACTTTTTCGAGTGGTTTGATGTTACATTTTCGTCCCAAAGTTGTCCACCATACAAGTGACGCATATGTGAGTATTGGCCGTACAACGCTGGTGAAAATCCAGTGAGTCATCTTTGGTCGAAGTCCCCATGTAGGACCAATACATCTTCTGCAGGTTGCCCAAATCCTAACGGCTTTTGAGGCTCTGCTTGCTATTTGTGCCTTCCAGTTATGTTTAGAATCCAGGATTACTCCAAGGTACTTGACTTGACCTGTAAGTGCCAGTATCTCTCCGTTTACCTGTGGAAGAGGATAGCTAGGTAGCTTCCTTTTCCTAGTATAGAGGCAGATTTCTGTTTTTTGGGGGTTTATATTTAATCCCCTAGGTGATGACCATTCAGCCGAGATATCCAAGGCTTCTTGGATTCGTCTAGAAGGGAGAAGAGGATGTGTTCCCGAGGCAAGGATGGCGATGTCGTCTGCGTAGCAGATAGCATGTAAACCAGCCTCGGTTAGTCTTCTTCCGCGAAACACCCTTCCCATTAGAGTAATATTGCCCTGCTGACAAGTGATGGATCTGTTGCACAACACATGACGTACCCAGTGTAAAATAGCCGGGTCTACGTCAAAGGAGGCATGGGACGAGATCAGTGTGTCAGTGTGGACGTTATTAAAAGCACCCACAACATCTATGAAGCTAGCAGCAGTGAGTCCTATTAGGTCCATAGACCTTTCAATTTTGTTAACCACCTCATGTAAGGCGGTTTCAACGGATCTTCCCTTTATGTATGCATGTTGCTTAAATTTAAGTTGCTCATAAGGGATTTTTTCCTTAACCATGGTGTCGCATATGCGTTCCATTCTTTTCAGTAGGAAGGCATATGGGTCTATATGCCTTGGGGGTTGAGTAGGTTTCTTTACCCGGCTTCGGTATGCAAACTACTCTTGATTCTTGCCATGTGAGGGGGTATAGCTCTGATTAAGGCATGCCTCATAAAGCCTGGATAGGCGGACGTCCTGGAGATCCACTGCCCATTGTAGTAGGGCTGGGAAAACTCCATCTTGCCCTGGGGCTTTATATGGCTGGAAGCTATGAATTGCCTTCCCCACCATATCGGTGGTGATGGCTAAGTTGTAGGAGTATTGAGAAGTTTCCCATAGCCTCGTCTCATCTGGGTAGACGAAACACTTTGGGAAGTGCTCCTCCATTAGAATCTTTAAAGAGTCCTCAAAGTTACCTGCCCTAACTCCCTGCCTGTCTATCAGGAGTTCCGGTTGGGAGTGGGTTTTCGAAAGGAATTTCTTAATTCTTGCGGTTTTTGTAACACAATCAACTTGTGCACAGAAGAGTCGCCATAACCCTTTTTTTTGCGGAGCGCATATTCTATTTGTATACACTGAGTTTTTGGTAGTGAGATCCCAATGCTCTGTAGTATTTAATCTTTTAGCTTTATTGAAAAGTCTCCGAGTATCCGTTTTTAGGTTTTTCAAAGCCCCTGTCATCCAGGGTTTTTCCTTGAAAGACTATCGGGTGTAAAGAGGGCAAGCCTCTTCGAATGCTAGTATAAGGCTATTTGTTATGGTTTTGACCTTCCCGTCAATATTTATTCTTTGGTCGGGTCGACCTACCCCCTACTGCCCGCGGCCTCGACCTTATCCTTACTATCCTCCTCGACCGGGCTGGGAAGATTGCCCTTGGATTGCTGTTTCCCATATTGGGCCTCCGACAGGTTTTCCGCCCAGCTTAATGGTCACGGATAACGTAAGGAAGAAGGCACGACCCCCAGACTTCTCCAGTGTCTTGATGGAGTTCTGGTCAATGCCCACAACGATAAAGTTTCCACCGGTCATCTCATCCCTGTGGAACACCTCCCAAAGTTCCACTCTCAGCCCACGGTTCTGCCTCGCCAGAATCCTAAGGATATCACACGTGGGTCGATTCGCCCGTTTGCTCTGACGAAGAAGGTTGCCTTACGCAAGACGGGTATGTCGCTCATAGCCACAAGACGTAGCTTAGCGTCTGCCCATGACTCAGGCAACCTTTCCACCTGATCGCACAGTCCAAAGACACCACGGTGATCCTATAGACTCCGCGGACAAATCTGCAGTATTCTAGATGGATTTCGGGGGTGCTGTCAGAAGACTCGATAATCGAGTTCGCCAGTGCGTCATTCCACACTTCGTCCAGCAGCCCCTTTTATCCTCAGCAATCTATCCACAGGGCTGGTTTTCATCGATGATGGCAAACTTGCGTTTGTCGTCAATCGATTCACGTGCCACCCCCGCATACGTCTTGCCGTCCGCCTTCGACCTCTTCGCCATAGACTCCACACATTTGTCTTGTTTTTCTTCGCCAATCCAACCTGGGTTGGATGGGCGACTGCGCATCTCCTCAGGAGAGCGCAGTCGTTTGCCCGGTCCTTCTGAACCAAGTGTAGCGGCTGGCTTCAACTGAGGGTCTCTGTTGTCAGCGGTTTGTTTACTGTCCGGGGAGGGGGTCCCAGTGATGTGAGAGGCAGCTCTCTGGCGTTGTGTGGATTTTAATCGCCTAGCCGCACCAGAGCGTCGCCTTTCCCATTCGGGTTCTTCTCTCTATGACCATCTGGAGTTGCGGAAGGAAGCACGACTACCGTCCTGTCCGAACTCTGGGAAGAGTCAATAACTCCAACCCTCTCTCCACCTGCGGAATTTACTTCGCAGGCCACCACTGGCGCCCTACCAGCCGAGCTGAGTCGGCCTGTCCTGCTGAGAGTTCATACGCATGGCTGCATGGCGACAGCTGCAGACGCTGGGGCAGATATCCCTACTCCTGGGTCCGTAGACCCAGTATCTAGTTCGTGAACGACTTCATGTTTGGTTTTAACGTCGAAGTCTTTTCAGACCCTTCGGTTGTATGTGTTTAACGACCCTTCAGTCGTTACTACGTTACACGAAATATCTATTACGCTTCCTGTCCTTAGCACAAAAAGTAAAATTAAGCATAATAAATAGATTTAATTGTTTATTTGAACAAAAGACAACATGAAGTCAGTGGTCTTACGATTGGACTCTCAAAAAGTTCGAAAAAATTGGAATGCACTTAAATTGCACTTAATATTTTTTTTAAACAAGTGGGGAAAGTTAAGTACTTTGAGCAGGACTTAAAGTCTGCCGGACCCGACTATTGAATACCCTACACCTTGGTAGGGATAGTAATGTGGCATAATCATTTGAATACCTAACTTTTAAAATTAATAATTATGATGATCGCTATCACATATATTACTAAATGTGGGCATTTTTGTAACATACATTTTTATGTGAATTACAAGAATTATTTTCAATTTTATAAATATATCTTGAATACTTTTCGAGTTATTGGTACCTTAGCTCATTTCCGTACTCAGAATCATTTTTTCGCATTCTAACCAGTTTTTCTCAAGTTATCGGACAGACAGACGAACATGGTTAAACGGACTCGGGTCGTGATGCTGATCAAGAATATATATACTTTTCAATACCGGCCACGCCTTCTAAGGGGCGTTACAATATCTGCACAAACTTATTACACCCTGTACCTCATATGTGTAGGGTAGAATTATTTACAAAGTGGAATGCGGTTATAAATCGTACCTTGGTTTTATGTGTTAATAGTGATGATTACTCCATCAATCTCTTGAATTTGGTGGAGCGACGCAATATCACGGATACTTTTCGCACTATCCCTACTTCTTTTTCTTTCGCCGCTCCTTCTAGGCAGATGCTATTTGTTTCTTGAAATTATCAAATTTCTTTAACCGTTTCAATTTGTCGATGTATTTCTTGTTTGTCTGAGCCTTGCTCAGGTTTCCTAAGAATCAAACGTATGTTTAAGGTTTGAAAATCAACATTGTTATAATATTTGATTATCGATAAAAAAAAAATGTTTGCTACGTTACAATTCCTTTTTGGCTCTGTACATAGACATTAATAATTACACTGCTAATTTTTTATTATCTTTAGAAAATAGACTAAAATTACTCGAAGAAAATTTCTTTCACTTATATTCTCGTGCTAGATTATATGGTAAAAGACTTTTTGGAATTTTTGTTTGCTACGTTACTTTACAAAAATGCGGTATAATTCTTTTTGTTTAAAATGCTGATAAGATTATTTTTCTTCAATTATTTCATTTAGTTATTTTCAGTTTTCTTTACTCTATCTAAGAAAAGTGGATAACATGAAAAAAAAAAACAATTAATTGAATACAACACACCTTTTTCTTGAGCGTTATATTTTTTTAAATTCTTTATTTTTCAGGAGGCAACCAATAAACTATGCTAAATTCACGATGCAAAGAAATAATTTCGCGTTGATATTTGTGTCGATTGTTACTTTGGGATGTGTTCAAACTACAAGTAATAAAAAAACATACGAATTTAAAAAAAAAAAAATTCCTTGGGGTCTTGGCGTTTTGGAACTCAAAATAATTGTTTTTGTTTTACGACCTCTTTTGATTAAAGTTTTTCTAAAGTTTTTCTTTGAACACGTGCAGCTACTCCACTCAATGCATTTTGCCAATTGTTTATTTGTTGGTACAAAACACCGAATTTGTACCGACTGGACATTGAGCACCTTAAAAAAATATCTTAAAATAACTATTTACAACTCGAACTATGTATTCTTTGTCAAAATACAATGGCGCATATTCATAGACAATTTAAAGTCAACTTTAAAATAAAAGAATACCCGCTATTTTGTACAATTTTAACATTTAATTTAAAGTTTAATTTAAAAATCGCAAAAGCGAACAATTAAAAAGGATCGCCTTGACTTCGCTCAACAACAAACAGCAGTAATAGGCAATAGGATTATAGCAGGCAAAGGTGTGGAATGGTGTACAGTACGTGCAGAGCAAAATGGTAGGGACAGGCAGGTCATGGTAGGCAATCGGGTGAAATCAAAATGGCACTCAAAGGTAGAGAATGGAAGGCAACGGGCAGAGACCATAAATGTATATTGTATTGATCATGTGTGGCCAGCAATACCGACCATAACTAAACTTCTTGTTATGCAGAAACAACGTGAAATTTTGCTGGTTGACCTTAAGAATTACTGTAACAAAAATAAATAAAAATGTATTTAAAATAAATACATATGTCCAAAAGCAACTGTATTTCTTTTAACTACATTGATGTAGTTGTTTTTGTGTGGGAAATTACTACATAGTTTTACTGCATTTCTATACAAACATTTAATACATTTGTATTAAAAATCCTAAATTCCTGAAACATGTAGAAAAATTACTACATATGCCTTTAATTTTACTATAAAATGTAGCTATTTTATTTTAATAATTTTGTTTTGTTGTGATAATTATTATTAAAAAAATTATATTTTGATAATAAAAATTAATTCAGTAAATTATATGAATAAATATTTTTTTGATTACCAAAAATAAGCTACAAGAATTATAAATCTCAAAACTATTTAGTTGTATAATGCATAAACAACACTTAAAGAGTGTTACCAAAAACAACAAGAAAAATATACATATAAATAAATAAATAAATAAATAAATAAATAAATAAATAAAAAAATAGACAAACAAATAAATAAACAAATAAGAATATTAAGAAAAATTATTTTCCTGATTATGAGATGGAACTAATCATCATCAGTTCTGACGACTCAAAGTAATGGCAAGCACCTAAGTGTCTCTTTTGAATTGTACCACATGTGAACAATACTATGCCAATAACGCGCAATAGAAAATTGAAAATCGTGGAGTTACTTATACTTATTTGGCCATTCCAACCCATGATTGGTTTCAGTCATAGAGTTACCAACTTTAGTTTTCGCTTTTTTAAAAACTAACCTGATTCAGCGAGAATCCGAATGAGTTGTCAACACTAGTTTTCTGCCGTCAAGTCATTCGTTCTAATGCCGTTTATACCTTTTACCTCCTTAGTCGACCGTCGACTATGTGAATGTGCAGAATACGAAATGGCTTCCGTTTCTACCTACTCACTGTTGTAGTCGTCGGTCGTGTATTCGCATGAACTTCATATAATTAAAAAATGCAGAAAACGAAGACACCGTACAGTTTCTGTACTATGTAGAAATCAAATTTTTAATACTGAGTTGGTAAATTATATTAAATAAATATGTATTGAAAAACGACGAAATTGTAGTATAAATACATGAATGTAGTATAATTTACTATAGTATTTTTTTCGATGTTGTAAACGATCGCGAGCTTCGATGTTTAGTTGCTGGATTTGCACATGTTTGTTCTTGCACTTACAAATAGTTTAAGTGAACTTAGCTGAAGACATGTGCTTGTCATTGTGGTCCGCTACACATGTGATCAAAGATAGCAATAAAATGTAAATTGCAAAATTCAGACCAACGAAATGCGAGTCCGCCTCTCTTGTGATAGTTTTGGTACAACAAGAAGTTTTGTATACGGACGCAAACTGGACGCCATTGATGCAGATGATCTGCAACAACTTCGGCGATTTTAAAATTATCTGCAACACAACAAACCGACGGAAACGAAATGGCATAAACCAAAAAACGCGCGATGTGGCACATTGCTTGGCAGCAGCGTAGCAAAGCTTCCTTGATGACAGCTAAAATAACGATACCTTTTCCTTTCATTATACTGCCACGTTTTCAATTTGAAAACAGAAATTCATATATGAACATTTTGTCTGATACAGGCAGGATATCTGTCCTAGGGTTAAATTAATCGACGTTTGATTAGTCTACTAATCGACTTTTGGATATGAAAAGTCGATTATTTGAAGTCGACTATCTGATTGTAAAAAAGTCGAATATTGAAATTTGAGAATTTTAATATGTACGTGTTTTCCATTCAATCGTTTATTTATCAGTCAGTGTGCATGTTAATATTTATACCCTACACTAAGAGTGAAAGGGTATATTCAGTTTGGTACGCCGTTTGTAACACGCAGAAGGAAGCTTCTCCGGTATGGAAAAGTATATATATTCTTGATCGGCATGAACTCCCGATATCACGATTACTGAAAAAGTTGAACAGCTAGAGCAATGAAAGTTTAGATTTAGATTACTTATATAAGCTGTCTGAACAAGAAAATTGGCATGATCGGCATAATTTTGGTAGAGTGGTGCAGATGAAAATCTATTGTTTATTCTGCAATTAAAACCAATTAAACAAATCTAACGGTGTCATCTCAAGTCAACTCACTGGTCACCAGAATTGGAAATTGCCAAATGGTGACACCTCCACTTCGGTGGAAGTCCTCCTCGTGGAAGTCCCTGGAAACGGCGCTCTACACCACCCGGTGTAGAAGTCGGCTAAAGTGAGTGGCGAGCATTTCCCTCAGAGTGAGGGTTCGTGCGTTGGGTTTGGGTCCCACCACGGAAAAAACCTATGCGCCCAATGAAAACAAAAAAGGAGCCTCGGATAACGACCGACGACGACCCACGCAAACGTTTTAAGGACCATGATTTACGGATATGCACCTGGAATGTCCGGACCCTTTATAGGGAAGGTGCCTCTATCCAGCTGGCAGATGTCCTCGAAAAATATAAGGCTGACATCACCGCTATCCAGGAGATGCGATGGACGGGACAGGGCTGTTCGAAACAAGCGTCCTGTGATATCTATTACAGCTGCCATGCGGAGAGACACGAATTTGGATGTGGATTTGTGGTCGGGAATAGACTCCGCCACCTTGTCTCTGGACGTGGACGAAAGGCTGGCAAAAGTCCGCATCAAGGCTAAATATTTCCATATCAGCCTAATTTGTGCACACGCTCCGATGAACGAGAAATATGACGAGACAAAAGAGCGCTTCTACGAACGCATACGAGCGCTGCCCCCGCCACGATATCAAAATCGTGCTAGGCGATTTTAACGCCAAGGTGGGCAGAGAAGCCATCTATTGTCCCACAATCGGAAAATTTAGCCTCCATGCCAACACTTCCGATAACGGAACGAGGCTAATCGACTTCGCCGCAGCACGAAACATGGTAGTTAGTAGCACTAGATTCAAACATTTCGATATCCACAAAGCCACATGGTTGTCGCCCGATCAAAAAACTCGAAATCAACTCGATCACGTTGTGATTGACGGAAGGCACGCTTCGAGCGTGATGGACGTACGCACTATCCGAGGTGCCAATATGGACTCGGATCATAACCTTGTAGCAGCCAAGGTCCGCACACGCTTATGCGCTGCGAAGAATGTACGGAACCAAACGCTTGACATCGAAAAGCTGCAATCACAACAGACAACGCAAGCATTTTCCACTCGACTCTCACACCTGCTTAGACATAGCACTCCTCCTCTCGATGATATAAGCGTGCAGTGGAATCATATCTCCTGCTCTATGCGTACGGCTGCCGAAGAGGTGCTTGGATTCCACCGCCCCCTGAGGAATCAGTGGTATGACCAAGAGTGTCGCGCGGCCACTGCAGAGAAAGACGCTGCGTACAAATCCACCCTGCAGACAGTAGCTACGCGAGCTGCGAAGGAGCGATACAAAGAGAAGAGAAGGGAAGAGAGACGTCTTTTCAGGCGTGAAAAAAGCGAGGCAGAAAGACGTGAGTATGAGGAGATTGAGATGCATGGGGACAGGAATGAGGCTCAAAAATTTTCCGAGAAAATAAGACGCCTCACCGGAGGTTCAAAATCCGGAGCCTCTTCTTGTAAAGATGAGAACGAAAATCTAGTGACAGATATCCAGAGTACACTGAAAATATGGAGGGATCACATCTCTAGACTGCTGACCGGTAATGATGACCGCAATTCCACCGATAGAGAAGCAAACCCGGCAACCCCAGTACTTGATAACGACGTTGAGATTCCGCCACCCGACCATGACGAGGTCAGAACAGCCATTGCTCGGCTGAAAAACAACAAAGCCGCTGGTGCTGATGGCCTGCCTGCTGAATTGTTTAAGACTGGAGGCGAAGAGCTAATAGAGAGCATGCACGAGCTCGTAAGCAGAATATGGTCGGATGAAAGCAAGCCAAGTGACTGGAACCCCAGTGTACTCTGCCCAATCCTTAAGAAAGGGGCTCCCACTTTCTGCGCCAACTACCGGGGATCAGCCTACTCAATATCGCATACAAGGTTCTATCGAGCGTATGAAGCCCATCGTCAACAGACTGATTGGACCTTATCAGTGCGGCTTCAGACCTGGAAAGTCCACCATAGACTAGATTTTCACATTGCGCCTAATCGAGGAAAAGACCCTAGAAAAACAGATCGACACCTACCACCTATTAGTCGACTATAAAGCCGCCTTCGACACTCCGATAAGGGAACGATTATACGCCGCAATGTCTGAGTTCGGTATACCTGCGAAACTTATAAGGCTTTGCAGGAAGACATTGAGTAACACACGTTGCTCAGTGAGAATAGGAAAAGACCTCTCCGAGCCATTTCATACCGAACGAGGTTTCAGACAGGGTGACGAATTTTTTAAATTATTGATGGAGAAAATAGTTCGAGCTGCCGAACTCCGTCAAAGCGGCACTATCCTCAACAAAAGTGTGAGTTATTCGATGACAGTGACATAGTCAAGCGCATCAAGATCCAGCGGCTTCGCTGGCTAGGTCATATCGAACGAATGGATGAAAACACTCCAGCCAAGAAGGTGCTTGAATCGAAACTCGAAGGTGGACAGCGTAGAAGCAGATCCGACTGGAGCGGCTTCATCTTAGCGGCCAAAACCGACCCACGGTTGTAAGGGCCATTTAAGTAAGTAAGTAAACAAATCTAACTTTTATAAATACAAGACAACTTACACGAAAAAAAATTTAAAATTTTGGTAGATTTTTCTGTGTACTATATAGTTTTTGAATAAATATGTCTAATAACCTACCCAAAACTAACTAAAAGTGATATATTATAGTCCATCTACTTTTATTATCAAAAAATGCTATTTTCATACAAAAAGTCGACTAATCGACCTTTACTAGTGAAATAATCGATTAGTCGAAAAATCGACTTTTAGACATTTTGAAAAAGTCGAAGTCGAAAAGTCGACTTTTGGGTTCGAATTTAGAACCCTAATCTGTCCGTGTCACTTTCCTGCTATAAAGCTACTTTTAAAAACTTTATACTTCTAATAAATTTCTAAAAAATGTTTTTGGCTGATACAGACAGGCTACCTTTCATTTCCATTAGGCTCATCATCCTTATAGCGATGATTTTAAAATTAAAAAAAAAGGAACAAAACTTACAATAACGCCTTTGCCTGCTAGGTGTAGGCTTGAACATACTAGGTTCCTGAGTAAAAACTTCTATAAGGAGCCTGCATTTTTTCAAAAATTCAAAATTCCGGCTATACAATGTGTATTTCCTATCATATTCCTGTGAGTTTTCCATAAAACTGCTACTATAATACCAGTTTCCTTGCAACTTTTTTGACTCGGGGGGAGGAATTTAAAAAGGTTTCCTATTTATGATATATTATTAAAAATATTTATGATAAAAATTTATGATGATGAACATTGTAAACACTAAAATGTATCATTTATTAATGACAATATGAAAAATAAACCAACCAAGAAAAAAACAAGAAAACAAAATCTACCAAAATTTTAAATTTTTTTTATGTATTTATAAAAGTTAGATTTGTTTAATTGTTTTTAATTGCAGAATAAACAGTAGATTTTCATCTGCACCACACCACTAAAATCGACTCAGGAGGTCATGCCGATCAAGAATATATATACTTTTTCATACCGGAGATGCTTCCTTCTGGGTGTTACAAACGGCATACCAAACTGAATATACCCTTTCACTCTTAGTGTAGGGTATAAATATTAACATGCACACTGACTGATAAACAAACGATTGAATGGAAAACACGTACATATTAAAATTCTCAAATTTCATGTTTGCACAAATTGTCAGTGTAGCCACATTTTTTCAGAGTTTCAATTATTTATTTATATTACTAACTTTTTTAGCTATCTAGCAACTAATAAGAAAAAAAAACGATTATCGGCGGAAAAAGTCGAATATTCGACTTTTTTACAATCAGATAGTCGACTTCAAATAATCGACTTTTCATATCCAAAAGTCGATAAGTCGACTAATCAAACGTCGATTAATATAACCCTAGGACATATAGCCTGCCTGTATCAGGCAAAATATGCATATATGAATTTCTGTTGTTGTCATTATTTCTTGTATTTATAAAAGTTATATTTGTTTAATTGGTTTTAATTGTAGAATAAACTATAGATTTTCATCTACACCACACCATTAAATTATGCCTATCATGCCAATTTTCTTGTTCAGACAGCTTAGATATATAAGTAACCTAAATCTAAAGTTTCATTGCTATAGCTGTTCTACTTTTTCAGTAATCGTGATTTCAACAGACAGACAGAAGGACAGACAGACGGACATCGCTAAATCGACTCAGGAGGTCATGCTGATCAAGAATATATATACTTTTCCATACCGGAGATGCTTCCTTCTGGGTGTTACAAACGGCGTACCAAACTGAATATACCCTTTCACTCTTAGTGTAGGGTATAAATATTAACATGCACACTGACTGATAAACAAACGATTGAATGGAAAACACGTACATATTAAAATTCTCAAATTTCATGTTTTCACAAATTGTCAGTGTAGCCACATTTTTTCAGGGTTTCAATTATTTATTTATATTACTAATTTTTTTAGCTATCTAGCAACTAAATCGATTATCGGCGGAAAAAGTCGAATATTCGACTTTTTTACAATTAGATAGTCGACTTCAAATATATATATATATATATATGTACCTCTGGTTTTAGCTTTTCAAAATTAAATGAATTGAACTAAATTTCAGTTCATGTTTTGTAAGTAGAATTGTATTGAGAGCTCTGAAGTGAATACCGTGTCTTTTGCAGTACTATTATTAAATAGTATATTTTTTAACCAATCCCGAACATCCCCGGATTATTACATGTTAATCCCGAGATTTTCGGGATTTGAAAATGATCGGAATCCAGAATCCCGGGATTATATATATATATAATGTGATCTAAGGGTAGGGAATACAATCCCGGGATTTTTATGGAACCGGAGCTGAAGCTGGAATTGTAACTTTTTTTTATAGAACCGGGTCTAGTACAATTACTAATTTAATTAGATCAGAAATTTATATAACAATAAATTATTAATTGAAAGAATTTGGACAATGAATTTGGAAACAGAACAAATATTAATTAAATTACATATGTGGGCAATGGCATTTTGAAAAATCTTGAGCTGTTCAAATTTTCGCATTCTCTTTATACATATTGATTGCCATACAAAATATGTTGTTTATTTTTGACAAATATTTCATTCACTGTCATTCATTCACTAATTTTTTTTTCAAAAGCTTTTTCCGTGCTTCCGCGAGAAAATACGACTACAAAATTATACAACTTTATAAATGGTCAATTATCATATATTTTTACAAAAAAGTTTCTTCGTTCTTGGAGCCCAAAAAATTATAAAAAATTAGGCGAAACCATTTAAAAATATATTTCAGTTTTTCAGTGGTGAGGTTTCAGAGTTTGATAATTTGAAAAAAAAAATGTATAAAAATAACTAAAGTGGTGTTATCAATTGAATGTACATAATAGTGAAGCAGATCGTTTTCAGTAAAAGAATATATTTTGCAACGTGCTCCTAATTTGCTCTCAAAATTTTACATGTTTGGTGTAAAAAAAAAAGTTTATTATAAAAGCAGTTTTTATTTATGTTGTTCTCCTAATTTGATCTCCAAATTTTACATGTTTGGTGTAAAAAATAAAGTTTATTATAAAAGCAGTTTTTATTTAGTTTGAACGAAAATTCGTTTACCGTCAATGTGTGTCAAAATCGTTTTGCGACATCCATTTTTTATTTCATTTCAATATTTTTTGTGTTCGTAAAATTTAGTTTTTTAATTTTTTTTAAATAGATCGGTTCGTGATCGACTTATTTGAATCCGTGTTTTGGCTTCGTTTTGGAGTTTCATGTATGTCTTACGTATGGTACTCAAATTTTGTATAACAACTTTCGGACGAAATAATAAATATTACTAATTGAAAAAAATTTACCCATTGGGACAATTCACAATGGAATTAGGTATCGTTTATATCAACTTATCGTTTATACGCACTTATGTGTTTTTAATCCGCTGATCCTCTATCTCTTTTACGCACATTGCTTCAGTGCGGTGAATGATCTTCCGTCTCTTTCTAACACTTTGCTTAGTGCGCTGAATTCTTTTGCTTCTAATTTACTCTTGCACAGTGGAGCAAATTACCTTTTTTCGTAACACTGCCCTCCACCTAAATCTGTACGTCCCGAACAGATGTTAATCCTATTTCTCTCTCTATACGGCGCCAACCTTTCCAAATGTACTACTTTAATTTTTCTTCTACATCATTAATTCTTTTAATTATCTTGTATGGTCCTTCCCAGTGTGTTTGTAGCTTAGGGGATAAGACTTTAATTCTTTATATAGGTTATAGAGCGAAACAAGTTCTCCATCCGTAAGTCCCTCTAAGTTTGTGCGTAAGCCGTATCTGGCCTGCATCTTATCACTCGCAAATTTTGTACGCTGCCTTACAAACTGATGCACTTCGTTCATTTCTTCACTTTTTCTGGAAACATAACTGTGTACAGTAATTCCAGCTGAAGGATTCGCACCAAACTTTAAAGCCGCAGGTAATACATTTTGCAGCAACAATCAAACTTCGAGCGGAGGTGCCATGTTCTCTTTCCCATACACGGTATAGGCAACCATCTTATAGCTTAAAGCTCTGCCACTGTGCCCAGTATGCTTTAGTTATTGGGCTGTCGGCAGCTATGTCTTCCCATAATGGTTTTCTTTGCTGTTCCTTGAACATTATGATTTTTGTGAGATCGGGATCACTCTTTTGGTCAATTTGGATTTGTTCCGGAGCTCATTTTTTATCAAGTAAAACATTCAGCAAACTTTGCAAGTCCAACGTTGAAAACCATTTTTCATTAGAGATTGTATCCAAGGTATCGCCGATTCTGGGCAATAGATAGCTATATTTCATCATCATTTAACTTTAGGTAATCAACGCAAAACCTTCTTTTTAACCACACTACTTTTGTCCATCTCTTCGACTAAATGTGACACTTCGTCCCGTTTGGTCTGGGCTTGACGAATTGGTTTAGTCACCAGTGCCTATTCGATGTAGTACGATGGAAGTTCTCCCGTCGTTTTGGTCTTTAGCAGCAAATACAAACCAGTGTTTATCGTTTAGTTGTTGTTGTACTGTACTCTTTTCTTTTGCAGTTAAATCCTTGGTCCACTCTTTTATAAAAGTTTGAGCAGATTTATTATCTACTTGCGGTGTAGCGTTGATTTTTGATTGACTTGCTTCACAATTTATTATCGCAGATGCCTCTTGACACCTACGTATTACTGTTCCCTTTTTAATTATATTGGACGACTTTCCATATTGATAACTCTTATTGGTACAACTTTGTCTTTTGTCGTTTCTACTAATGTTCTTCCGACAACAATATTAATTCTGCTCATTTGGTCATCATTCGCTTCAATAACCCTAAACTTGCTTATACTACAATCTCCATTTAATTTCGCCCATATAACTGCTTCCAATTTAGGTGGTATTTTTCTATTTTTATGAGCAATAACTTGTTCAAGTTTTGGGTTCGGATCACAATCTATGTTTAGCTGAACCTCCGTGTTGGCATAACTTAGGATTTTTCTTTTTAAATCCAGTACGAAACTGCTCCTTATCATTAAGTCTATGCCAAGTATTATTTCATCTACTATTTCCGCCACTATAAAATCATGTTCAACTGTCGTAGTGACAATAGTGATGTCCTTTGTAACTTTTCCTCTGATTGGCGCTTCTTCACCTGTCGCTGTTTGCAACTTCATTCCATAAAGCGGTTCTACTTCTTCTGTAATCAGGTTACTTCTGATTATTGAGTCGGTTATGGGAGTCAGATCGCGCCTCGCAGAACTAACTCGTTTTAGTTTAAAGATTTCTTAAAATAGGTGTTATTTTCGACATTATCATGTCTCTCTTCTTGACTGTGTCCCTCTGCGGATTGAGGTTATAAGCGCTTGCGTTTTTTACGACAGTCACGTGCCATATGCCCATATGATTCACAGTTGTAACATTTACCTTTGAATTGAGTATCTTTGTTGGCAGATGTGTGTTCGGTTTTAACGGCTGATTTAACTGCTAGATACACTACTTGAAATAAGTCATCGTTCTCCGCATCCATTCTGCGTGCCTTTGGAGCCGGTCGGCACAACGCATTTGCTGTCTCATGGGTTAGAGCTGTGGTAACCATTTCCGTAAATGTTACCTTGTGCGCAATTACTGTTGCACGTTTTGTCTTTTGATCGCGTATGACATCAACGAACGCATCGATCTTGCATTTTTCGATAAAATCATTCGATGAATCTGCATACGACAAATGTGAAAACTCTCCACATCCGCTGCATACGTCTGAAATGTTTCACCATTTCATTGCAGTCGGCCATTCAGGTCCATCCTGTAGATTTGCTACATTTCATCACTGCCGTATTTGCGTTGCAGTGTAGCCATAACCGCTTTCGAGTAGCGTCAACGCACTTATGGGGGACGGACGTGTCGTGTCGTCTCTTGTCTTTTTTAACGTGTTCCGTCCGTCGTTTAGTATAAATGTGTTTCAAAACTGTGTTTAATGTGCCCGCCCAACATAAGAAAAATAACGAAATAAAACAAAATTAAATCAAAACACAAACTAATAATAGATTTCATAAAAAACTAAAAAGAAACACCAAATAAATAAAACAATAATAAAACAATAATAATTCAACAACAACAACCACATAATAGAACCTGTTTCGCGCTGCCTGCTGAGTTGCCGCACTCGCTGATTTTGCAATTGCCGACGCAAAGGGCTTTTCTATGCTCTTTGCTGCAATTGCACAGGTTTGTTGACGTATCCCCTCCCTCCCCCATCCTACTCCACGCTACTAGCGCGCACGGTTGAGGCTGCAGTGAGTGCGTAATCTATGCTGTGGTGAAGGCATAACACTCACCACGGCTTGACTTACGCTCTCATTTGTTTGTTTCAACTGCTGCGCCTTGGTAGTATGTTTGTCTGTTTTGAAGTTGCCCAGTAGAAAAAATGTCGCAAAAATTTCGCATAGATTTTTGCAACATTCGTGGGCTAAGGGCGAACTTTTTCTCGGTATATGCGTATGTGTCCATCCATAGGCCACAAATAATGGCACTAGGTGAGACCCAGGTTAATGAGGGTGCAGATCCACTGGATTTTCATATACCTGGTTATCACCTATTGCCATTATTCTCTGCCCATAGGGGCCTTGCTCTTTTTATCCGAAGTGACGTTGCGTATCAACTGCAGCAACAACATAGTGTGTCGGATAGCGAATTTAATACTATTTGGGTTAAATTCAAAATACAAACACACATCATGCACTTGTGCTTTCTTTATAGGAGTCCGAATTTAGATAGGGTTTCCACCTGTAATAAGCTGGATGCCTTATCTGATTCGATCTCAAATATATTGGAGCAATTTCCAGGCAGTGAAATTGTTGTTGCCGGCGATTTTAATGTGCACAACGCCACTTGGTTGAGCCACTCGGGTCTATCAACACAGGAGGGTTGTTATGTTGAGCTTTTTGCCGAGTGCAACCAACTCACTCAAATAGTGAAGGAGCCGACGTACATTCCACGCGTCGGCGGGCAAAGCCCAAAAGTCCTAGACCTTTTTCTGACTTCACATCATGAAAAATATGATGTAAAAGTCCTTGCACCTCTTGGTAATTCCGACCACTGTACTGTTTCCGCTGAGTTTTCGTATTCTAGTTTACGCGCCTCTTCGATTAAAGCCCCGAAGAGGAATGTATGGCTTTACGAAAAAGCAAATTGGGTTGCGTTAAATGATTTTTTTCGCAACTTTAATTGGAATTTGTGTTTCGCTGACAGAGACATAAATGCTGCGGCTTTAATGGTACAAAATATTATTTTATTAGGTATGCGGTCCTTCATACCTTCTAAAAAAATTAGCATTAAACCTAAGGACCACTCTTGGTTTAATGAGACTTGCAGGATTGCAGTCAGGTCGAAAGAGGAAGCCTTTCAGACTTGGCGTTCTAACAAGAATGCTGATACTGAAAGACTTCGTATACAGGCTAGGAATCGCTGTAATGCCGTGATCTCGCGCGAAAAGTTTCTTCGCGAACAAAACGCGCGCAAAAAGGTCCTACTCTATCACAGGGGTAGTAAAAATTTCTGGTCATTTGTAAAAAGGGTGAAGAATCAGACGACATCGTCTACTCCAACTCTTAGTATGAATGGCCAGACCTTCACTGACCCGGTTGATAAAGCTAATCTCTTGGCAGAATTATTTGCAAATAATTTAACGCTCCCAGATAGTAATCAACCACTGCCTGTCGTCGATTTTGTTTCTTCTGCAATGCCGGAGATACATTTTCGAACTCGGGCAGTTAAAAAGGTTTTAGAAAACCTCAACATTAACAAAGCCTCTGGGCCAGATGGCATATCTGCCCATGTGTTGAAGAAGTGCGCGTCAACGCTGGCTTGTCCGTTGCGTAACCTTTTCAACATCTCCTACACGACAGGAGTTTTTCCATCTTGTTGGAAGGTTGCCAATGTCCAGCCAGTTCCGAAAAAGGGCGAGGCCACGAACCCTGCCAATTACCGACCCATTGCAATATGCTCTGCACTCTCCAAGGTAATGGAGAGCGTAATTAACTTCCACTTTGTGAACTATCTTGAGCACAACGAATTGCTCAGTGACCGACAATACGGTTTCCGTAGGACCAGATCCACAGGTGACTTGATGGTGGTCCTCTCCGAAAAGTGGAATAATTGTGTTCACCTTTTCGGGGAGAGCAAGGCTGTTGCTCTTGATATCTCCAAGGCTTTTGATCGAGTGTGGCATAAAGCCCTCGTTTCAAAACTAATTGCATATGGTGTTGGTGAATCTTTTACTCGATGGATATCAAGTTTTCTCCAGGGTCGTTCAATACGAGTTGCGATGGATGGTGTTCTTTCGGAACAACATTTCATCAATTCTGGAGTTCCGCAGGGTTCCGTCCTATCCCCGTCCCTATTTCTGGTATTTATCAATGACCTTCTGTCATTGACCCAGAACCCAATCCATTCCTTTGCAGATGATAGCAACATTTGTCATTCATACTCGTTCAAAAAGCGCCCAACCTCTTTGGAGATTGAGAGTAAAAGACGCACTATGAATGACACACTCAATAATGACCTTAAAACAATCTCCGAGTGGGGTCTTGCAAATAGAGTTGATTTTAATGCACGCAAGACCCAATGTTGTCTGTTATCTCACAAAAGAATGGATTCAACCCTACCTCCCCTTAACATGGGTGCGGTGGATATTGCAGAGTCAGCTGCTCTTGACGTTCTGGGCATATCAATTCAATGTGATCTCCGTTGGAATGATCACATATTTGACGTGTCGAAAGAGGCGGCCAAGTGCCTCGGTTTTTTAAAACGGTGTAAGACATACTTCACTCCTGCTGACTTGCGCACTGTCTACACCACCTATATTCGGCCTAAGATGGAATACAATTCGCACATATGGGCAGGGGCTTCAAAATCTTCTTTGGAGTTCCTGGATCGAATCCAACAGCGTGCAATATATTTAATAGGGGATGAAAATATTTCATCCTCTATTGGTTCTCTTGAGCACCGAAGGACCGTAGGGTGTGTAAGCCTGTTCTATAGGTATTACAATGGTAAGTGTTCGAGGGAAATACATGGCCTGATTCCACCAGGTCGTGTGTCCTCTCGTTCTACTCGGGCATCGAACCAAGCCCACCCCTTCGTAGTTCACTCGGCTCTCAATAGAACCACGCATTACCGAGAGAATTCGTTCTTCAGTCGCACGATACGTTTGTGGAACAATCTCCCTGCGTCTGTTTTTCCCGACATTTTTGATATTGGCAAGTTCAAAACAAACATTCACCGACACTACTCCATCTTTCCACCCTCCATTTAACCTATCATCCCATCTTACGATCAACACTGTGCATTGCATGAATAGGGGGCATCCCCTGAGCGTTGGTTAATTTGTAAAAAAAAAAAAAAAAAGTTCGGCATTGTTCTACCGATTACTTACAGCCGTGGTCTCAAATTGCAGTTTGAAAATGTTGAACTCTGTGGTTCCATCGTAAATAGGTGATTTTAGCCTCGTACCACTAACAACATGCTGTGTAGGTCCATTATCTGCAACGCATGCAAATCTTTTTTCATTTCCTGGTGCTCATTCTCTAGACCATTTTCCAACTGTTGATATTTCTCATCAATGTTATTTTCCAACCTTTGAATTTTGTCATCCATACTGACTTCCATTTTATTTACTTGAGCCTCAAGATTTATTACTTTGCCATTGAGTGTATTTGAAATATCCAGGAACTGCTGAGAATTTTCCAGCATTTCCTGATCTATCTTTGCTAAAAGTTTCTGCTCCATTTTTGCTAGATTTTGTTTTCTAGAAGTTCCGCTAGAAGCTGTTTACAATTTTCTGAAAGCTTCTGTTCCATTTTGTTGGAATTTTCTTGAAGTTTTAGTTCCATTTTGTTGGATTTTTTTTTTTAATTTTTTGAATTTTCCACACAATTTTTGATGTAATTGTTGGAATTTTCTTGAGCCATTATCTGAAACTGTTGCTACATAGCTCCGATAAACTGGCTCATATCAAAAACCTCGGTCTGTACTTTCTCCTCTGTGTCCAGATTTATCGATGACGATGCTGCAGCTTCAATTTCAAATTCATGCTCCGCAAAGAAGTATGCCTTTAATTCTTCCTTTATGCGATTTTGTAGCTCTACTTTTGTACCAGCAGTTGCAAGATTACGAATCGACAGCTCCTTCTTTAGCTGGTCGACTTTAAGTTGATCGAATTTAACCATTTTGCTTCACAATTCCACTTCTGACACCAATTATACGAAGTTTAAGTCTACGGAAAACTGATCTACAAGTTCGTATCTCTGGATTGTGTACAAAATGAAAAACACACTAATATTTAATTTTAACTAGTATTATTTCAACTAGTATTAAATAACTTCATTTATTTAAATAACAACTTAATAACAATCACCTATAACAACTGCTGTATTACTACAATTTATCTTCAAAACATTCGCTCACGAGATGTACTAGTTCGCTATCGAAACACAACTAAGTACTCTGCCTCAGAGTAGGCAAACTTATATACTGCATGCATCAGTTCGACACGTTTCGACAAGCTTCGACATGTTTCGAGAACATTCTACTCGTTTCGTGAATGAAGCATGCTATTGGCTTCTCATTCGCACTTATGTGTTTTTAATGCGCTGATCTTCTATCTCTTTCTCGCACATTGCCTCAGGGCGCTGAATGATCTCCCGTCTTTTTCTAACACATTGCTTAGTGCGCTGAATTGTCTTGCGTCTCATTTACTCTTGCGGTGGAGCAAATTACCTTTGTTCGTAACAATATATTAATAGTTATATTTATATTACGTTTTTGGGCTTGTTTGTTGAACCGGAACTAAAACTTGAATAGTTATAGTAATTTTCACAGAACCGATACTGAAACCGAAATAAAAAATAATTTAAGAACCGGAACCGGAACCATTTTTTTATGAAAGCGGAACTGAAAACGCAGAGAACAGGATCCTAGCCCTGATACATTAAGAGACCATTTATTGTTTTTGCCCCGCACACTTCGTTGTAATTAAAACCACTTATGACTTCGATTTTTTTTTAGCAATATAAATAAAACAAAATAGGTAAAATTATTAGGTACGACCTTTCGCGGTCCAGATACAGACTGTGATCTGCCGACCTCTGGTCTAAAGGTACCGGACCCAGAACATAATTTTGAAGTTGAGTTCTGTGATATGTCTAAAGGTCTGCGGGAGGTGTTCATTGACCCCACCATGTTAAATACAACGCCAGGTTTAAGTTTCCGGATATTAACAAAACAAAATTAATTAACAAAAATAATTAATTTATAAAAAAACAAAGGTAAATATTTCTTATTTGCCACCGAATTCCAGATAATTCTTATAAGAAAAAATTATGTCATACGTTGGATCATTAGCCTTGTACTCAAAAATTGTGTGAAATATTTAAAATATTTGTAAGTGGAAGAACAAATATGTGCAAATCCAGCACAAATCGATTCATAAATCCTGATTTTTGACATGATCCACGTTAACTATCAATGTAGATAGTCTCTCGAAAGAATTTATAACTTCACATATATAAGTATGTTATAGCACTTTCGATAGGAGATATTTTCGATAAAATATCCCTTCAAATTAAGGTTGTGATAGAGAAGCGAAAATAACTAAAATTTAAATTTTAAAGAGAGAAAAACTATTTATATCAAACAACATCTTGCCACTGGGATACACAGAAATAGACAAAAAAGTTCGCGTTTGGCACCTAAATCGAAAATTTCAAAATTGAAATGTTGTCAAGCTTTCCCATTAGCGGTCATGTATGAAGTTTGCTGCAACAAAACCACAGCAATTGACAAAAATTAAACTTGGTGCATTTTTTGCTGCTTGCCTTATTGTCCCGTTGTGCAGAACAAAATTCACACTTTGTTAATTATACAAAGTGATGTTATAGACATAGCTAAGCAGAAACTGCAAGACCGCTGATGAGACGCTGATGAGAAAGGTTGGTTGGCAACAAGTTTTTGGTTTTTTGTCAATTTCTATAGTTTTTTTTTTTGAACCAGTGCTTTTGGTAGACTTAGAACCCTACAAATCAGTTTTTGCATTACACTTATGCTTGGTTGCTTCCCAACAAGTTCTTGGTTTTTTTTGTCAATTACCGTTTTTTTTTTTTTGAACCATTGCATTTGGTAGACCTAGAACTTGAGAAATTAGTTTTTGCATTATACTATTTTTTGTAATTTTATAGTAAGAAAAAAAATGTATATCTTTGTTTTTTTTAGGTTCTTCTTCTGTGCATTTTAGCATATGCAAATGCGGGAATTAAACAACTAACAGATCAAAATATAGATTTATTTAAATACAACCCATCTGATGTGTATACATTGCCAGAAGACATTGATGATGATAAACCAGCCATACTCTATAATGGAGATGTCCAAAAGGCCAAAACTGAACACCTTCAGAATATAAATGGAAATAAAAAGTTTAAGTTAGAGTAAGTTATTGCACGATGTTATAATAACACGTAGAGAACAGAATCGATTGCAAATTATATATGAAAAATCACAATTTATAATTCAATTTGCAGTTTAAAAACACAAAACGGAATTGAATTAACACAAGTTGGCAAACTTAAAGATGATAAAACATTTGTTGTTAGTGGGTCTTATTCATTTACAGGAGCGGATGGAAAACGTTATAAAACTAGATATACTGCTGATGAATTTGGATATCATCCTAAAACTGAACTGGATTTAGATATTCCAGAGTAAGTCATAAACATTTTATTAAATATATTTTTATTCAAATGGGCTTAAGGTCCGGTATTTACAGCCAGATATTGTATCTCGATAATTGTCACAAATAGTCACGCACTCCGTGTGACTGGCTTTTTGAATTTTGTAAAGCGCAAAACGTATGACGTCACACGGTTTGCGCCGACGTAAAGAAATAATTTGTATTTCATAAAACTAAACCGCACGAATGTTGTGTCAAATTTGATGGCAGCTTTTTTGGCTCCGTTCACAAAAATGTTCACGAAATAAAGCACTAATTGCTCCTAAAAAGGATGCAGAACAATCTTAAAAATTTTTTTAATACACTACATATTTCTTTTCATCCAAAAAAAATTCATTTACAAAGCAAATTAGAAAAAAATTGCAAAAATGATGAAATACACACAATTTTGCCAACTTTTTCAGAACAGATGTTTTTTGTTTATCTAATCGATATTCGATTCTCGAATCAAGTCTCGTTTTGTTGCTGTAATAAGTATTGCCAGATTACAAAATTCGTAAGTTTTAAATAAATTTTTATGTTTTTTTTATCTGAAATTTGTTTTCGACATGTTTTCGAGAGTCGTATAACGTAAGATCCATCAAAATCAACGTAAGGGCTTGACGGGCGGAATGTGTGAAGATATGAAATACAACTTTACAGACGATGTGAGAGTACTCACATGTGAGAGCACTCAGTCACATCGAGATACAATATGTGGCTGTTAAACTTAAAAAAAACAATAAATTTTTAATTTTTATCTTTTTTTCCGAATTTTTCGACTTCCGTTTGAAGTCATCTTCAGGGGTAATTGAAAAAATACATTTAACAAAATTAACAAAACGGCGAAAACATCTTCAATTTGATTGAAATTTAATAGACTTTCAAATTAATAATTAAACATAGAAATTAAATTCAAAATTAATTGTGGACATCATACGAACTACTCTCGTCACTATTTTATTGTCCACTTATTGTGTTTTTTTGTCCATTTTGTACTTCCTCTAAGTTCCTGTAAATATGCGCGTATTTGTCCGTGTCTATTTTGTAGTTTAATCTTTTTTGTTTGGTTTATGATATGGAGCAGTTCTAATGTGTAGCGTCTAAATAATTTAGTCTCTTCTTGTAATACTTCTATGTTTTTGAAGCCAGGAACGTGGAATTCTTTTGTGCAATGGGCACCTAATGTTGATTTTTAGTCTGCAATTAGTTTTATGTTTTGATTTGTGACACGATATTCTCGTCTGTAATTGTGTTTTTGTAGTCCCAACATATATCTGATTGTATAAGTTGGACCCGTCTCCACTTTACATATTACATTAGATTGTTCCATATTGTAAATTTTACTTTTTGTATTCCTTTAAATTCTTCTGAGTGTGTTATCTATTTTTGACGCTGTTTTGTTTTTTTGTTTTTACAAATTAACCAATGATCAGGGGAAGCCCCCTATTCGTGCAATGCACACTGTTGCGCAGTGTTGATCATAAGAAAAGTTTATAGGTTTATAGTCAGTCGGGCCCGACTATGATATAACCTACACTCTTGGTGGTTATATTAGTGGAATAATTCGGAAGTGGAATTTCAATAATTTACGATTAAAATGTCTACTATAAAAAGAATGAAAAAATCAAATGTGGGCGGATCACGCCCATTTTGGAACATATATTTTTAGAAGAAATTTACTTTTCGAGTTATTGGTTCCTAAAGAGTTCTATAATAGTGATTTGTATGGGAGGTGGGCGTTCCGTGGACCGATTTGGCTCATTTCTGTACTCAGTTCCTACTTGGCCTTTGGTTAAAACTTATTGAAACCAAATTTCATCGTAACAGGATCAATATTTTTCAAGTTACAATGTTGATGGGCGTGATTCGATGACCTTCGGGTGGGCTTCATTCGATACCCTAATGGAACACACTACGTGGTGGTATAATTTCATGTATTTCCCTCGAACACTTACCATATTACCGTAATACCTATAAACTCAAGCGAACCAATAGAGGATGAAATATTTTCATACCCTATTAAATATATTGCACGTTGTTGAATTCGATCCAGGAACTCCAAAGAAGATTTTGAAGCCCCTGCCCATATGTGCGAATTGTATTCCATCTTAGGCTGAATATAGGTTGTGTAGACAATGCGCAAGTCAGTGGGAGTGAAGTATGTCTTACACCGTTTCACAACACCCAGGCACTTGACCGCTTCTTTCGACACATCAAATATGTGATCATTCCAACGGAGGTCACATTGAATTGATATGCCCAGAACGTCAGGAGCAGCTGACTGCGCAATATCGACAGAGTCCATATTGAGGGGAGGGAGGGGTGAATCCATTTTTTTGTGAGATAAAAGACAACATTGGGTCTTGCTTGCATTAAAATCAACTCTATTAGCAAGACCCAACTCGGAGATTTATTTAAGGTCATTATTGAGTGTGTCATTCATAGTTTTTTTACTCTCCATCTCCAAAGAGTTGGGGCGCTTGTTGAACGAATATGAATGACAAATGTTACTGTCATCTGCAAAGGAATGAATTGGGTTCTGAGTCAATGACAGATATGATAAATACCAGAATAGGGAAGGGGATAGGACGGAACCCTGCGGAACTCCAGAATTGATGAAATGTTGTTCTGAGAAAACACCATCCATCGCAACTCATATTGAACGACCCTGGAGAAAACTTGATATCCATCGAGTAAAAGAATTACCGACACCATATGCAATAAGTTTTGATACGAGGCATCATGCCACACTCGATAAAAGCCTTGGAAATATCAAGAGCAACCACCTTACTCTCCCCGAAAAGGTGAATACAATTATTCCACTTTTCGGAGAGGACCGCCATCACCGGTGAATCTGGTCCTACGGAAACCATATTGCCGGTCACTAAGTAATTCGTTTCGCTCCAGATAGTTCACAAGGTGCAAGTTTATTACGCTTTCCATTACCTTGGATAGCGCAGAGCATATTGCAATGGGTCGGTAATTAGCAGGATTCGTAGTTTCGCCCTTTTTCGGAACTGGCTGAATATTGGCAACCTTTCAACATGATGGAAAAACTCCTGTCGTATAGGAGATGTTGAAAAGGTTACGCAATGGACAAGCCAGCGTTGACGCACACTTCTTCAACACATGGGCAGATATGCCATCTGGCCCGGAGGCTATGTTAATATTGAGATTTGCAAAAACCTTTTTAACTGCCCGAGTTCGCAAATGTATCTCTGGCATTGCAGAAGAAACATATTCAACTACGGGCAGTGGTTGATTGCTAACTGGGAGCGTTGAATTATTTGCAAATAATTCTGCCAAAAGATTAGCTTTATCAACCGGGTCAGTGAAGGTCTGGCCATTCATAACAAGGGTTGGAGTAGACGATGTCGTCTGATTCTTAACCCTTTTAACAAATGACCAGACATTTTTACTACCTCTATGGTAGAGTAGGACCATTTTGCGCGCGTTTTGTTCGTGTAGAAACATTTCACGCGCGATCACGGCATTACAGCGATTCCTAGCCTGTATGCGAAGTCTTTCAGTATCAGCATTCTTATTAGAACGCAAATTCTGAAAGGCTTCCTCTTTCGACCTGACTGCAATCCTGCAAGTCTCATTAAACCAAGAGTGGTCATTGGGTTTAGTGCTAATCTTTTAAGAAGGTATGAAGGACCGCATACCCAATAAAATAATATTTTGTACCATTAAGGCCGCGGCATTTATGTCTCTATCTGTGAAACACAATTTCCAATTAAAGTTGCGAAAAAAATCATTTAAAGCATCCCAATTTGCTTTTTCGTAAAGCCACACATGCCCCCTCCGGTCTTTAATCGCAGAGGCGCGTAAACTAGAATACGAAAACGCAGCGGAAACAATACAGTGGTCGGAATTACCAAGAGGTGCAAGGACTTTTACATCATATTGAGTGAGTTGATTGCACTCGGCAAACAGCTCAACATAACAACCCTCCTGTGTTGATAGACCCGAGTGGCTCAACCAAGTGGCGTTGTGCACATTAAAGTCACCAGCAACAACAATATCACTGCCTGGAAATTGCTCCAATATATTTGAGATCGAATCAGATAGGGCATCTATCTGATTCGGGCTCCTATCTAGATTCGGGCTCCTATAAATAAAACACAAGTGCATGATGTGTGACAAGATTTTGAATTTAATCCACATAGAATTAAATTCATTATCCGAAACACTATGCTGCTGTTGGTGCTGGTACGCAACGTCACTTCGAATAAAAAGGGCGAGACCCCTATGGGCAGAGAACAATGGCAGTAAGTGGTACCCAGGTATTTGAAAATCCAGTGGATCTGCACCCTCACTAACCTGGGTCTCACCTAAAGCCATTATATGTGGCCTCTACACAGATACATGTGCATAAACAGAGAAAAAATTTGCCCTCAGTCCACGAATGTTGCAAAAATCTATACGGAAGTTTTGCGACATTTTCGCTACTGGGTAAATATAAAACAAACAAACATACTAATAGCGGGCGCAGTTGAGACAGACAAGTGAGAGCGTAAACTAATCAGTGGTGAGTGTTAGGCCTTCACCACTGTCTTCATCACGCACTCTTGCAGTCTCAGCCTCGCACGCTGGTATCGTGGAGTAGGGGGAAGGGACAGAGAACGAAAAACAAATGAACAATTGCAGCAGAGGGCATAGATAAGCCCGTTGCGTTGACAATTGCAAAAAAAAATTCACGCAGCGACGACGGGATTTTTTTTCAGAATTTTAAAAAGGGTCCTTTTTAAGAACATCAATTTTGAAGTGCAAGGATAATGACCACGGGCCACATGTTCACGTTTAGAATTTACAACTTAATTTTTCTGTAAGCTTGTTCTATTAGCTTTAAAACGAGTTATTAACGGAGTTTCTAGTTCAAGAGATATTTAAATATGAACAACCATACAAAAGTGATTTTTGGCCCTTTTTTTATAACTTTGAGCCACTGTATTTTGGAATTCACCTTCTTCGATTTCAATGACATTTTGGCAACTGATAAATGGTGTCGAGGCATGCACTAACCATTTTTTTCCGACCACTACTTCTTCCAGAGATACAGTGGCTCAAAGTTGGAAAAAAGGGGCAACAATCACTTTTGTATGGTTGTTCATATTTAAATATCTCTTGAACTAGAAACTCCGTTAATAACTCGTTTTAAAGCTAATAGAACAAACTTTTTGAAAAAATATGTTGTAACTTTTAAACGTTAACATGTGTCCCATGGTCATTATCTTTGCACTTCAAAATTGTGGTCCTTAAAAAGGACCATTTCTAAAATTCTGAAAAAAATCCTAAATATTCATCAATTCATTATAAATGTTCATGCAAAAATTCAAGATGGTATTCTGATGGCATCATATTTTAAAAAATAATGTTTTAAATTTTTTCAATATTGAAAAAATAGTATATTTTTTTCAAAAGTAAAATTTGCAATAATTTTTCAATGTATATGTAACTCTAATTTCGAAAACGGCGTCAGTTTCATCAAATTGTCTCTAGTTTTTGAGATATATACCATTTTTCGAAAATCGTAAAAATTATAGCTCAAAATCAGTATTTCAAAAACTAGATTCAATATATTTTTTTTTACAAATTAACCAACGCTCAGGGGATGCCCCCTATTCATGCAATGCACAGTGTTGATCGTAAGAAAGGATTATAGGTTAAGGGGAGGAGGAAAGATGGAGTAGTGTCGGTGGATATTTTTTTTAAATTCCCCAATATTAAAAATGTCGGGAAAAACAGACGCAGGGAGATTGTTCCACAAACGTATCGTGCGGCTGATGAACGAATTATCTCTGTAATGCGTAGTTCTATTGAGAACCGAGTGGACTACGAAGGGGTGGGCTTGGTTTGATGCCCGAGTAGAACGAGAGAATACACGACCTGGTGGAATCAGGCCATGTATTTCCCTCGAACACTTACCATTGTAATACCTATAAAACAGGCTTACACACCCTAGGATCCTTCGGTGCTCAAGAGAACCAATAGAGGATGAAATATTTTCATCCCCTATTAAATATATTGCACGTTGTTGGATTCGATCCAGGAACTCCAAAGAAGATTTTGAAGCCCCAGCCCATATGTGCGAATTGAATTCCATATTAATCCGAATATAGGTAGTGTAGACAGTGCGTAAGTCAGCAGGAGTGAAGTATGTCTTACACCGTTTCAGAAAACCGATGCACTTGGCCGCTTCTTCCGACACATCGAATATGTGCTCATTCTAAGGGAAGCCACATTGAATTGATATGCCCAAAACGTCAAGAGCAGCTGACTGCGCAATATCCACAGAACCCAAATTGAGGGGAAAGAGGGGTGAATCCATTCTTTTGTGAGATAACAGACAACATTGGGCCTTGCTTGCATTAAAATCAACTCTATTTGCATGACCCTATTGCATAAAGGTCATTATTGAGTGTATCATTTATTGAGCGCCTTTTACTCTCAATCTCCAAAGAATTTGGGCGCTTGTTGAACGAATATGAATGACAAATGTTACTCTCATCTACAAAGGAATGTATTGGGTTCTGGGTCGATGGCAGAAGGTCATTGATAAAAACCAGAAATAACGACGGGGATAGGGCGTAACCCTGCGGTACTCCAGAATTGATGCTATGTTGTTCTGAAAAAACACCATTCATCGCAACTCGTATTGAACGACGCTGGAGAAAACTCGATATCCAACGAGTAAAAAAAATACCGACACCATATACAATTAGTTTTGCCACACTCGATCAAAGGCCTTTGAAATATCTAAAGCTACAACCTTACTCTCCCCGAAAAGGTGAATACAATTATTCCACTTTTCTGAGAGAACCGCCATTAAGTCACCCGTGGATATAGTCCTACGGAAACAATATTGTCGGTCACTAAGTAATTTACAAGTTGAAAGTTTATTTCTTTCTCCATTACCTTAGAGAGCGCAGAGCATATTGCAATGGGTCGGTAATTGGCAGGGATCGTAGACTCGCCCTTTCTGGGAACTGGCTTGACATTGACAACCTTCCAACAAGATGGAAAATTTCTGTCGTGTAGGAGATGTGGAAAAGGTTACACAACGGACAAGCAAGCATCGACGCACACTTCTTCAACACATGGGCAGATATGCCATCTGGCCCGGAGGATTTGTTAATATTGAGGTTTGTTAGGACCTTTTTGACTGCCCCAGTTCGAAAATGAATCTCCGGCATTGCAGAAGAAACAAATTCAACGACGGGCAGTTGTTGATTGCTATTAACCACTGCCACTGAATTATTCAGTGAAGATCTGGCCATTCATCAGTAGACGATGTCGTCACCCTTTTAACAAATGACCAGAAATTTTTACTATCTCTATGGTAGAGAATGACCTTTTTGCGTTTTACGTTTTATTCGTGCAAAAACTTTTCGCGTTTCAAAACAAATCTAATTATATTCGGTTAGTTATCGATAGACGAAGTTGGCAACCTTGCGCAGAAAACGTTACAAACAGTGCAAATAGTAACAAATAATATAATAGTATATAATTTAATGGTTCCTTAAAAAAAATTGTTATAAAAAATTTAATTTAAATAATGTAAAAAATAATTAATGAAAACTACTTGGGAAAGTTAGGTCAGATGGGTAAGTTCGGTCACATGGGTCGGCCCTACAGCTTTGGTGGGGATATTAATGTGTGATATTTAATTGTATACCTTAATTTTAAAGTTCCTTATTATGCTGAACCCCATCACCCTCAGAAAATTATTCACATATCACATGTACATTAGACTGATTCAAATTTGTATGAAAAATTTAGAACTATTTTTTATTTTGCTCCGCTCTGAAACTAGGACTTCTAAAACTGAGAAGAAGCTTTTCAAACCCAAAAAATGTGATCCTGTGATGTTGCGCAAAGTGCTTAAAAGACATTTTTGCACTTTTAACGACTATTTTCAATAAAATTATTATTACTCCAAGTGTAAAAAAATATCACTAAATTTTTTTTCTTTATTTAATTTAAAATCTCTTTCTGAAATTATGATTTTGAAAATTACATGCCAAACACATAAAATGTAGATTTTTTTACTATAGTAAATTTAATAGTCGAAAATTTTATAATTTTATTCTAACGAGTTTGGGATAATATTTTTGTATTATTGCACATACAATTATCTTTAAAATGATATGCCACACTTATATTTTTAGATATCGTTTTATTAGTACATAGTAAAATTCTGCACTCCTGCCTAAAACTATCTCCACCCAAAAGTTGGTGCACACCCCAAATTATTCAATAACATTTTTTTGATATCCCTCCCGAGTATTTTAAGATCAAAATAAATAAAAATTCGTTGGCACATTTTATTAAATATCACGGTTTAATAATTTGTTGGGGTTTTTTGATTTTTTTTAAATAAAAAGTTGAATGTAATTTTTTTTGCATAAACTATTAGCTTTTTCCACTAAAAACAACTTATAAAAGTTTTACATACTTTGTTCACCATTTGGTTCATAATAAATAGTAACAAAAGCGGTAAAATTGTTTTTCAAAAATAGTCCTTTAATGAGCATTATATCCTTAGGTTGTTCTTACATATAATAACGTGAACACAAATATTAACCAAACGAAAAAAAATTCAATCAGCAATCTTCTAAAGTTAAAAAGGTATTACAATTCAAAATCCAATTTTTGTGAAAATTTAATCTAAAATATTTTAAGATTTTAGTAAATCATAAATAATGAAGTTTAAACTCATCAATATTCTTATTGAAACACATTTTCTAAAAGTAGACTTTATTAGCTACATTCTTGAATGAAAATATAACTCCTGTCGAGGATATTATCAAAGATATTGATCCAGTAATTATTTTTCTGATTTCAATCAAAATATATTATTTTTTAGGCTAGGTGCGTATACTTTTACTATTTACTAATAATACGATATCTAAAAATATAAGAGTGACATATCATATTAAAGACAATTGTATGTGCCATAATCAAGGATTGAAACCATAACCGATATTCTTTTAAAACCGTTTCATTTTTAAAACCGAAACCGTAACCGAAACCGGTATACAAAAATCAGAAATAAACCGATATCCAAAACCGAAATAAACGGTTTCGGTTCTATACTGGTTTAAAACGGTTTTTAAAAAAGCATAAAAAGAAACAGGAAAAAATATTTTATTTTATATAGAAGATCTTAAGTACAAGGCATGTTTAAATGTCATTTAATAAAATTTTGAGTTCTCAAAATAAAATTTTTTTGTTGTACAAAAATTCACATGTTGTTTTTTGAGAAACATTGTTTCCAAATAACAGTCTTTGGTCTAAAATTTGTTTTTTTATACCCTACACTAAGAGTGAAAGGGTATATTCAGTTTGGTACGCCGTTTGTAACACCCAGAAGGAAGCATCTCCGGTATGGAAAAGTATATATATTATTGATCAGCATGACCTCCTGAGTCGATTTAGCGATGTCCGTCCGTCTGTCCGTCCGTCTGTCTGTCCGACTGTCTGTCTGTCTGTCTGTCCGTCTGTCCGTCTGTCCGTCTGTCTGTTGAAATCCCTACTACTTTATAAGATAAATGAAACTTATAACTTAGATTACTAATATACCTACGCTGTATGTGCGAAAAAATTGGCGAGATCGGTCCATTGTGACCTATGATCCGACCACTTATGTTCAAATACCTCATATAAAATGTACATATAAAGATCAATTTTTATGTATACGTGCTTAGGTAAACTTTTTTTGGTAAAATATATATTGATATCATGCTCAAATACATTATAATAATGTTTTCCGGCGAAAAGGCTTGTGGTTCACAAAAAAAAAAATCGAAATTCGGTATACCTACCCATTTGTAAATATGGGTATCAAATGAAAGAAAAATCTTCAGGGATGGAAAGTTTGTAGTTATTTTCAAGATTCGTATACCATGGTGACCTATATATCACTTTGAATGGTAACCACACATATGTGTAGGGTATTTATAGTCGGCTTAGACCGACTATAATTTTGATAATCCTAACTATCATAATTACACCTACTTTAAAATTTCCCATGTGATCTAACCTTCCCAACTGGTTTTCATTAATTTCTGTAGCGGTAAATCAAACACAATTTTTTTGTTAAAAAATGATTAAATTTTGAATGATATGGTTTTTTATTTATTGTATTAGTAAAATAAAGTGGGACAAGTTTTGAAAAGTTCATTTGAATAATGTTTAAATTCTTTTAAAGGATCTATTCAATAGAATACCATTTATAAGTCTGAGTTTGATTGATTTTTGAATGATTTTTTCAAAACACCTAAATTTCGGACACATAATATATATGTACGAAATTATAATAAGGTATTATAATAAGGTACTTATAATAAGGTAACAAAAAAACAATGGTGATACAAGAAAAAATTAGTAACTAATACGGAAAAAAGTGCATTTTCGAACAGTTCAAGTATAAAGGCAGATATTTATTTGCAGAAATTGCAGTTCACTGAATTGTTGAAATTTAATTTCTTTGGTTTTATGGATGGAAATTGTACATAATTCTTCTTCTTTTCATGAAGTTTAAGAACATTTATCGATGTATTCTTCTTGCTTTTATTTAAGGTTCGCTTCGCGGCTCTCCTCTGCAATTCAGATTTCATCTGCAATTCAGATCTCATCTCAAGTCAAAATGTTATTTTTCATTGACTTGTGGTCACGATTGAATTTTTTTCTTGGCGAAATCAATTAAATATTTCATATAACACAATATTTTCACTAAAATAACAACAAACATTATTATATTACGTTTCCCACTTTATCCCAATATAATAATTTGAACATAACTTAGCACAATATAAACAATGTTAAATTATTTGAAAATTATGGAAAAATAGAAATTTTATACAAAAACCGAAATCAAAACCGGAACCATAACTTGGAACCGGTATACCGAAACCGTTTCGTAATAAAAACCTAAAACCGAAACCGAAACCGTAGCCGAAACCGTAACCGAAACCGAAACCGAAACGCGGAAAAAACCGAAACCGAAATCGAAACCGTTATTTGTATAGGTTTCAATCCTTGGCCATAATACAATAATGTTAACCTAAACTCGTTAGAATAAAATTAGATAATTTTCGACCGCTAAAATTACTATAGCAAAAAAAATCTACATTTTACTGGAACGGCCATGAAACTGGAACGATTAACTAAAAATTTATAATTTAAAAAACCATAATTTCAATAACAGATTCTAAATTAAATAAAAAAAGAAAATTTAGTGATATCTTTTTACACTTGAAGTAAAAATAATGTTATTGAAAATAGTCGTTGAAAGTTCAAAAATGTCCTTTAAGCTCTTTGCGCAACATCACAGGATCACTTTTTTTTTTTGGTTTTAAAAGCTTCTTCTCAGTTTTAGAGGTCCTAGTTTCAGAAAGTCGACGCGGAGCGAAACATTTTTAGATTTTTGGTTTTTGAATCAGTCTAATGTACATCTTATATAATTTAAAAAATTGATATAAAAGTATAAAATAACTAATAAAAAATTAGAAAAATAAAAGAAGGTGGACAACGCCTATATTTAAAATTTTGTAAAGCAAATATTTCATACATTTGATTGCAATAATTTACGACTAAAATTTTCCCTATTACTTCCGGAGAAATAATGAAAAAAAAGTGGGCGAATCACGCCCATTTTTGGACCACATATTTTTAGGTGAATTCTAACAATACGTTTTAAATTTTATAACTATATCTTGAATACTTTTCAAGGTATTAGTTCCTAGAGTTGTATATAAAAGTGACTTGTATGGGAAGTAGGCGTGTCTGTTGACCGATTTGGCCCATTTTTAAACTGAATTCCTACTTTTGGCTAAAACATATTGTGAACAATTGTCATAGCGTTCTGACCAGTATTTCTTAAGTTTCCTCGTATACGAAAAGCAAGACAGACAGACGGACATAGCTAAACGAACTCGGGTAATGATGCTGATCAAGAATATGTAAAAAAAAATGTCCATACCGGCCACGCCTCCTAAGGGACGTTATCTGCACAAACTTAATATAACCTACACCTCATAGGTGTAGGGTATAAATATCTTGTTCGATAAATAAAATATATATATATATATATATATATATATATATATATATATATATATATATATATATATATATATATATATGTATATATAAATATAAATATATATATATATATATATATATATATATATATATATATATATATATATATATATATACAAATTTTTTGTAACACAATTTGTATATTTTTTAATTTACAAATGACTGTACATTAAAAATATACAAATTGTGTTACAAAAAGTACAAATAGTAACAAATAATAAAATAGTAGATAACTTAACATATAATCTAATTGTTCCAGAATGTGCAGTTTTAAATCAATTACTTATTTATGCATTTAAAAATTTGTTTATCTCCTAGTCTTTATTAAAATCAAGGCTAGGAACCGAAATTCTATTCTCTGCGGTTCCGGTTCTATAAAAAAAGGTAGCGGTTCCGGTCCCAAATTATTTTTTATTTCGGTTTCAGTTCCGGTTCTATAAAAAATAAAATAACTATACAAGTTCCTGTTCCCAGTAATGGTTCGAGTTCCGGTTCCACAAAGAAGCCATAAAACGCAATAAAAAATATAAATATTTTTTATTTTCACGTAAAAACGATGAATATAAACAGAACATGTAGATTTAGGTATTATCTAATAATACATTTTTCAGTACAATAACACTGCTCTACAAGGATTTTAATCTGGAATGAAACCTATCAATTCTGGTTGTTTTGGTCTCCTGATTCTTGCTGCGTACTCAGAATTTTCCCTATACGTCGAGATTTTGCACAAAATCTAGTCAAATTTGCAAAAAAGGCCGTTTTTGGTACTTTATATCGCAATTTATCGCATGATTTCGACATGTTGCAGATGCAAACTTAATCACAAAATAAAATATGAACCTTGCCCTACGGATAATTGGCTAAAAAAACATCTGTGTCCAGATATTAGTTTTTGCAAAAACTCAAAAAGAAATTTGTATTACCAAAAAAGTGTGTTGAGAGAGTAATTTATCACAATTCTGTAAGCTCTCTTAAAAAACATTTTAATATTAGTTCGCAATGTGTTTGCTGTCAAAATTCCAAAAAAAATGTTTTAAACTTTATCTTACTGAAAATTTTCGGAGTATTTTTTAAAATTTGTTCATGAAATATTTAATTAAAATGTAAGGAATTGCATGCAGAGATATACAATTTCATACTGATATAATGTAGTGGTGCTAGATGCAAAATCGAACAAAATTCTTAGCATCTAATGTACGCTTTATGGGAAAACATGATGGGGAAAATTGCGCTGCGTATTCTCCTAGTCTGTATCTATTCGGCAGGCTTTAATGGGTTAAAAAAAAATCAAATATACATCCGTCGTCAACGAATGCTTCTGAGAGACTGAACTGAAAATTTTGAAAATTTGACATGAATAAAAATAAAAAATGCAACACCCTACAGCTACTCTGTATCAAATTTAAATTTATAACATCGTTTAGACGCAGCTGTAGTAGTAAATAAATTTAACATTTTATATTAATGAATGGCGGATTTGGAACTATTTTTCGTGACGAATATAAATTGAGAAAATTTTAAAAAGGTATGCCTTTATGGATCGCTTCATCATAATAATAAAGTAATAATGAGAATACAATTTATTGTATATTTTCAACATAGAACATTTTTTTTTTAAATTTAATACGAAGTAAGCTTTTCTTATTTTGTGAAAATTAAAATTTTCACCTGTAACACAAACAAACAAACAAAAAATATGTATATATATAGGTATATATTGCGCAACCTTCTCTGTGAAATAAAAATAAAAGCCAATTTGTTTTAAACCGTTTTTAAAAGCCACTTCAAAGTTCTTAATAAAATTTTTCTGTTTAATACATTAGCGTTAATCAAAATATTTCTGTTATACTTCGTGGTTGAAAAATATAATATAGCGATTACAGATTTTTAAATAAAGAAGGTAGTTAGTTACGATTTTTTAAATTCCAAAATCACTTTTGTGTGGTTGTTTATATTTCAAAATCTCTTAAAGTAGAAATGTTAGAAACGTTGATGGCTCGTTTTAAAGGTAATAGAAAAGGCATTGAGAAAAATTAAGTTAAATATTCTAAACTTTAACATGTGGCCCGTGGTCATTATCCTTACATTTCTAAATTGATGTCCTTAAAGAGGACCCTTTTAAAAATTCTGAAAAAAATCTAGTAATATGGTAGATTTAATATAAATGTTCATGCCAAAATTGAAGATGGTATTCTGATAGCATCATATTTTAAAAATTAATTTTCAAAATTTCTACAAATTTTTGTATTGAAAAATAAAATATTTTTTTCAAAAGTAAAATTTGTAATAATTTTTTTATGTATTTGTAACTCTGATTTCGAAAATGGCGTCAGTTTCATCAAACTGTCCCTAATTTTGAGATATATACCATTTTTTGAAAAATGTAAAAAATATACCCCAAAATCAATATCTCAAAAACTAGATTCAATATGATAAAACTGGCACCATTTTAGAAATTAGAGTTAGAAATACATTCATGAATTATTGCAACTTTTACTGTCGAAAAAAAACATTTTTTTTTCAATGCATAAAATAAATAAAAATTTAGAAAATTATTTTTTAAAATATGATGCAATCAAAATACCATCTTGAAATTTGAACATTTGTATTAAATCAACTAAAATATGTGATTTTTTTCAGAATTTTAAAAAGGGTCCTTTTTAAGGACATCAATTTTGAAGTGCTACTTTTTAATTTTTCTAAAAGCCTGCTCTATTAGCTTCAAAACAGACAGACTGACATGGCTAAACAAACTCGGGTTGTGATGCTGATCAAGAATATGTATACTTTTACATAAAGGCACGTATCCTATGTAGCGTTACCATATCTACATAAACTTAATATACTCTGTACCACCTATTTACATAGTAATAGTTGCATCCTATTTACCAAAAATTTTTTTTCGAAATATTTCATAATTTGGTACTTTTGCCTTGGAATGTCGAACTTAAAAATTAAAATTGTTAGTAATTTTTTAAAATGAATAAAAAATAAATGATTTTAGCTATAATATGTGAAAATTTCAATGTAATAACTTAACAAGAAGTAATTTAAATTAAATTTTAAAAAAAGTATTAAAAAAAAAATTAAAATTAACAAAAAAATCAAAAAAGAACCCACTTTGGACTGATATCCTTTTAAAAATAATACATATAAAACAATTCATTTAATGGTTTTCTATTCACTAGGATGTCTATTTTATAATTGCAAAAAAAAATAATTCAAATTGACGACATTTTTGTTTCGCCACAAATGTGCGCCTTCGAACCACTGTGAAACGCTATTAGTTTTATAATATTGAAGAAATATTTTTAGGTAAATTCTAACAATACGTTTCAAATTTTGTAATTGTATCTTCAGTACTTTTCGAGTTATAAGTTCCTAAAGAGTTATATAAAAGTATCTTGCGTGGGAGGTGGGCGTGTCCGTTGAACGATTTGACTCATTTCCGCACTCAAAACCATTTTTTGGGTAAAACATATTGGAACAAAATTTTATCGTATTCCGACTAGTATTTCTCAAGTTACCGTGTAACAGATAGACAGACGTGATGTTGATCAAGGATACTGTTACGAAATTCAGTCTACGGAAAACTGTTCTACGAGTTCGTATCGCTGGATTGTGTACAAAATAAAAACGCACTTATATTTGGTTTTAACTAGTATTATTTCAACTAGTATTAATTAACTTTATTAATTTAAATAACAACTTAAAGAATAATCACTTATATCAACTGCTGAATTACTACAATCTTTACAATGTTCACTCACGAGACGCACTAGTTCACTATTAAATCACAACTGTTGTACAGTGCCTCAGATGCGCGGCCTTATATACTGCAGGCATCAGTTCGACACGTTTCGACAAGCTTCGACTTTTTCGAGAACCTTCTACTCGTTTCGTGAATGACGCATGCTATTGGCATCTCATTCGCACTCATGTGTTTTAATGTGCTGATCTTCCATCTCTTTCTCGCACATTTCATAGTGCGCTGAATGATCTTCCGTCTCTTTCTAACACATTGCTTAGTCCGCTGAATTGTCTTGCGTCTCATTTATTATTGTTGATTGCTTGCACAGTGGAGCAAATTACCTCTTTTCGTAACACTGCCCTCCACCTAAATCAGACACCTAAACATATATTAATCCTCTCTCTCTATATACGGCGCCAACCTTTCTAAATGTACCACTTTCATTTTCCGTCTAACGCCTGCAGTATTCTGAATCCGATACACGACATCGTTAATTCTTTTAATTATCTTGTATGGTCCTTCCCAGTGTGTTTGTAGCTTAGGGGATAAGCCTTTCTTCCTTTGTGGGTTATAGAACAAAACAAGTTGTCCTTCTGTAAATCCCTCTGAATTTGTGCGCAAGTCGTATCTGGCCTTCATCTTATCACTCGCAAATTGTGTACGCTGTCTTACAAACTGATGCACTTCGTTCATTTCTTCACTTTTTCTGAAAACATAATTGTGTACAGGAATTCGAGCTGAAGGACTCGCACCAAACTTTAAATCCGCAGGTAATCTTAAGTCTGTTCCAAAAACAATTTTAGATGGTGAAGCTGCTGTGGTATCATGAATCGCCGTTTGATAAGCCATGAGGAATAGTGGTATGTGTGTATCCCAATCTTTTTGATTTTTATCAACCACTTTTCTGAGATACTCTTCCAAAGTCCGATTGAATCTCTCCACCATGCCGTCTGATTGCGGGTGCAAAGGCGTTGTTCGTGTTTTGTGTATGTTGAGGACTTTGCATACTTCTTTAAAGCAGACTCAAAATTTCTTCCTTGATCTGAATGCAATTCCAACGGTACTCCAAAACGGCTTACCCAGTTGTTAACTAATGCATCCGCAACTGTTGTGGCTTCTTGATTCGGCATGGGATACACTTCAGGCCACTTGCTGAAATAGTCAATGACGACAAGGACATACTTATTACCCGCATCACTGATTGGAAACGGCCCGGCGACATACATGGCAATACGCTCGAATGGTGCTCCCACGTTGTACTGATGCATCCTGCCGCGACTTCAGACTGTTGGTCCTTTTGCTGGTACACATTGCGGACAACTGCGAATCCAATCGGCGACTGACTCTTGGAATCCAATCCAATAAAAACGTTTCTTTACCTTCTCGACCGTTTTATTAATGCCCAAATGACCACCACTAGATCCACCATGGTATTCCGCTAATATCTCTTTTATTTTTGACTTGGGAACAACAATCAAACTTCGAGCGGATGTGCCATCTTCATTTTTCCATACACGATATAAGCAACCATCTTGTAGCTTTAAGCTCTGCCACTGTGCCCAGTAAGCTTTAGTTATGGCACTGTCGGCAGCTATATCTTCCCATGATGGTTTTCTTTGCTGTTCCTTGAACATCATGATTTTTGTGAGGTCGGGATCACTCTTTTGATCAATTTGAATTTGTTCCGGAGTCCATTTTTCATCGGGCAAAACATTTAGCAAACGAATGTCAATTATGTTTTCTTTTGCTTCAGCTCTTGAACAATGTCTGCATTCTAGTTTACATGGGCGTCGTGACAGAGCATCTGCATTTCCATGATTTCCTCCTTTACGATGTTCGATTGAGAAATCGTAGCTCTGTAATCGTTCTATCCAACGCGCAATTTGGCCTTCCGGATCTTTGAACTGAAGTAACCATCGTAGTGCTGCGTGATCGGTTCTTAAGTGAAACTGTTGTCCTTACAGATACTTATGGAAATTTTTCACACTTTCAATTACAGCAAGAAGCTCCCTCCTGGTGACACAGTAATTTCGCTCGGGCTTGGACAATGTTTTACTGTAGTATGCGATCACTTTTTCCTGCCCATTGATTACTTGCGAGAGAACTCCGCCTATTCCGTATCCACTTGCATCCGTATCAAGTATAAATTTCTCACGTGGAATTGGATACGCAAGAATTGGTGCCGAGCACAGTAGGTCTTTTAATTTCAAAAACGCCCTTTCTTGATCATCACCCCATTGAAATGCGCGGTTCTTTCCTGCCAATTCGTGAAGACTGCTAGCAACATTGGCAAAACCTGGAACAAATCGCCTGTAGTATGTACATAGCCCCAAGAAACTTCGTAGGTCATGTAGGTTTTGCGGTCTGGGCCACTCATTTACTGCAACTATTTTATCTTCATCGGTATGCACTTCTTCCGTGGTAACTCGATGACCCAGATACTTGACTTCTTTCTTGAAAAGTGAGCATTTCTTTGGGCTAAGTTGTAGACCCGCACCCAAATCCTTCGTCCACTCATTTATAAACCTGTGAGTAGATTGTTTGTTTATTTGCGATGTGCCGTAGTCCCTTGATGGATTTGACTCACAATTTATAATCGCTGATGCCTCTTGACACTGGCCTATCACTGTTCCCTTTTTAATTAATTTGGACGAGTTTTCCATGTTGAGAACTCTTATTGGAACAACTTTGTCCTCTGTCGCTTCTACTAATGTTCTTCCTACAACAATATTACTTCTGCTCATTTGCTCAACATTCGCTTCTATAACCCACAACTTGCTTATCCCACAATCTCCATTTAATTTCGCCCAAACAATTGCTTCTGAATTAGGTGGTATTTTTCTATTTTTGTGAGCGATAACTTGTTTAATTTTCGGGCTCTGGTCACAATCAATGTTTAGTTGGATCTCTGTGTTGGCATAACTCAAAATTTTTCTTGTTAGATCTAGTGTGAAACCGTTCCTTATCATGAAGTCCATGCCAAGTATTATTTCGTCTACTATTTCCGCAACTATAAAATCATGCTTAACTGTCGTAGTACCAATCGTGATTTCCTTGGTAATCTTTCCTCTGATAGGGGCCTCTTCGCCTGTAGCTGTTTGCAATCTTATTCCTATAAGTGGCTCTACTACGTCCTTAATAAGGTTACTTCTTATTATAGAGTGTGAAGCTCCCGTATCCAATGTTACCATATATGCTGTACAATCAATGACTCCTTCGACAGTTAAGCTATTTGGCTTTCGAGCAATTTGTGAAATGGAGATTCTGGGGCAATCGGTTATGGGAGTCAGATCGTGCCCCGCAGATCTGACTCGTTTTAGTTTAAAGCTTGACTAAAATTTACGCTATTTTGGACATGATCCTGTCTTTCTTCATGTCTGGGTTCATCTGCAGATTGATTTATTGAGCGCTTGCGTTTTTTACGACAGTCACGTGCCATATGCCCATATGTATCACAGTTGTAACATTTACCTTTGAATTGGGTATCTTTGTTGGCTGTGTTCGGTTTTAACGCATGCTTTCACTGCTTGGCACACTACTTGAAATAAATCATCGTTCTCCACATCAATTCTACGCGCCTTCGGGGCCGATCGGCACAACGCATTTGCTGTCTCCTGTATTAGAGCGATGGTAACCGTTTCCGTAAATGTTACCTTGGGCGCAATCACTGTTGCACGTTTTGTCTCCTGATCGCGTATGCCATCAACAAACACTTCGATTTTGCACTTTTCTATGAAATCACTTGCTGAATCTGAATACGACAAATGCGCAAGCCTCTCGACGTCCGCTGCATACGCCTGCAATGTTTCGCCATTTCATTGCATTCTGCCCTTCAGCTCCATTCGGTGTATCTGTTTCATGTGATCACTGCCATATTTTCGCTGCAGTGCAGCCATAACCGCTAAATAACTGTTTCGATCACTTTCTGGAACAGTCTGCAATACTTCGGCTGCGCCTCCTTTAAGCGCCACGATAAGTGCGGCTACGCTGTCCTCATTATTCCATCGATTACTTACAGCCGTGGTCTCAAATTGCAGCTTGAAAATGTTGAACGCTGTAGTTCCATCGTAAATCGGTGACTTTAGTCTCGTACCACTAACAAAATGCTGTGTGGGTCCATTTAACTGCAATATATCGAAGTCCTTTTGAATTTTCTGTAGCTTTTTGTCGATTCCATGATATTTCTCATCAACGTTATTTTCCAATCTTTGAATCTTATCGTCTACGCTCACTTCCATGTCATTTACATGTGCCTCAAGCACCTTTACTTTTTCATGGAATGTATTAGAAACTTCCAGAAGTTGCTTCGAATGTTCCTGCATCTTTTCCTCCATTACTATTTGATGTTTGTTGGAATTCTCTAGAAGCTCTGCTTTGAGCTGATTGGAATTTTCTTGAAATTGTTTTGAATTTTCTTGAAGCTTTTGTTCCATTTTGTTCGCATTTTCTTGAAATTGTTTTGAATTTTCTTGAAGCTTTTGTTCCATTTTGTTGGCATTTTCTTGAAGCTGTTTGGAATTTTCTTGAGCCATTATCTGAAACTGTTGCTGCATAGCTCCGATCAACTGGCTCATATCAAAAACTTGGGTCTGTACTTTCTCCTCTGTGTCCAGATTTTTCGATGACGATGCTGCAGTTTCAATTTCAAATTCGTGCTCCGCGAGAAGAATGCCTTGGGCCTCCAATTCTTCCATTTGGCGCTTCTGCAGCTCTACTTTCGTACCAGCAGTTGCAAGATTACGAATCGACAGCTCCTTCTTTAGCTGGTCGACTTTAAGTTGATCGAATTTAACCATTTTGTATCACAATCCCACTTCTGACACCAATGTTACGAAAATTCATTCTACGGAAAACTGTTCTACGAGTTCGTATTGCTGGATTGTGTACAAAATAAAAACGCACTTATATTTGGTTTTAACTAGTATTATTTCAACTAGTATTAATTAACTTTATTAATTTAAATAACAACTTAAAGAATAATCACTTATATCAACTGCTGAATTACTACAATCTTTACAATGTTCACTCACGAGACGCACTAGTTCACTATTAAATCACAACTGTTGTACAGTGCCTCAGATGCGCGGCCTTATATACTGCAGGCATCAGTTCGACACGTTTCGACAAGCTTCGACTTGTTTCGAGAACCTTCTACTCGTTTCGTGAATGACGCATGCTATTGGCATCTCATTCGCACTCATGTGTTTTAATGTGCTGATCTTCCATCTCTTTCTAACACATTGCTTAGTGCGCTGAATTGTCTTGCGTCTCATTTATTATTGTTGATTGCTTGCACAGTGGAGCAAATTTCCTCTTTTCGTAACAATACATATACTTTTCTTTAAAGACCACGCATCCTAAGGAGCGTTACCATAACTGCACAAACGTGAGGTGTAGGGTATAATAAAAGTATAAATTTGTATATTTTTTTTCAAATCGGCATTTTTTATCTCTCCGGGGCGTTCCGGGCCCATGTTTTTATACCCTACACCTATGAGGTACAGGGTATATTAACTTTGTGCATATATTGTAACGCCCCTTAGGAGGCGTGTCCGGTATGGAAAAGTATATATATTCTTGATCAGCATCACCACCCGAGTCCGTTTAGCCATGTCCGTCTGTCTGTCCGTCTCTCTGTCTTGCTGTCCGTATACACGATAACTTGAGAAATACTGCTTAGAATGCGATGAAATTTCGTTTCAATACTTTTTAGCCAAAAGTTAGTTTTGTCAATGGAAATGAGCCAAATTGGTCAACGGACACGCCCACCTCCCATACAAATCATTTTTATATAACTCTTTATGAACCAATAACTTGAAAAGTATTCAAGATATATTTATAAAATTTAAAACATATTGTTAGAATTCAGCTAAAAATATGTGATCCAAAAATGGGCGTGATACGCCCACATTTTATTTTTTTATGACTTCTCGCTTTTTTATAGCTTTTCATATTCGCAAATTATTGAAAACAAAATTATGAAATATTAGCCTTAAATCTCTACATATGTTTTAAAAGTGGGCGTGATCCACCCACATTTATTTTTTTACATGTTTCAACATTTTTTGATTTTTTTTTATTTTTACATCAATTTTTTAAAATAATGGGATATACGTCGTCAGAAATTGGATATGTAAAATTTTTGAAAAAAGATTTTAATAATTTTAAAAAATGTTTCGTTTACATTAAATAAGTTATGTCATACGTGTATGTCATTTGATAAAATATTTTTAAACGATGCAAATAAATTAGTTTAAACTAGTATATGGTAAACTTCATATTCGTCACGAAAAATATTTCTTTATCAACCATTCATTTAAATAAAGTTTTCAAAAAATATTTCATAACAAATTTTAAAAAATATTCCGAAAATTTCCAGTAAGATAAAGTTTAAAACATTTTTTTCGGAATATTGACAGCAAATACATTGCGAACTAAGTAATATTAAAATGTTTTTTAAGAGAGCTTAGAGAATTGTGATATATTACTCTCTCGATACACTTTTTTGGTAATACAAATTTCTTTTTGAGTTTTTGCAAAAACTAAAATCTGGACACAGATTTTTTTGTGCAGATATGGTAACGCTCCTTAGGATGCGTGGCCTTTAAAGAAAAGTATATGTATCCTTGATCAACATCACGACCCGAGTCCGTGTAGCCATGTCAGTCTGTCTGTCTATACGTCTGTCTATCTGTTACACGGTAACTTGAGAAATACTAGTCGGAATACAAGAAAATTTTGTTCCAATATGTTTTACCCAAAAAATGGTTTTGAGTGCGGAAATGAGTCAAATCGTTCAACGGACACGCCTACCTCCCACGCAAGATACTTTTATATAACTCTTTAGGAACTTATAACTCGAAAAGTACTGAAGATACAATTACAAAATTAGAAACGTATTGTTAGAATTTACCTAAAAATATTTCTTCAATATTATAAAACTAATAGCGTTTCACAGTGGATCGAAGGCGCACATTTGTGGCGAAACAAAAATGTCGTCAATTTGAATTATTTTTTTTGCAATTATAAAAATAACATCCTAGTGAATAGAAAACCATTAAATGAATTGTTTTATATGTATTATTTTCAAAAGGATATCAGTCCAAAGTGGGCTCTTTTTTGATTTTTTTGTTAATTTTAATTTTTTTTTTAATACTTTTTTTAAAATTTAATTTAAATTACTTCTTGATAAGTTATTACATTGAAATTTTCACATATTATAGCTAAAATCATTTATTTTTTATTCATTTTAAAAAATTACTAACAATTTTAATTTTTAAGTTCGACATTCGAAGGCAAAAGTACCAAATTATGAAATATTTCGAAAAAAACTTTTTTGTAAATAAGATGTAACTATTACTATGTAAATAGGAGGTAAGTTTATGCAGATATGGTACCGCTACATAGGATACGTGCCTTTATGGAAAAATATACATTTTCTTGATCAGCATCACGACCCGAGTCCGTTTAGCCATGTCAGTCTGTCTGTCTACCCGTCTGTATATCTGTTACACGGTAACTTGAGCAATACTAGTCGGAATCTGATGAATTTTTGTTTCAGTATGTTCTATCAAAGAAATGGTTTTGAGTATGGAAATGAACCAAATCGTTCAACGGACACGCCGACCTCCCATACAAGATGCTTTTATATAACACTTTAGGAACCTATAACTCGAAAAATACCGAAGATATAATAACAGCATTTAAAACTTATTGTTAGAATTTACCTAAAAATATTTCTTCCAAAAATGGGCGTGACCCGCCCACATTTTTTTTTCATTATTTCCAGGTTTTTTATAATGGGAATTTTAGTCGTATTTCACATTTTGTTCAGTAATTCCTTAATTAATGAACAAAATGTAACTGATTATGCCAGAAATAAGAAAATTATATAAATTAATATAATTCAATGATATTTTGTTGAAAAACTAGGAATTTCTATTTTTTGTATATATATTTTTCATATCAATGAATCAGTCAACTCTGCCTTTCAATTACATGTTGGGTACTCATGGAACAAGTTTAAAACTCAAATATATATATTCCCTGAAGTGTCCAATTTTTCTTTTTTCCAAATCTTTTTTAGTTCAAAAGTTACATACAAAAAACATCGATGCGCGCCCTTTCCATACACTGAGACCAATGTGCACCGGTGAAGCTGTGCACATGTCCAGCTAGTAGAAGAAAAATGTCTTTAAAATAAATACATATGTATTTGATTTACGTCCATACAGAAATGTAATCGTTTTTACTTCATTGATATAGTTATTTTGTATGCAATTAACTGCATAATTTGACTGCATTTATATACAATTTTTAATACATTTGTATTGAAAATAACTTCATTTTGTCTTTTTTAATACGTCCGAAATATGAAGATACATTACAACATCTTCATTTATTTTAACTACATTACAGATGTTGTGTTCCAGATGTTGTGGTTTCAAAGATTTGGACATATCTGAAATGTTTAAAATAATGTATATTAAATATTTACATTTTATCTCTAACTACACCAAAATGAGTATAGGGTTGATGAAAGACATCGGAGAATAATGGACAGGCGATACTTTAGAAATTAGACAAAACTTAGTGACCTTTAACGAATGAATTTGGGTGACAGAATTTTTAAAATATTAGGAGACAGTTTAACATGGCAGCCATTAAGCTCGAACGGGCGCCAATTTATTAGATTAACCCTCCTGAATCTTTATTTCCCGGTAACAACGATATCGGCAACAATTCGTTTCCAAATTGGTTGAAAAACGCGAAAAACTACAATTTTTAATTCATGTATCAAACGAAACGTTGTGTACGCTTGTTTTGGGAGTTGTTTCGTATAAATCATACGCGAAGGTAAAAAAAAAAAGAAATTTTTGTATATAAGAAAAATGGTTGGCAAAACAAAAATATTGAACCGAATCAAAGAGCGAAACGAACGAAACGTTTTAAATATGTTACACCAATTTTAGACGAAGGGGACTGAAAACGAGACGATAAAAAAAGATACATGATAAGGGACTAAATATTTTTTTTATTATTTTCTATCTTATAGAAAATAGAAAATATTTTGTGTTTGTATTCAAACGTCGTGGGTCTCAATTCTACATGTATTTTTTAAACTAAAAAAAAAATATTGATATAAAAATAGCATATGGGTTATTCCACGTCAAATCAACTGACAATTTTAAAATTTTGACAGTACCATCTTAGAAATTAATGAAATTTTGTAGGATGGTTTTATGACTTAAACTTAAGATAAATGCAAAATTTCATTTTCCTAACTGCAGTGGTCTCAGAGTTATGAGTCCTTGAAATATGAAAAATTCACAAAAAATGCACATAGTAGCGCTAGCTTAACTTACTGTAACTTAGGAAATAGGTTATTTACCGAAATCATTTAAACGGCCATGTAAATGTTATAAAAATGAGCAAAAGTGGAAATATTAAAATATTTAATATTAAAATATTTAATATTAAGGTGACCATATGTAGATAATAATCATAATATTATTAAAATAGAATTATCTCTCAATAACTCCCTTTTTTAAAATTTTTTAAAAAATATATGTTAAAGAGTATCCTTTTGCTAACACACTGTAAAAATTTCGGAGTGGTGTTCGGGCTCGTTCCTAAGTTGTCAATAAAAATGTTTTATAAAGTACACATTTTCATATGATATTTCTTTTATAAAATGTTGTTATTAGTTTCTTTGTAATGGCATTAAACTAAAAAAAGACCAATCGTAAATATATATCTTTAGACTAAACTTTACTTTACCAGCCGAAGTGAAATATTTTTTTTCTCCCCTCTGTTTGGATTCAAAAGTAAAATAAATATATAAATTATAATGCGGTTGGACCCTAGAAAAATCGAAAAACTTGTACACCTACATATATTAACATATAGATACTCAAATGAAAGGTAATTATCTGACGATTGTGAATATGTAATTATTTTCCTAACTCGATAACCGTAGTGACCTTGGAACATTTTTTTAAAATTATCACCTGAGTCTATTTTATACAGTCAGTCCTACAAATCCTACAAAATTTCAATAATTTGTAAGATTGCGCTGCCAAACGTCTGTTTGATCTGACGTGGAATCACACATATATATATGCATTATATGGTAATAGCCCATTTATACAGTCGCATGGTTTCATAGTCGTATTTAAGTTTCCTCGCGGGGACACGATCTTTAACGTAAGTTAGACGTCAACATTAATTATAATATACATCTTTTGAGAAATAAGTGAATGAAATATTTGTCAAAAATACAAAACATATTTTGTATGACAATCAAGGCACCCTTTAGAAATGGAAAGTATGGTAAATGAAATACACTATGAAATAAACGATGCCTATGCATCCAGTTGCACAGAGAAAAAAGTATCCAGATAAAGAGAAACTCCATGGTGGAGCGATCACTTGTCAAAACTCAGAACCAAAGTACGTAGGCTCTTTAATAGGGCAAAGCTTACCGGGGACTGGCAGGTCTACTCTGCCCTTCTTACCACATATAATAAAGAAATAAGTAGTGCGAAGAGGAAAAGCTTCCAAAGAACATCACTGACACATCAGCTGCAGCGAGGCTATACAAGGCTATAGCAAAAGTTAAAACAGAAATATCACTCTCACTAAAAAGGGAGGATGGGAGCTAAACCGAAAATGAGAATCAAAAGGTTTCACTTTTGCTAAAGACTCATTTTCCAGGCAGCACGCAAAACGTGCAAGAACACGATGCAGAAATTCTTGTTAGACCCAGAAGAGAAGAAAAAAAAAGTCTAATAACGCAAGTAAGTTCTGGTCAAATCCCAAAAGCGGAACTTTTTCCAAAAAAAAAGTCCAATGACGCAAGTGGGTTCTAGCCAAATCGCACCTGCATGTTTATATATGCCTATTGGAATAGTGTCATTGGAACAGTTTCAGCAAATAATGTCCAGTGACACACCTGGAAACCATGTCATCAATGAAAAATTAACAAATTTAGTTCTAATACAATATCACGTCCATCATCAACATTGTGTGACTTCTTACCCACAAAATTGTCTATTGGGATATCTGTATCGAATATACATATATGCTTTTATTCGTGGTGAAAAATAATGTGATTTTGTTCGTAGATACAATATAAATATGATGAAATTTTTTTTTAAAGTGCCGTTTTTCGTAAGCAAATTGAAACGTGTGGGTTTTCGTAAGAGGTGTCGATATATTATTTTATATGTCTTCTGTTGAAAAAAAAAACGTCGTTCGATGATAGTGTTTCACAAGTTAAACATATCATCAAATGTTATTAAAATTTTTTTGATTATATATTGGTATACAATTTTTGAAATTATTAAGGCCACAGGGGGAAGATAGAATGCGACCATGTGTAAAAGTAAGAAAAGACAGAGATAGCAAGTGAATCTACTACACACAATTTATAAATAATTGCAGTTTTCTCGTATTTTCGCATTTATTTATGACCTTCTGATTTTTAAAAATATTTTTTAATTAATTGGGAAGGTAATTGCAATATTGTAATCCATTTAAACCTTTTTAAAACATTCTCCTACGGTACAAGTTCTTTGCAAACTTACAGTGATGACAGGGGCCATATCGCCACGTGATTGGTTGAGAGGGACTAAGGAAAATTTGATTTTTATGAATATTTTTTTTCTCCATGGACTTACTCAGTTTTGATAAAAACAAAATTAATCTAGTTGGAGTCACTAAAAATAATACAATATGCTTGTATGATGGATTAAAGTAAATATTGACTAAAACCTCAAATTTTTGAAAAGTGGACTTAGACACGTTTGATATTTATCTACACATATTGGCGCATAATTATATTCAAAAATAAAGCATACTTTAAGAAAGAAAAAGCTCACTTTTTCAACTTTATGTTAATCATAGTCGAGTTAACATCAACTTTATATGATAAAGTATACTTTAAATTTAAAGTCACCCAAAACCACATTAATTACAGTTAAAATTATTTTAAATTAAACAAAAGTCAAATTGCATAAAATAAATCGAATAAAACATGTTTTGTGTGCAAGATATAAATAGAGATTTTGAAATAATTAATGACATGGATTTATTGAGAAAGACAAAAGAATATAAACAAAGAATTGACCCCTTTGATCTCGAAGACGATACGTTTTATTCACGGTATTGATTTGATAAGCCCACAGCTCGGTTTATAATTGAAACATTGAATATCGATCATCCTAGTAATAATAGGGGACTTCCAATCCCAATAAACATACAAGTACTCTGTACTTTGAGTTTTCTTGGTAGAAATGTATGTTAAAATAGTCGAAATATTTAGGTTAATAAATAATATTTGTTCATTTATAAACAAATGATTTACACGGAATGTCTCAAGCTACAGTTGGAAGAATAATAAAAGATATAACGAAAAGACTAGCTTTGTTACTTCCACATTTCATTCGTTTTCCTAGCCGTGAAGAATTTTCTAAAATAAAAAGAAAATGTTATCAAATAGCTCGCTTTCCACTGCTGTTTTAATTTTAAGATTTGTCGGTCAAATCCAGATGCCAGCATATCATTTTTAATGGCCACCCAAGCATCCTTCTTTTTATACCCTACACTAAGAGTGAAAGGGTATATTCAGTTTGGTACGCCGTTTGTAACACCCAGAAGGAAGCATCTCCGGTATGGAAAAGTGTATATATTCTTGATCAGCACCTCCTGAGTCGATTTAGCGATGTCCGTCTGTCTGTCTGTCTGTCCGTCTGTCTGTCCGTATGTATGTCCGTCTGTCTGTCCGTCTGTCTGTCTGTCTGTCTGTCTGTCTGTCTGTCTGTCTGTCTGTCTGTCTGTCCGTCTGTTGAAATCCCTACTACTTTTAAAATTGAAGAGCTAGATAAATGAAACTTATAACTTAGATTACTAATATACCTACGCTGTATGTGCGAGATCGGTCCATTGTGACCTATGATCCGACCACTTATGTTCAAATACCTCATATAAAATGTACATATAAAGATCCATTTTTATTTATACGTGCTTAGGTAAACTTTTTTGGTCAAATATATATTGACATCATGCTCAAATACATGATAATAATGTTTTCCGGCGAAAAGACTTGTGGTTCACAAAAAAAATCTAAATTCGGTTCACCTACCCATTTGTAAATATGGGTATCAAATGAATGGAAATTCTTCAACGATTGAATGTTTGTAGTTATTTTCAGGATTCGTATACCCTGGTGACCTATATATCACTTTGAATGGTAACCACACATATGTGTAGGGTATTTATAGTCGGCTTAGACCGACTATAATTTTGATAATCCTAACTATCATAATTACACCTACTTTAAAATTTCCCATGTGATCTAACCTTCCCAACTGGTTTTTAATTATGCTCGTATCGTTGCGTTTGTTTTCTATTATTTTTATATATTTATTTATGAGCTCCTGTACACAATCTTTCTCAACTGCGGACCAGTTGTGTTCTCTTTCGCGTTTTGATTCCTACATAAAAAAATTTATAATTTAATTACTTTTTTAGCATCGGCCATTGTTTTTTTTTATTATAATTCTGAAATTTTTTAATTTTGTGAAATTTCAAACTAATCGTTCATAAAATTCTTAACGAATAGCTAATTTTGACACAAATTGTAATTGATTGCATGTATAAGGTCGCTTCTCCTTAGTAACGACTACTATTTTGTCTATGATTACCATAAAAATAAAGTCGACTTTTAAAATAAAGTTTGATACTTTCTAAAGTCGACTTTAACTTGGGACTATGATTATGCGCCATTATGTTTACATAAAATTCCAAACATACAAGTTAATGCCTTCAAAATTATGTTTCGGAGAGCCCTTTTTGCAACGTGTGATTAATGTCGATTATATTATTAACAATTCAAGAATAAGACAGAATTTAACTATTTTACCATTTAAATGAATTTTTCAATTTTGTGTGTTTAAAAGTTGTTTAACAAAAATGATTTGTACAAAATTTGGTTTTGTTTACTTGTTAAAAATAATACTGTTGATATAATAAAACATAGGAACTATAGTACTGTTGTAATTAAAATGTCCGTTGCTTAGGCGTGAGGCCAAATGTCGCAACGTTCCATTTATAATTACCCATGATGTCCTACCAGAGAATGTCCAACGTTGAAGTTCCATTTTTATTAACCGAAATAATTCAAACAAGTCTTTTCTTCCAAGACATGCTTTTATTTAATTGAAAGTTCTATTTTAATATTAACATTATTGTTTAACTTATAAAAGAAACACGTCTGCACTCTAAGGCAGTTAAACTCTTATCCAACTTAAAATATATTCTTAACCTCTACTCATCACCTCGGTCGCACCAATATTTACAAACACCAGATCTGAGTGTCATCATATTGTGAAATAATCAATTCGTATTGGGGTGATCGTGAGAAAAACTTCTATGTGCTTTAGTTCCCTGTACGCCGCATGCAGGTGCTACCCTATGAGGCTCACATTACAACCAATACATTTGTTGTTGTCATCATATGTGTATAAGAGTAAGTGTATCAAATAAGTGTATGAGAAAAATACAACAAAAAATACAAAAAAATAAGCATTTTTGGTTTTACATTATTATGATTAATATGAATATGCTATTGTGCTTACTGGCGATGTGAAGATTTTTCAAACTAAAAGATAAAGTATTTCTGATATACAACATTCTTCCCCCCTTATTTTAAGAAAAAATTATTATTAATTAAATAATAATAGTTTTTTCTTTTACATTGTTAATATCTTGATAAAATTCTTATAGTGTAGATTATTTTATTTTTAAAAATAAACAATTGTATATTACCTAGTGGAGATAAATAATTTCAAATTTAATGATTTTAAATTAAAAAAAAAAGGTATTGGCCCAATTTTCTAATTATTTGGCTGCATTAGCCCGCCTTTAATCTAAACATCTAAATTATAAAAGGAAATTAAATACAAACATAACCTGATCCCGATGTTTTTAGTGTTAACTGCTGCTGCCACTCTTCGGTTGGTGGTTGCTGCGATTGCGTTGACTGTAGCTGCACTTTATTTGTTTCTGCCACTGTTTCAACAAACATTGTTTTCATCTTGCGTCTTGATTTTCTTAGCTTTTAAAATTTGATGTCTTCTATGTTGCGTTGTTTTTCAGCCAAATTGAATCGTATTTTGTTGAGAGCAGATACTAAAATTGATAATTTTGTAATTTTATATTTCTGCATATTAATACGGATTTGTCTTCTTTAAATGTTTTGAAAAATTTTCTTGTTAGATAGTTTTTCTAGCGGAATTGTCATCTTCAGTAATTGTAATTTTTATTTATACGTAGATTGAATCGTATTTTGTTGAGAGCAGATACTAAAATTGATAATTTTGTAATTTTATATTTCTGCATATTAATACGGATTTGTCTTCTTTAAATGTTTTGAGAAATTTTCTTGTTAGATAGTTTTTCTAGCGGAATTGTCATCTTCAGTAATTGTAATTTTTATTTATACGTAGATGTTGTTGTTTTGTTAGTTTGACGTTGTTGTACTATTATATTTCACTTGTTGTAACAATATTCGAATACGTATATTCTTGGTTCTTATCGTTTTTAATTTTCGTCTTCTTCAAAATTGTTTAAGAAATTGTGTTCATTTGTTGAAGCGTGTGTGATATAGTGTAATTATGGTAACTTTGTTGATTTGTTAAATTTATTTTTGTAATCAGGTTCGCATTGACAGCTAAATAAGTGTATATGGAATAGCTCCTTCAACTTATTTACATAATGTTAGCGTGTTCTTTGAGCGATAAAATTGTCATCTTTTATTTAGTATATATCAGATGTAAAATGTTGTTGCATTATTATGATAAAATAGTTCCAACTTTCTTTGCTGATTTGTCAAACTTCTACATCCATATCCATAGAGTAGCTCCTTTCTCTTCATTAAACATGTATTGATTGTTGTCGTCCGCGCCATAACTCTCACATGTCGTTTTATCATTATTCTTTTGTACTTCATTACATTACATTACCATTTCAGACCTTTTCCCAACAAAATTAAACGACCTTCTTTGGCAATTAAAATTTCAGCATATTGTATTTAACGTTAATTTTTATTGTTTGATGGATTGCTTGTTGTTCTTCTTCGTGCATGTTTTACTTCTTTGTGATTCGTCGTGGTTGGAGTACATTTGCAGAATCAGGATTATTATTAAAATACTTATTACTTGTTTACTATAACTTCATACTTAATTTAATTTAACATAATTTTTAATTTATATAGAATATTCAATTTTAATATCTTCATTGTATGTTTATATTGAACATTTCATTTATTACATTTAATAAAATGTACATGTACATTAGAAATCTTTAATTTTTCCATAATATTTCATTACCACATGACTCAATGCTAGTCATTTTCAAAAATACTTAGCTATTTATTCATGCACTAATTTATTAATTTAAATATGCTTGATATATGACAGTATTTTCAATCTTTCTTTTGCATAACAACTTTGGTACATTCAATACGTACATATATATATATTTTTTATGACCGTTAAATGATCTTGGTTAAAACGTTTGCTAGTTTGTTTGTTTGTTTTTGTCTCTGCATTAACGTATCTCGTTTCATTTTCAGTCCATTAGTGCAGTGGTTCCTACATGCAAAACGCTGAATTGCATTTTATCACTTATAACTATACCTAAGCTCCTCACTTATATCTGTGCTCCCCTTCAGTTTGTGCTCCGCTTACGTCTATCTGTATTTCAAGTACAACGATCTTTCTTTCATTTGTTTCGATTGACAATGCCCTTGACAATGAAATTGAGGTGCTGACCTATCTCAAATATAGTGGCAATGTATATTTTATTTCTTTTGCTAATTCGTACTGAAATCTTTGCTTAATAATTATCTAATATAATCTTGTAAATCACTTTATTCCTTTATCCATTTCAAATTTTTTAATACATGATTTAATGCTAGTAACCTTTTAAAATTAATACGTAGCTATTCC